>JAHRHZ010000031.1:16091928-16117125 GCA_024137785.1 Ginglymostoma cirratum
GGTGGGTGGATACGGTGAGGTGGGTGGATTTGGTGAGGTGGGTGGATACGGTGAGGTGGGTGGATTCGGTGAGGTGGGTGGATTTGGTGAGGTGGATGTTTTGTTGTGAAGGATTGGCTGCTGTCACCAGGGACCACAGGGTGCCCAGTTAGGAAGGATTGACCTCTCAGATCCACAGAAACCCATGAGGGTTCACCAAATGGTCCTTCCTATACAGTTAGTGGCAAAATGCCTTTAAGAGGCCTTCAATGGGCTGCTTTAAGTGGCACAATTAGGCTCTGGGTTGGAGGACAACCATACACCATCGTTGAGCTTGTCAAAATGGAATGGTGGTGTGAAGATGTTGGGCACTGTATCTCCATCTCCATGCCATTTTCCACTCCCACCAATCGTGGTCTTGCAAGCTCCATAAAATTCAGCTCCACGATTGCGAACCCTTTCACTCTTCCCCTACTGACCTCCTTATCTGAACATCCAACACAGTTTCAGATTCATGTGAGGTTATAGCACTTCGCAATTGGATTGGTGAGGGTGGGATGGCTGGTGGGAGGGTAGGGGCCTGATCCGTATTGTCCACTGGTTTCTCATCCAAAAGTCAAATTAGGCCCCACATATCTCAACCAGCTGTGCTCGTCCCTACCAGCTATAACATGCAAACACAGTGTTTGCGGGAACTGTATACAGCAGCCTGTACAATGCTCTATCAATGGATAGTGTTAAGACTTTAAAAGAATTTTCAGTCCTAATTGCCAGACAGAGGACACTTGAGTGGCAGTGCTGGCAAGATCTACCCAATTAAAAATGACAAACCTTACCTATTATTCAGATGCAGCATCTGTACAAAGAATTTGGAAAAATTAACAATACCAACAGAATTAGAGAGAGTATCTGTTAGTTCAGTCCAATGGGACTTCAAATCTCAATGATATTAATGAATAAAAACAACCTGCTACTTTTAATAATCCATTCACAGAGGGGTGGACGTGTCACAGCTCCTTAGGGAGCCCAGATAAATTCAGACGACAACATACGTTAAATATGTCAGAATTATCAATATAAATAAAAATGCTGAGATGTGCGAAAACCTGATTGAAAATAAATGAGCTTAGGTTTCAGACAATTACACATCTGGACATCACACAACTTATGTCAGGCAGCAATGATTCAATCCCAGTTCCAAAGTAAATGTTAGAGGACTCCAAACCAGTATACGCCCAACCTGGTCAATCTTTTCTCGTAAAACAACCTTTCCAATCCAGAATGAGCATGGTGAACATAATATGAATGACTTTCACTGCAAGGATATCTTTCCTTAATTGTGGAGACCAAAACATTCTCCAATATCATTTGCAAGTGTACTTGAGTTCGCATTCCCTTTGAAATAAAGGCCGACATTGCATTTCCTTTCCTAATTACTTGCCAGCATGCTAATTGTCTGTGATTTATGTACAACAACATCTAGATCCAAAAACAAAAACCCAATGCTGGAAATTAGAAACAAAACCAGAAATAGCTGGAAAAGCTCAGCAGGTCTGACAGCATCTGTGGAGAGGAAGCAGATCCAGTGACCCTTTGTCAGAACTGTTGTATCTTTGTTTAACTGCTCCTCAAGGTTTTGTGGTGTCTAAATTTAAATTCTGTTTTTCTATTCGTCCTGAAAAACTGAAGGACCAAACTAACATTCTCCCACATTATACGCACCTGCTAAATGTTTGCTCACTCATTTAACATAAGTATATCTCTTTGCAGATTCTTTATCCTCCTCACAACTTGCTTTCCTTTCTAACCTTTGCGTCTTCAGCAAACTTGGCTGCAACATATTTGGTCCCTTAACTAATGTAGATTGTAAAGAGATGAGGCTCCAGCACTGATTCTCATGGCATTTCACTTCCATTGGTAACAGCTTGCCAATATGAAAATGTCTCATTTATCTAAACTGTCCTGGTAGTTAGCCAATTATCTACCTATGCTAATATATTATCGAACACAATGAGCTCTTCTTTTGTGCAGTAACCCCTTATTTAGCACTTTCATAAGTACCTTCTAGAAATCTAAACACAATACAGCCACTACCTTCCTTTTACCCATATTGTTGTTACTTTCTCGAAGAATGTTAATGCATTTGCTGGAAAAAGGAGACAGGCTGTTAACACCTCTTGTCTTGCACCTATCAGGACAGACACAAGAATGTCAAATTTCAAAGGGAGGAAAAATTTGTACTTTGTAAGAAAAAGGTGCAGATCATTTGGAGGGTAAACTCTGATTGATTGAGATTTTGCCATGGAGAGTGGACCAAGGACCTACCGTCCCCATACTATTGTTTAATTTTTGAAATATTGTAGTGTCTGGGCATCTTCTTCTTGCTTACAAAGGCCAGATCCCTGCATGTCAATACATGTAGCGTCTAGCAAGTATGAGTGAGTCCCATTGCGAGCACAACTGATAATCTTAATTTGGCAGTGAGTATAATTCTTAGCACAATCAAAATTGTCCAATATTCACTGTCCAATTATTGCACTACATCTGATGATACACAATCTGTTCTGAGTTTTGCAAGCACAGGTTGGTTGCCTACTGTCAATATTCTGTCTACTGCAAACAACTGAAGAATATAATTTGCCAGTCACTGACACATACCACTTACTTTTCTGGCAGTTTACTGGTACTGAAATTTGTGTATTACATTATACATTTGTGAGGTAGGTAGACCACCAGTTCTTGATTTGACTGCAACATCCTGATAGCGAACAATATTACTAGAGTTGCTATTGCACAATAGCAATGTGAAATAGCTCCCTTCACTTCTTGCTCAATGTTTTGAGATTCCTTACCCTTCAAGTGCACCTTTCAGGACTGAAAGCTGTGCCAAGCTTGAATGGAATGCAAATGGTTCAGCCCCAATTTATGAGATTACCAATAAGACCAACCTGATAGTTCATGGAATCGTAGGAATCTCACCACCAGTGAGGATATACTTGCAGTGGACAGTAGTCAAGAACCCATTCACAGACTTGTTTTGTTGCCGCTATCTGTTTTCGTACTATAAACTTAATCAATATGTTTGTGTATATACTGTCTGGGCTTTTAAATGTTTTTGAGAGGTTTGAAAATGTTCCAATGCTGCGACCACGCCATAGGCTGTATTTAATTTTAAGTTGACGCATGTATTGAAATGCAACACCAAACAGTAATTAAATGGAACAAAGTTTTAATGCAACCGCACATTGAGATTGATGATTAACGTTGATGAACACAAGACAGCTAGCCAAAAAGGAACCTGAAATTCAGTCACAGGACAGTGAAAACATAATGGCACTAACTAGTAAGCACCTAAAAAATATCACATTGTGGTGTCAACAAAACCTCTAGTCACAGAGAGTAAAATTATCCCCTCTATGGAGGTGGCAAGGAAAGTGGCAAGAGGGCAAATAATTGAGTGACTTGTCTCTGGAGACTCTTTCGCTACCACAGAAATGAAGTGCTGGGCATACAGGTCCATGAGTGGTCTTCTCAACTTATCACTAACAGGACATTTCAGTGGTTAACTAAGTGCTATTAGAGGCCTTAAATCCACATCCACTCAACACAATTAGTTGCCTTCTCAGCTGATGAGAAAAATGGTTGGTAGAGCTACCTGCCTAGTTTGGGGTGGGAGGTTCTGGTGGATGGGGTTGGGGGTGGCCTCCATTTTCCCCAATCTGGGATCAGTTGGTGGCATGGATAGTCGACAAGGGGATGGGCAGTGAAGGACACACCCCTGCTGCCAACCATTGCCCTCCCTCCTACCAGCAGTCTAAGAGATCCAAAAGAAAAACACTGACCCTTTCGCCATTTAAACTTCTAACACCTGGTCTCCAGCAACAATCTCTAGGCCCAAAGGCAACCAGCCTCTGATTGGTCAGCAGTTGTGGCGAAGCGGGACCTTAGTATTAAAACTCAGGATTCGCCAAGAGCTTCAACAGTCAGCTCTGAGGTATTTGATTGGACCTTGATCCAGTGAAGCTTTCTCACTCGTGAGGGTGGAGAGTCAGTTCTCCCCACACTAGTGCATGAAACATAAAATCTCAGCAATGGTATTTCTCTTGAGAACTCAATCGAAAAGGCAACATGCATCATAATGAAAGCACACCAAAGACCAGTTATGATCTTCTTCAAACTGCTGCCTGCATTGAGAACATCCTGATGGATTCACATCCTTATTTAATATTTGATTATATAAGCTAAATACTTTGAGCACTTGGGCGTGCTTTGTCGTTACGAGTTTAAGTGTTCCCTGGACTTAAAAAAAAACTTCAATAAATTTTCTTTACTTTTTTTCATATGACAAGCCATGCCCAAAGTATAGAATCCGTCCTCTCCAATACATAGATCTAGAACCCAATTAAAGGTATTATTTTAGAAAGCCCTATGTTTTAAGCAAAAAATTGCTTGACAGAATAATAACTTTGGATAAAAAAAAAACTAGTATTTATCATGTCATTTTTGGCACATTCCTACCTTGCACTAATTTGATTTAATTTCAAAGAATTTTAATTTTGTACCAAATATTAATTCTGACATATTTAAAAATCTGTTACTAAAATAACCTAACCATTAGTTTGTGTATTGTTCTGTATATAAGAATTCTGATTATTGTGAGATAGCCAAATGCCAACCAATTGATCAATCATTATTAACTACTAGTTAGATCTTGACATCAATATAATTTCTCACCAATCCCATCTCACAAACTTTCTCATTCCATCTTCCCCTTTGCCCTTCCCTACTTCACATATTATGGACCATCAAATTTCCCTTCCTTGAATATGTTATAAAAAATACTTAAAAAAGCTACAAAACAAAGGGCTGGAATTGTGTTATAAATGTATATGACTCTGGTTAGACTGCATCTTAGGAACTGTGTTCAATTCTGAATGAGCACTGCACCCCAGGAAGGATAGATTGAGGTTAAGTTGATGCAACACGGATTCACAAGAAAGATCACTGGGCTGAAAGAGTTAAATTATTAGCGCATGTAGAAAAGTCTAAGCACATATTTCCTGCAGTACAGAACATGAAGGGGTGAACTAATTGATTTATTTAAGAATATAAAGTTGATAAAGTTGATAAGGGGAAACTATTCCTTGTGGTGTACAGAGTTCAAAACAAGTGCATATGACCTTCATCTGAAAGCTGGGCCACTCAATGGTCAGAACGCTCTAGTCCAACAAAAGACTTGCATTCATGTAACCCTTTTCATGACCACTAAATGTCCGAAAGTGCTTAAAGCCACTGAAGTACATCTGAAGGGTAGTCACTAGTTGTCATCAAAGAAAGACTTAGTGGGAATCTGGAACTCTTCTGCCCAAAAAGCTTTGAGGCTGAGTCAATTGACAATTTCAAAGCAGAGATTGAGACCTGTGATTGAGAAAGTAATGATATTCTGCGTTACAGAACCAAACCTTACCAAGAGTTCAGAAACAGATCAGCTATGATCTAACCCAATGGTGGAACATGCTTGAGAGGCTGACTGGCCTTCTCCAGTTCATGTGTTCCTATATTAACTGATATAGTCAACATTTTTTCTTTATCAGGTACTAGCTCACTACTCTTCAAAACTATCCTTAACATCCCTTCTTCGAAAAAGAAGTTCATCAACATGTAGTGCTTTGCAAACTATGGGGGCTGCAATCTCCAATGGTTCTTTCCCATCCAGAAGAGTATTGTTACCTGGCAAATTCACGCATATTCTTTCTCTAGTTGTGCGCTTAAATCTATTTTTAATCCTTGCCACCACCCAAAATGACTCCAATATCCTCTGTCAGGCCTTAATTTATCTTTGGCCTCCTCCTTTACCTCATCAAGGGGACTGGTTAGTCAACTAGTTTGTCATGCAGAGTGAAGTCAACACGATGGGTTCAATTCTCTCACCAGCTGAGGGGACCATGCTGAACTCTCCTTCTCAACCTCTCCCCTTCACTGAGGAACGGTAACCCTCAAATTAAACCACCACCAGTCATCTCTCTCCCTAATGAGCGAGTAGCCCTATGGTCCAGTAGGACTATTTTGAATTTACCCTTTATTTTTAACCCATTCCTCATCTGCCTGCTGCCCTCACTACCCAAAGACATAAGGGGAGATTTTAACTCATTGAAGAACCAATCACAGACACAGAGTTAAAACTGCGTTCTCAGGCTTGGCATCTAATAAGTATCCTAAGTGACACCTAGCTCTACTTCTGCAAAACTTTACACAATCCTTCCAGAGGACTCTCGTGGTATAGTGGTATGTCCCTACTGCTGGGTCAGAATGTCCAAGTTCAAGTTCCACCTGCACCAGAAAGACCTCACAACATGTACAAACAGGTTAACTCAAAATATTTACATGATCCTTCCATTGTCCCTGCATAGCTATTATCAAGCTTTAGATTAGCTGTAACCTCCTCCAGCTAAGTATTAGGAAAATAGTACCTCAGTCATTGTGCATCCCATCCACAATGCTCACACCTGACCTCTGACCTTGCAGTCCGGAAAAAAGCTTAAAACAATAGGATAGTGCAGCAAAACACATGGTGCCATGAATAAAATGGGTGTAGGCTTTGATTTCTCATGTTGTGGAACAGCTAAGAAACTGGTCATTTCCACTCCTGGACAAAATTAGTGGCAGATTTATCACTGAGCCACATACACTAATGACTATATTTAGAGGCCATGGAGCAGATGATTTGTGATACCGCCAGTGCTGACCCAGAGAATCTGCAGGATGGAAAAGGCTATAGCTATTTCATATAATTAAACAACTTCTGTTTAGTGCATCAGAGTAATCTAGAATTGATCCTTGTGATTGCTGAAATACGAAAGTAATAATAATATTACTGGTTTGTTCAAATATGGACTAGGAATAAGTTCTCTCAGAAGAAAAACCTGCTATAAATACTGAGATCTGACTTGTCACATTTATGTTTTTAAAACACTTTCTAGACATCATTTTGCCTTTGAACCCAACTGAATACATATTCCTACAAATAGCATAAAATGAATAAAAATTATTTGTCTTAACGTCATGAAAACATCTATGAAATCAATTGTTTAATGCTAGAAGTCTCTAAAAGCTTTCCTCGCAGAGTTTTTCAGAACAGTCGTGGGGTCTTAATATGCCAATGCCCGATATAAATGAAGAAATAATTTGTATTTATATAGCGCCACTTAAAATCTCAGGATTTCTCAAAGTGCTTTACATTCAAAGTATATTTGTTATTACAACATGGGAAATGTGGCAGCCAACTTGACCATTATGATAATAACCAAACAATCTGGTTATGTTTTTATGACATTGGTTGAGAGGTAACTATTGACCAGGACACAATAGTGCTTTAGGGTTTTTTTCCAATCGACTGAAGAGGACAGAGGGAACTTGGTTTAGGAGCTCACCTCAAAAGATGGCCCCTGACACCCAGTCTCCACAGCGCACCGAAGTGTCAGCCTCAATTTTGAACTCAAGTCACTGGAAACTTAAATCAACAATCTTCAGAATCAGAAACAAGTGTGCTGCTGACTGAAGAGCAGCTGATATTCATAAACAGCAAGGATTTGCATACAATTACTTTCCAGTTGTAAAGCAAAAGCATCCCAATTGGCTTCCACATTTCCCATGCTGTAGTGGCAACTTATACTTTGGGTGTAAAGCACTTTGAGAAATCCTGAGGTTGTAAATCACACTATATAAATACATGTTATTCTTTCATTTATATAGGACATTGGCATATCAACAGCTCATAAATGCTCTGAACAACATTGTGAGGAAAGTTTTTAGAGCTCTCTAGCATTAAACGACTGATTTCAGTTATTTTCATGATATCAAGACAAATTATTTTTACACATTTTATGCTATTTATAGGAAAATGTATTCAATTGAGTTCAAAGGCAAAATGATAGCCGGAAAGTGCTTTAAAAGCATGAATGTGACAAATCAAATTTCAGTATTTGTAGCAGGTTTTTCTTCTGAGAGAGCTTATTTCAAATCCATATTCGAACAACCCAGGAATATTATTATTACTTCTGCATTTGAGGCAGTCGCAAGTGGTCAGTATTCACAAAGCAGCCAAGACACCCTCAATAAGGCTTGTATCATTTGAAAGACAAAAACGTTGGGTGAATAACTACAGGACAAAAAGCTTATCCTTTGCAACCACGACCATGGACTCTGCCAAGAAGTCACCTTACAGCAGTGGAACACCTTCGCTGAAACCTTAGCAGCACTTAGTTTTAATCTTTTCCTCTAAACTTTTTGTCAGGTTCTGCTATTACACATGTTTCTCCAACAAGAATTGGCTTTAACACGATTGACGTATTTAGACCATTATTTGTATAACACGAACTTTCGTTCCCAGTATTGGATATAGTGTGAATCCGGCCCCATTAGTTTAAATGGCTACTGCGCATTTTCTTATAACGCAAGATCACATGAGGACAACTATGACATTATATCAGAACTGACTGTAGGACAGATCAAAGGGCAATAGGGGGATAGGCTTAGATTAGTTCACAGGGCGGCGCAACATTGAGGGCCGAAGGGCCTGTTCTGCGCTGTATCGTTCTATGTTCTATGTTCTATGTTTGTTCAGAATGATCCAAACAGAGAGCCCAAAAATGCACAACATAGGCTTCTGCTGAAGTTGCTGAGCCACTGTAAGAAATAGGAGCACAAACGTCAAGTGAAATTGCCTCCAACCTTCCTTGAAACCAGAATATAATTTAATTTGAAGCCTATTACATTAATTTGAATATCAACACAATCTCAGTCAGTGAACTCCTTCCTTGTAGCTGGCTCCTCTGCTGTAAATGAATGGCCTACAACCCAAGTAAAACCATGTTTCTTTGATCTGTGTTCTGCAGTGAAGCATTCTAACCCAGTATCATTAACATTAGAATAGTCACAGTTAGATTCGGTTAGATTCACTGTACCGTTGCAAATAGTTATTCAGCTTTTCTACCAAATCCACAAGAGTCCCTTTATTGCAAGCTCCAGTCTATGAATAATTGTTGCTTCACTGCAATCTGTCTGATCCTTAGCCACTTGTGACCCAAGGTTGAGTGCCTTGGGCAAGCTTTTCATCTGTTCTTGCTTATTCAAATGAAGGGATGTGTCTGCTCAGAAAATGTGGCACAGCTTGTTCTCGAAACTGGAAGGCAAGTGGGCCTGCACCTTCACAAAAATCAACATCAGGATCGTGCAGATAATCTGGCTTCTTTAGGCAACCAAAAAAATAATACAGCATTCCCACAGCGGGAAAGACACATCAAAGATCAAGTTACCCTGATCTGATATCTTGTACGCATAACAAAGTCAAGACTTTGTGACAGGCACTTGGCTACCGCCCTCAAAGTCAGGATATGTTATGCAGCTTGAGGAATGCTAAACAAAAAAGTCAGTAGATTATACAACCAAGAAGACAATTTTGCCTATCAGACCTATCCTGACCCTGTGAAATGGCTATCCAATTAGCGCCACTTAACTGTTCTTTCTCCAGAGCTCTGTGAAGCTTCTTTTTCAAGCTTGCATTCAATTCCCTTTTGAAAGTTGTTACTAAATCAGTTTCCATCACATTTTTAGATTATAAAATAAAAAGTGACTGGACAAATTGTGAATATGCCATTTTCAGCCTGAGGTGGGGCAGCTGTGCACCAGAGAACCTGAGTAAGGTCAGGGTTGTTATATTGCCTGCACTAAGTAATTACAGTACGCAGACCTGGGAGTCAACCCCGATTTATGGAATGCACAGTGATGCAAAAATTGTTAACGCATCAGTTTCCTTAAATTCTTCAATAATTCATGTCATCATGTGCACCAAGGTCCAGAAGTGAATGTGAGGAAGGCATTCACTCTGTTACACGGTCAGGGCTTTACTGTGATCTGTTTTTACACACTGAAATCACAACTTCCAATGACAGAGATAAGTCACTAGCTGCCAGGATGACTGCATATTGTTTCAGAAATTTTAAACCAAATTATACCATGCCATAATGCACAGCAAATTAGAAAGCAATAGTTGCAAAGTACACAGGCAACATAAATATTTTGGAAATTACATGAACACAAATGCTGATCAATAAATAATTTTACACCATACAGAAAGTGAAAAAGCAATTATATGATTTTGTTTTTTAGTTTCAGTTAGATTAAACCAGATTTGGATTGCAATTTATATAACAAATAATTGATAAGCATGTGGCACAGATTATGTAAGTGAATATCACAAATGCACCCTCTAGATTTTTGTTCATATACAGCACAGTTTATACTGGCCATTTGCCAAATAATTCATCACAACAAAGTTGAATAACAGCAAGAGTTGTTAAGAAGGTATGTCAGCAAAGTGGGAAAACAGATAACAGTAATAACTTGATGTGAATATGTGTGAGGCAATGCTTTCTGGGTGGAAAGTTAATGGGTGAGAGTAGACACTCACTGGAAAGGTAATGAATAGTATAGCTAAACAGATGTGAAAAGAGACCCAACGCTTCAAATCCACAGTTCAGTAAAAATCCAAGATTAGGTGGATAAGTTTAATGGAAGGTAAGAGAAGATTTAGCAGAGCTTTAATGACTTGGGAAGGGATTCTAGACCTCCTCTATTCAGCAAGTCAGTGGTGAGGATCATTGACTTAAAGCTGTTATTAAAATATTGACAAGGGACATAAGGAGCAATTGAATAAAGTTTAAGCAGAATTTTAAGATTTGACTTATACAAGAAGTCAAGCCAGTGGTGTTAGCTGTAGATTGGGCTTGTACCGAATTACAGCTAAAAGAATTAATAAAATATCATCTTTGTGTACTGCAAGTGACTACAGTATTGTGGTCCTAAGTGTCCATTTATGCCTGCACCAAGTGTCATAAACCAATAATTTATATTGCTCCACAGACGCTGTGCCGTGTTCTCGGTTTGACGCAAAAGATTTGATAAGAATGGTGACTTCCCAATTTGTAACTGAAGATACTCAATGGAAAATTAATTTTCAGAAACTGGAAATTAAAGGAAAACATTTGCAGGATGTGCTCGCGCATTACTTAGACAGATTTACTTTCACCCCGTACACTGGCTCGAATACAAAGTAGGCTATCTCGTCACTAAATAGAGGATCACCAAATGAATCACAGCATGCACCTTCTGAATGCAATAATGTGCTGGTGAATAAGGTTAGCAGTTGAATTCCCCTATTTGCATTCCAGATTGGTTGAGCCTGAGTCGGTGTTAGGGAGAGAAGGGAATGCAGTTTTTGACATGACTGTAACTTAAAGATACTCAAGATTTTATATCCAGCAGCATCACACAGTTTTTTTGGTGAGAAAAGGGAGGGTTTTATATTTGTTTGTTACAACTTTCAAGTATTATTGCTTCTGGTGTCGCCCTGTTGTTGCCAAGGTATTGAAGTCCTGAAGTGGAATTTAATTTGATTCTCTGAAGGACAATTATAATTCATTTCTACATGACCTGTTGCTCAAAGGTTTGCTTGTTACAAATTGAAATGATAGTGCTGTGAAATAAACATATAGATTAAATCCTCAGGGGGAAAGCAGAGTTAACATTTTGAGTCCAGTCATTCTTCATCAGAATTTCATCAGAATTGTTCTGATGGAGAGTCACAGGACTTGAAACATTACCTCTGCCTTGTCCCCACAGATGCTGCCAGATCTGCTGAGTTTCACCAGCAATTTCTGTTTTCATTTCCTTCAGCATCTGCAGTTCTTTGTTTTATTTTGTTTTAGATTAAATGCTTTCCACTTCACAGACTTTCTAGACAATTTACTTCGCAAAACTTTAAGCTCTTATATTAGGAAAAGAGTATCCCAATAACGACACTACATGATTCTCCTCAAATTGTACTGGGCATGTGAAAACTTTCTATACAATGTTCACTGGAGCTCAGTGCAGGGAATTCCCAATAAATTTGGTAAAATACATTTGCCCAGAACCAGGTCCACAATTGTGTAATTCAGGAGTTCTTTAATTCTATGGTGGCACACAGTTATCTAAGATAAAATACATATCCTGTGCTATTAGAAAGCCAGAGGTCACCTTTTATACGTAAGATTGCCATTGACAGCAATAAATTGTCCATCTCTTTCAAAGTAATACAGATCAAAATATTGTTCATTTTCAGTTAAATTACTATAACAAAGCATCCTGGAAATTGAAATTCTGAAAGGTAACTTCAGTATTTTCCATTTGAAAAGAATTCATGCCAGCAAACAAATCAGATAAAAAAACGTGTCATCTTTTCTATTAATTTTGACTTTGGCTTTGGTTCCTGCCTCCAAATCTTCTGATTCCCCTCTGTCCAAGCTGCTCAGTTTCTAGTACTTGTTTCTCCCTGCACCAATGTAGAATTCCAATAAGATATTTATCAGGAATGTTTGCTGCTAAATCAGTGAATAAAAGACAAGTTATGTTATAATTATGATCTTATTTAATCCAAATTAAAAGAAGTTGAACAAAAACAGAAGTTGCTGGAAAAGCTCAGCAGGTCTGGCAGCATCTGTGAAGAATAAAAATCAGAGTTACCATTTCGGGCCCGATGACCCTTCTTCAGAATAGTTCCTGATTGTTCCTATGTTACAGAACCCACAGTTCTTTCAGTTTCTAAAAGAAGTTGAATATTGTTTTTCTTAGTCCTCTATCCTCTATTTTATTATTCTTATATAAAATCTCAAACCCAAAGGACAATTGTGACTTGCCATCTCTAGTACATGGAAATTTGAGTTTTAAATGTCATGATCCTCTTGAGGGCCAGGTGATAAACATGGAAAATGAAAGTGAGAATCGATTTATTAATTTTAACATGTGAGGTTTGTATGCAGTTAAACAGCTTCTACAGTCAGGCCAATGCTCTGTTACAGTGCAATGGTACCGACTGGGCTAATCGCCTTGTAAGAGTTAACAATTTTGCCTTTCCAATCACGAGCGACTGTAATGGCAGAATCTTACAGGGGCCTGAACAATGTGGATCATAGTAAGAAATGGGACAGAGTTGTGCAAGAAATCCAGCGAGGCCTCCCTCCCTGTTGGGAGCAACTCGCTGCACCTTTTAACTAAGTTCTGGATATTGATGTAAGATTCTCGTGAGGCAGAGATGAGTTGCTTATTAAAGGTGATTATTGCTTGTTAACGACCTCATTAAGCGAACATCCCACTTCACTAATGTGTAGTTGCCCAAGCCACCATCCACTGCGAGCAAACAAGACATCAACAATTCTCGGCAATGGAAGGCACAGCAGGTCCTAGTGACTACAGACAGCGATAAACTTGCGTTTTGCTCAAAACGCAACATCTTAGGGCATGAGGTAGGAGCAAATGACTGCAGATGCTGGAATCTGTACTGAAAACAAAACATGCCTGGAGATCACAGCAGGTCTGGTAGCATTCATGGAGAGAAAGCAAGCTAATATTTCAGGTTAGACGACTTTTCATCAGAGCTGACATAAAGTGTGCAGGGGGGAAGGCACAATTGTTGAGGATTGGGGGGTTTGGTGGGGAGGGCTGAAGGAGAAAGGATGTTGATAGTTCAGATTAAGTGATCAGAATGTCAGAATGACACATAAATGGTGTATCTAACTTCCAGACTGGAAAGAACAGACAATCCCACTGGGGTCGGGGGAAGGGACATGGGATGGCAGAGAATGTAACAGGTAAAGCTAAAAGAAAGGGAAGGAATGGGAGTGGGTTCACAACTTAGGGCATGATCCATGGGCATTGATCGCGCACACACCACTGCTCTGCAGCCATCGGCATCTGATAACCGCCAACCCCTCAGGATCCTCGTGCACCTCTCCAATCCACTTGCAGAGGAGTATGCAAGTTGTGACTTGTAACTGCAAGTCAGACCAAACCAGCATTGCAAAGCTGCTGCAGGGCCAGGCTTTTGCACTCACTCATATGGCACCTCCCCTGTGAGGAAGCCTGGCAAAGTTGGGTACACCCTCTACTTACTTCTCTCTCGAAAGAGGAAATGAAATGTGTTGCCTTCCCTTTGCACACAATCACCTCCATTGTTTAAAAGTGGACAACAAACTTCTAGTTGTTGGAGGTTTCCCCTAATCCAGTCTGGAAGAGGCTGTACACATAACATTTCATGGCTGTGGCCACCTACACAGCTGCTGGCAGTGCCATGTAGCGTTGGCAAATTCAGAAGTTGCCGATCTGCTGGCAACAGATGACAGATTTCATTGAGCATCCCACTTGGGCTGCAAAGACATCTAACACATAGTTATTCATTGAAGTTGAGATTGTAAAACTGCTTCCTGAAAACTCCGAGCAGCTAACTCCCAACTCTGGGCCCCTTCGGGCAGTTTGTCCTCCTTTGTCCACTCTGTTTGTTTTTACTCCCTGTAACAATGCCACTGAAAACACAGGCTACTGCCCCCATGACTTGCCCCAAGTTGTTTGGGTAGAACCTTTGTTGTGAGAACTGGGGCTTTCACCACATGTCACAGCACTGTCTGTAGATGCAGCCAATTTTAAACAGCAGTGGAGATCACCAAAGATCTCTCCTAATTCAGCAGCATCCAGTGCAAATCAATCACAACTAACCCGATGGTGCTTGATGATCCCTTCTTATAGAACTGGGAATAGGGGATGCAGAGGATGGCATCCTTCCTGCACATGCTCAGCTATGGGAGGTTAAGAGAGGGTAAAGACTGAAAATACAAAGTTGAAATTGCTATATGAACATTCCAAGTTACATGATATGATTGTCTGCCTATTTTACGTATTTCTGACACATGTTCCCTGCTATCACTATCTAGTAGTGTCCAGCAAAGATACTGACACCAAATGGAACTCAGAAACAAGTAATTAATGGGGTTGGGGGTTGGAGTTAGAGATGGAGGTGGAACTGACTAGAAAAGCACATGCTTGGACACTGTCCACCCAACATTTAATCTTTGGTATTTAACAGTGGTTGCAGATGATGGCTAGCTCTTTCTAAGTTAAACATTGAATACTAAGGATTATTCTAACTAATTATTTGGAGAAAACTTCAGAGAGATGACTGATTCAAAATCTAAAGGGCATGATTACCTACTCTTATTTTCTGAATGCAAACCTTCTGACCAGTGGAAAAATGAAGTAACCATGTGAACTTGTCTTATTTCTTTGTCAAAGAGGAAATGTGATATGGCCATTTCATTTCAGAGACCTTAAAAAAGCAGAGTAAGAAATAAAGAGATTTTCAGAATTGGAGATTAATGACTTGAACACAGATGAAGGTTTAAAAACTTTTTTAACCTCTTGTTAGATTTTATCTATTAAAGATGATTCACTAACTGTTTATGAGGCATGATTAGAATTTGACAAATTTTGAAACAGCAATCATATTTCCAAAGATGAATACTTAATGGAATTCAGTAGACTGTACGCAAGACTGCTGAAATTCCAACTGGAAATTCCCTCAACTAGCTGGCATTTCAATTATCAGACTGCATCAATGTATCCAGTTCAGACAGACTTCTAGCTTAATGGGAGTTCAATTTGCAAACAAATACACACTGCTAGAACAAATGTCAGAAGCACTAAAAATTCCTTGGAAAACATTCCTTTTCAGCAGCATTCATGATGCAAATGGGGCAACTGATGATATGGCAAAAAATGAAGGATACAGTGTTACCACCTAGACACCAGTCACAGGCAACACTACAAATGGGGGCTTTTAACTAAGAGAAATGAGGACAATGTTTCTGGCAATTTCGAAAAGCAAAGCTAACTTGAGTAGCAAAAGATACCATTGCAACAGAACCACTCACTCCTGTTGAGGCAGTAGATGTGGCATTTTCTGATAATATTGGAAGAAATTCTAAAAGGGGGTTAATTCGGCAACAATACCCACTGAGGTCCTATGTCATTAATAAGTCACTATTTGATGACACACAATGCATGTATCGCACAAAATGCATGAACTAAAATAGACTGAGGATCAACATTTCCCTTTGGAAACTGCTCTTGGAGAATGGAGAAACCTCCAGCGCAAAAAAACAGCAAGATAGCAGCAGTCAGCTATCTGATTGCTATAGGAAAAAAGGAACAAGTTCTAAAAATAAATTAACAGCAATACTGGAAAAGGGTTGTCCTAAACTCTAAAATACACCAAAAGAAGTAAAAATATAATCTTGTCAATCTTCATAATATGTTGTAATTCTATATTTTTTTTTCATTATCAGTTATAAATACATTAATTTATTTGGGAAAGGAAGAAGGAATCTATTATACCCAGTATGGCCTGGCAGGATGTCTGGGGCTGTATTGAACTAGGGAAGAGGTGATGTTTATATGATAATTGAAGGATAACTAAGTGACAACATGACTAGATTTAAAATAGACAAGGAGTCCATGGTCATTCTAGTCCACAAACACTGATCTCGTCTGATTTTGAAGTGAAACAGGCTCAGGCCCAGTTAACACTTGGATAGGAAACTGCCTGGGACTCCTAATGCTGTAGGCTTTAAAGCTCTTGTGGCACAGTAGTCATATCCCTAGGTTCAAGTCTCACCTGTCCTGGAGGTACATCAGAAAGGTCCAAAAAGATTGATTAGAAATATTTATGCAGGGGACAAATATTCAGCGGGGTTGAAATAAAACTCCAACTAGAAAAGCAAATTCTGGACATTGTCTAAGCAATATCGTAAAACTGCTTCCTACGTTTAGCATTACTGACTTAACCAAAATGGACACTCACAAGGCCACAGCAGAAGTCCGTACATAGGGGGCAAGCCCCACTTTGGACTTGTCAAAACACTCACTATGCCTGAAATACCGGTATTACAGCACCAAAATTTATGTTAAGTCTTTTTCTTCTTTTATGTTTCACACTCACGCTCCACAGTGGCCTGGTCTGAATATAGGTATAAAGTAATAGTGTAGATCTATAATAATACATCTGATTCACCTGAATTTCAAAATTATATTGGCTACAGATACATATTAATAGATAACGCAGGCAGTCAACATGTCAAAACAAGTTCCAACCTCTGAATTATTCAATTTTTTTCATTATAAGAAAATTGTTCATCAGACTGAAAGAGGAGGAGTCTTATTCACCAATAATTACAGCTCCTGTAATTAAGTTCTGAAACATTTAACAGCAGCAAATGACACAATGCTGATTTTATTAGGCTTGAGAAGAAAATCCTCATTCTATTGCATGAACATGCAGCAAAAATTTATAAGTACCTTTAACATATAAGTAATCCCAAGGTAGTTCACATAGGGATAATATGATGGCTTTCGGGAAATGTTGGAAGAATTGACCGAGAGTTTGGAGTTTAAGCAGGGTCTTGGCTTAATGTGTTGCCTGAATAGCAAGTTAATGTGCAATATAGATAATGAAGGATTCCTTGATTCAAAACTTCAGTATGTTATTTATCATGGTTTAATTGGTCACTTCAGTTCAATAATAGATTTTTGTATTTCGTAGTTAACACAGCCAATGCTTTCCACAAGCAAATTATTCTTGTTTTGAAATTTGGTTTCTCAAATCCCTTTTAGCTATAACCTGTTAACGTGATTTTTCTCATACTCAGTACTGTAGAGAAATGACATTGCTGAATCATTTATCTGGGTCAGAACTTCCATAGGTAATTGCATGCTTATCAATTGAAATAAACTTTCAGGATGTTCTGTACAAAAGCACCACATAAAATGGAGTCATGGATTGTTCTATCCCTCCCACTGACTATGATGCAATCCTGTTCTCTCATTATATTTTAAAGCTTTCAGCACAAAATCTTTCCCTTTTTTTCCCACACTTGCTATGACCTTCTTCCTGTTTGCTCCTCTCTCAAAATAAACCTCTTCATTTCATTCACTTTGATGCAATGGCCACCTTCACAGAGCAACGTGAACACTGTGATTAGTTCTTACATGTTCCATAATATTACGGCCTAATGACCAGCATTGCGCACATTGAAAATAATGACACTGATTTCAAAGAAAAATGCTTTCTAAAATATTCTGTTGCATGCAAGCTGATAAAATAGCAATACCAAACATTTAAGCCACACAATATTGTCAACATATTAGCAGATATAATTTACATTGTACAACTTGATTCTCAGATATCTATGTTGGAATCATTTCAGCAATATCAGTTTTAAAGAATATTGTTCTTTTATTTGAATAAAACAGTTTTTATTGATTTCATTACAATATAATTACCCCCAGGCTTTTTACACGTACGTGAGGAATAAGAGAATGACCAGAGAAAGGGTAGGGCCGATCAAGGATTGTAAGGGGAATTTGTGCACGGAGCCTAAAGAGATAGAAGAAGTCCTCAACGAATACTTTTCTTCGGTATTCACAACTGAGAGAGATCTAGTTGTAGAGGATGACAGTGTGTAGCAGGCTAGTAGGCTAGAGGAGGTCATGTTAGTAAGGAAGATGTACTAGGAATTTTGAGGCACTTGAAGATAGATAAGTCTCCCAGGCCTGATGAGATTTATCCAAGGATTCTATGAGAAGCGAGGGAAGAGATCGCAGGGTCTTTGGCAATGATCTTTTCGTCCTCACTGTCCATGGGTATAGTGCCAGAAGATTGGAGAGAGGCAAATGTCATTCCCTTGTTCAAAAAAGGGAATAGGGATAACCCCGGAAATTACAGGCCAGTTAGTCTTACGTCAGTGGTGGGCAAATTATTGGAAAGGACTCTGAGAGATAGGAATAATGATCACTTGGATAGGCACAGTTTGATTCGTGATAATCAGCATGGATTTGTGAGGGGTAGATCATGCCTCTCAAACCTAATTGAATTCTTTGAAGAGGTGATCAAACACGTGGATGAAGGCAGAGCAGTGGATGTGGTATACATGGATTTAAGTAAGGCGTTTGATAAGGTTCCCCATGGTAGGCTCATGCAGAAAGTAAGGAGGCATGGGATAGGGGGAAATGTGGCAGATTGGATTCAGAATTGGCTGACCCTTTGAAGACAAAAGGTGGTAGTGGACCGAAAATATTCAACATGGTGCTCAGTTACAAGTGGTGAACCACAAGAATCTGTTCTGGGTTCTGTTCTATTTGTGATTTTTGTAAATGATTTGGATGTAGGAGTGGAAGGGTGGATTAGTAAGTTCGCGGATGATACGAAGGTGGGTCGAGTTGTGGATAGTGTGGAGGGCTGTTCTAGGTTACAAAGGGACATTGTTTGGATGCAGAGCTGGGCTGAGAAGTGGCAGATGGAGTTTAACCCTGAAAAGTGTGAGGTGATTCATTTTGGAAGGAAAAACTTGAAAGCAGAATACAGGGTTAACGGAAAGATTCTTGCCAGTGTAGAGGAGCAGTAGGATCTTGGGGTTCATGTCCACAGTTCCCTGAAAACTGCCACCCAGGTGGATAGAGTTGTTCAGAAGGCGTATGGTGTGTTAGCTTTCATTAATAGAGGGATTGAGTTCAAGAGCCGTGAAGTTATGCTCTAGCTATACAAAAGCCTGGTTCAGCCAAATCTGGAGTATTGTGTCCAGTTCTGGTTGCCTCATTACAGGAAAGATGTGGGAGAGTTGGAAAAGGTGCAGAGGAGATTTACCAGGATGTTGCCTGGAATAGAGGGAAGGTCTGATGAGGAATGTTTGACAGAGCCAGGGCTTTTCTCTTTAAAATGATGAAAGATGAGAGGTGACTTGATAGAGGTGTTCAAAATGATCAGAGGTATAGATAGAGTGGACAGCCAGAGACTTTTTCCTAGGGTTGAGGTAGCTATTCCGAGGAGCTTAATTTTAAAGTGAGAGGAGGTAGATATAGGGGAGACATCAGAGGTAGGTTCTTTACTCAGAGAGTAGTAGGGGCGTGGAATGCATTGCCGGAGAGGGTAGTGGAGTCGGCCTCATTAGGGGCATTTAAGAGGCAATTGGATAGGCATATGGATGATAGTATAAGGTAGGAGTGGAGGTTAGATAGACCTTAGGATTAGGGTAAAAGTTAGGCGCAACATCGTGGGCCGAAGGGCCTGTACTGTGCTGTACTGTTCAATGTTCTATGTTCTATGCTCCATAATAATTTTTGAATTATCATTCAGGTTTGATATTGCTTCTATTGGTACCATCCAATAAGTGCACATATATTGTGATAATCTAAATGCTTGATGCATTATCACTTTCCACTACTTTGCACCAATCATCCCCTTTGTCAATTAATCCCTTCTGCCCTCTGTTCTATCACAAGCCATATTCTCTCCTTTTCCCTGTCCCTTTTTTCAATCAGTTCTTGGTATGGTTAAAAGCTGTACAGCCCTTACACCTTCCTGTTCTAAAAGCTAATAAACTCTCATTGCTAATTTTGTTAACAGATGCTGTCAATCTCCTATGTCTTGTATTTTCTATTCCGATTTCAGATTCCATTCACGTAATATCGTTTGCACAGGATTACAGCAGGTCCATCAAAAATTTTCAGCCTTATCTCAGATAAGCCTTATCTCAGTCTGACTATAGGAATTGAAAGGCAATGAAATGAAGTCTACTTTTGATGACAAGAGTTAAACCATATCCCACATCCATACTTCTATACCAAACATCTGGAATTCCTTTCCTTCCTTCCTACACTTTTTCACCCTTTCCCCTTTTTATCAAACATGGGTTAATGCTTAATTCTTTGATCAAGCTTTTAGTCACCTGTCCTCATGCCATTTGGACAGGAATTCTTGTGATCGATTCTTAATGGGAGGAAAATTATCCTGCATTTAGTGAGGGAGGGAATGTTTTGGGAAGGACTGTGGCAGTTCATCAATTAGGCCTCTTAACAAGCCACTCTAGAGCCCAGTGGGTTTTAATAATGGATTGGAGATTTAATGAGACTTTTTTATATTCATTCATGGCATATGGATGTTGGGAATCCCAGGGGCCGTAGGCTTCAAAGGTTCTTGTGGCACAGTGGTCATATCCCTAGGTTCAGGTCCTAGGCCCAGGGGGCAATAAAGAGTCAACCACGTTGCTGTAGGCCAGACCAGGTAAGGGGAACAGATTGCCTTCCTTAAAGGACATTAATGAACCAGATGATTTTTTACAACAACCATTAGACTAGCTTCTTTATTTCAGATTTTTTTAAAAATTCAAATTCCACTATTTGCCATGTGGGGATTCAAACTCATGTCCCCAGAACATTAATCTGGGGTTCTGGATGACTAACCCAGTGGCAGCACCACTACGTTACCATCTCCCATTGCACGGTGCTCCTATGACTCCCGAAAGATATCTGGAAAATCCTGTTTGCCTATGGCCTCATTGGGAGGGGCTCCTCTGTCAGTGCCCAATTGAGAAACCCACCACTGGAAGGAGGTGAGGGTCCCCTGAAAGTCAGCCATCTGTACTTGCAACAGACTCCTCACCCACCTCACTAGTGACCCTTGCCCCAATTCCATCCACATTCTGTCTCCAGGGATCCAGCATCAATCTCCAGTGAAAACATCAGGGCCAGACCAGCAACAGCCACTGCTCCAGGTTATGCTGCTGCTACTGGAGAGCTTTGGGCCTGTAAGCGGTGGAAGCTCTCAGGATGGGGAGATCCTGATGGTGTAGGAAGTCCAATGCTGTCCATGTAAGTACCCGATTAGCGTGTGAGAATGTCAGGTCCGTCCACGTAGAGAAGCAACGTGAGGTTCTACCACAAAAAAAAAACTCAAAGAACTACAGACGCTGTAAATCAGGAACAAAAAGAAGTTGCTGGAAAAGTCCAGCAGCATCTGTGAGGAAAAGTCAGTATTAACGTTTTGGGTCTGGTGACCCTTCCTCAGACCTGCTGAGCTTTTCCAGCAACTTCTGTTTTTGTTCCTGAGGTTCTAACATGTTCTTCAACTCATGGGCAGGAGACCTGTCACCAACAATAAATTTCATCCAACATCCCTGTGGATGCACAACAATATATAGTTAATTGGACTCTAACATTCCTTAGGAATACTTTTCTTCATTAATGTTACTATATAAATGTAAATTGTTGCTGCGTTATTATGTAACCAAGATACAATTATCATAATGTTGCTCCTTTTAGAATACAATACAATATGTTACAGGACCTGAACAGGAACAGGCCCTTTGGCCCACCAAAGCTGCGCCAATTTGTAATCCTTATTTAGACACACTACCTGTTGCCCATGTGCAGTTTCTATCCCTCTGTTCACTTCCCATTCATGTGCCTATCAAGATACACCTTAAACAATGCTAACGCGCCTGCTTCCACTACCTCCACTGGCTGTGTGTTCCAGGCATCCACCAAGCTCTTTTTAAAAAAGTTTCCTTGCACTTCACCTCTCACCTTGAAACTGTGTGTTCTTGTAATTGACCTTTCCACCCTTGGAAAAAGCTTCTGACTATCCACCCTATCAATTCATAATGTTGTAGATCTCTAACAGGTCACTCCACCTGTCCTTTTATCTAAAATCCCCCAGACCAGGCAACATCCTGGTAAACCTTATCTCCCTCTCCAAAGCATCCACGTCTTTCTGGTGGCCTGGTGACCAGAATTGCATGCAATATTCCAAATGTGGCCTAACTAAAGTTTTATACAGCTGTAAAATAATTTGCCAACTTTTATAGTCAATGCTCTGGCTAATGAAGACAAGTGTGCTGTATGCCTTCTTAACACCTTATCCACCTTTGTTACCACCTTCAGGGATCTGTGGACCTGTGCACCCAAATCTCTCTGTACTTCAATGATCCTAAGGGTTCTGTAATTTATTATATAATTCACACCTGAATTTGATCTTCCAAAATGCATCACCTTGCATTTGTCTGGAATCAATACCATCTGCCGTTTCTCTGCTCAAAACTGCAATCTATCTATATCCCACTGTATCCTTTGATAATCCTCTTCAAAACCTGCAACTCCACCAATTTTGGTGTTATCCACAAACTTATTAATCAGACCACCTATATTTTCCTCCTGATTATTTATATATATTACAAACAACAAAGATCCCTGCAGAACACCACTAGTTACTGATCTCTATTCCAAAATGCATCCTTCCATCGCTACTCTCTGTCTTCTATGACCAAGCCAGTTTTGTATACATCTAGCCAGCTCACCCCTGATCCCATGAGACTCTGACTTCTGTACCAGTCTTCCATGAGGTACCTTATCAACTGCCTTACTGTTGACAACATTCACTGCCCTTCCCTCATCAATCATTCTTGTCACCTCCTCAAAAACTCAATCAAGTTGGTGAGAATTGATCTTCCCTGCACAAACCCATGCTGCCTATCTCTAACAAGCCTATTCATTTCCAAATGCAAATGAATCCTATCTCTCAGTATCTTTTCCAACAGCTTCTCCACCATTGACGTCAGGCTCACCAACCTGTATCTCTGTTTCCCTTTTTGTTTATGTTCTTTTCATCATTCAAAGAGAGGAATGTTTCATCAGATCAGTTTTGAATAGATTTGAAGCCATGTTCCAGGAATGAAAGACACAATTGATGAACTCAAACGGACTGAATTACCACAGAGATAGTAGGAACTGCAGATGCTGGAGAATCTGAGATAACAAGGTGTAGAGCTGGATGTACACAGCAGGGTCTAGAAGCGTCTAGGCCCGAAACATCAGCCTTCCTGCTCCTCTGATGCTGCTTGGCCTGCTGTGTTCATCCAGCTCTACACCTTGTTATCTCTGAGTTGCCACAGAATCTTGTCCTTTGAATGATTTCATCTAAATGGTGAGAACACTATTCTCAGCCTTCACTTGAAGAACATTATACAGTTTAAAATCTCCAAATAGTGTATTCATCAGTAGATCAAAACAATGACCCCATAATAGGAACCCTACAATGTGGAAACAGGCCATTCGGCCCATCAAGTCCACACCAACTCTCTGAAGTGCATCCCACCCAGACCCACCCCCTAATTTATCCCTGTAACCTCACATTTCTCATGGTTATTCACCTAGCCTGCACATCCCTGGACACCATGGGTAATTTAGCATGGCCAATCCACATAACTTGCACATCTCTGGACTGTGGGAGAAAACCAGAGCACCCAGATTAAACCCAAACAGATAGAGGGAGAATGTGCACACTCCACCCATACAGTCACCCGAGGCTGGACTCAAACACGGCTCCCTGGCACTGTCAGGCAGCAGCGCTAACCACTGAGACACCATGCCACCCCAATAAATCACAACTGTTATTCAGAAATTCATAGAGCCTTTCCAAAATCAATATTCACACATTCATTTCTTGATATATTGTGTGCAAAATATCCAGCTCATCAAAATTTGGCAGCAACCATTTTCCAAATATCTTTTAGCTCATTATTCAGGTCATGTTAACAAAGACAAAATCCAATTTATTTCTTTTTATCAGCACATTAAAAATGTCGCAAAATTCCAGTACTATATAATCATTAGGAAGACAATATGAAATTTAAACTAAAGTATTAGCATTATTTCAGGGCTAAATTTGAGGATATGACATCTGCATTTCAAACCGTAAATCAACCAAAAATCCTCAGAAATCAAAGCCCTTTGTGTTTCACTGAGCTTCCCACCTGTCACGAGTCCTAATGTACAGACTGCAATGTAGAATAGCAAATTAAGTTAAATTCTTTGCTGATACAAGGATCTCACTGTTTTGTTACCTCAGTCATGTTGCTTTGTGTTGATTGGCTTACTGTTGGTACGGTATCCCCTCGGACACAGACCAAAAGCAGTATTGCTGCATAAAGAAGTAAACAGACATCAACATATTGTTATTGAGACCAGCCAAAAAAATTCATCTTGCATTCATGAAGATAAACACAAGCTGAAGTGTAAAGTAACTGGTGCAAAGCCCTGCAACAATAACTAAGCATTCAAAGTTTAAATACAAACTTTGCAGCAATTCCTTTTTAAAGATAAAGAAATACTGACCACTTTTTCCGCTCTTCTCAACAAACAAAAATCATACTATGGGTAACACTTGACTGTATGGAACAGTGTGAGCTTTTTTTAAAGGGATCTGAGTGTCACTGGCCATTGTCCATTCCTAGCTGCCCTTGAAAAGTAACAGTGAGCTGATTGTTGAACCTCTGCAGTCTGTGCGCTGAGTGGCAGTAATTTAGCAACCATTTAACATCACATTCAATTACACCGATATCCACAGGGGCGCAAAGTCAGGATCAATCTCATCAAGTGCAACATAATTTGTGAGAGAGAATAGGTACTGCAGATGCTGGAGAATCCGAGATAACAAGGTGTGGAGCTGGATGAACACAGCAGGCC
>JAHRHZ010000031.1:16117525-16130036 GCA_024137785.1 Ginglymostoma cirratum
CCTAGACCCTTCATCAGAAAATGGTGAAGGGTCTAGGCCTGAAAGGTCAAGCTTTCCTGCTCCTATGATGCTGCTTGGCCTGCTGTGTTCATCCAGCTCCACACCTTGTTATCCAACATAATTTCCAACTGAGTTCTGCATAAAAAGACCGGACACGCTTTCTCCCTAACCTGACATAACAATCACTTGCCAAAGCTATATGATCCAGAATGTAATTAATCGTTTTCATTCTTCTCCTCACTTTCCAAGCAAAGAGTGGAGGGGGAATTGACCCCGCATCCATTGATTAACGTTGCAGAACTAAAATGGTAGACTCTGGACAATGTGTCTTCATTTGCATTATGGATCTGGATTTATTTATAAGTGTAATAGCCTATAATTTACTGTCAAAGTAATGATAAAAAGCCTCAGGCACTGCTGTGTGAAGTTTGCACATTCTACAGTGTCTGCGTGGGTTTCCTCCAGGAGCTCCGGTTTCCTCCCACAGTCCAAAGATGTGCAGGTTAGTTTGATTGGCCATGCTAAACTGGGATGTGTCTAGGGATGCATATGTTAGATGGATTAGCCACGGGAAATGCAGGGTTACAGGATAGTGAGTGGTGGGTCTGGGTGGGATTTTCTTCGGAAGGTCAGTGTGGACTCGATGGGCCAAATGGCCTGCATCCACACTGTAGGGCTTCTATGATTCTGTTCTATAATTCTAAAACCCGGTGCTCACTACTATTTATTCAGAAACAGGGTAGTAATTTCAGGTGAGTGTAGCATCCTGTTAAATATGGAAATATAGAATTTGCTGTCCAAGTTGCGCTGATCTGCCATTAAATTCTCAAAAACAACATCGAACTGCCTGGTTCCTTAATGACGTGCATTGAATTGCTAAACTTGTATGATAAGTATCAAGCAAAACTCTTAACGCAAACCTCTTAAAACTCAACTTACATCTTGTTACATCTTGACCATTTCAGTCTGAACATCATTTCAATGATATGACCATTACTAGTTTTGCCAATCAACCTATCTGGATGGGAGATTAAGCAAATTGCAATCTCATTCCTTCAGTTTTTAATTGTTATTTGTGACTTTAAAACATTGTATCTCATGTAACCGACTGGAAAAGTGTCAGGATCAGTTGTGCACACATGCTTGGTCCCATTGTGATTAACATTGTAAATACAGGTTCCCCGGCCAAGATAATGGGTGCACAATTTTTTGCTCTGAAGTCAGTTTAACATAACAAAAAGACCAGCTCAACATTGGGACTTCAACTACTAAACAATACTTTCTTTTTAATTTCTTGGAACAAGTTAAATGAGTTGGTAAGATGAAACAAACAAGAACAGAATTTGATGGAAAAACTCAGTAGAAAACAGCATTAACATTTTGTGTCCAGAATTGACTCATCTGTATTGACTCCCTGACTCTTCAATTCTTCAGAATTGACACTTCTTGAGCAGTTTTTGTTGTTAGTTGTTTCAGATCTCCAGCATCTGCAGTTTTTTGTTTTATTTTTGAGTCGGAAAGACTTTGTTCCAACACAAACCAGGCAGCTCATTGGTAGCTATGGTATTGGAGATACCATAGAGATTGGGCTGTAAAATTAAAGCACATGGGATTAGGAGAAGTGTACTAACATAGACAGAGAATTAGCAGGCAGGCAGGAAAGAAAGATTTGGAATAAATGAATCTGTTTCTAAGTGACTGGCAGTAATTAATGGAGTACTGCAGGGATCAGTACTTGGACCCTAGCTATTCACAATATATGAATGGTTTAGATGAGGAAACAAAACGTAATTTCTCCAATTTGGACATGACAGAAAGCAAGATGGGAGAATGAACTGTCAGCAGGAGGCAGAGATGCTTCAGTGTGAAATGGTCGAGTTGAGTGGGTGGACAAATGCATGGGAGATCATGTAGGGGAGGGGGAATTACAATGCTATTAGGCAAGAACTACGGAGCACAAATTGGGATCAGATGTTCTCAGGGAAATGCACAACAGAAATATGGAGGTTGTTTAAGGAGCAGTTGCTACAGCTACTGGATAGGTTTGTCCCACTGAGGCAAGGAAAGGATGATATGATGAAGGAACCTTAGATGGCAAGAGATGTGGAACACGTAGTCAAGAGGAAGAAGGAAGTTTACGTAAGGTTGAGGAAGCAGGGATCGGACAGGGCTCTAGAGGTCTACAGGGTAGCCAGGAAGGAACTGAAGAATGGACTTAGGAGAGCTAGGAGTGGGTATGAGAAAACCTTGTTGGGTAGGATCAAGGAAAACCCCAAGGTGTTCTATGTTTATGTGAGGAGCAAGGGGTTGGCCAGAGTGAGGGTAGGGCCACTCAGGGATAGTGGATGGAACTTGAATGTGGAATCAGAAGATGTTGGGGAGGTCCTTAATGAATACTTTGCTTCGGTATTCACCAGCGAGAGGGACCTTGACATTTGTGAGGACAGCATGAAACGGGCAGATATGCTCAAACTGGTTGATGTTAGGAAGGAGGATCTGCTAGGAATTTTGAAAAATATGAGGATAGACAAATTCCCTGGGCCAGATGGGATATACCCAAGGTTACTACAGGAAGTGAGGGAAGAGATTGCTGCCCCTTTGGCAATGATCTTTGTGTCCTCACTGTCCACTGGAGTAGTACCAGATGATTGGAGAGTAGCAAATATCATTCCCTTGTTCAAGAAAGGGAATAAGGATAATCCTGGGAATTACAGACCAGTCAGTCTTCCTTCTGTGGTGGGCAAATTATTGGAGAGGATTCTGAGAGATAGTATTTATGATTATTTGGAAAAGCAGTTTGATTAGAAATAGTCAGCATGGCTTTTTGAGGGGCAGGTCATGCCTCACAAGCCTTATTGAACTCTCTTTGAGGATGTGAAAAAACACATTGATGAAGGCAGAACAGTGGATGTGGTGTATATGGATTTTAGCAAGGCATTTGATAAGGTTCTACATGGTAGGCTCATTCAGAAAGTAAGGAGGCATGGGATTCAGGGAAATTTGGCTGTCTGGATACAAAACTAGCTGTCCTATAGAAGCCAGCGGGTGGTAGTAGATGGAAAGTATTCAGCCTGGAGCTCTGTGACGAATGGTGTTCCATAGGGATCTATACTGGGACCTCTGCTCTTTGTGATCTTCATAAATGACTTGGATGAGGAAATGGAAGGGTGGGTTAGTAAGTTTGCTGATGACACGAAGGTTGGTGGAGTTGTGGATAGCATGGAGGGCTGTTGTAGGTTGCAACAGGACATTGACAGGATGCAGAGCTGGGCAAAGAAGTGGCAGGTGGAATTCAACCCAGAAAAGTGTGAAGTGATTCATTTTGGAAGGCTGAATTTAAGTCAGAATACAGGGTTAATGGTAGGATTCTCAGCAGTGTGGAGGAACAGAGGGATCTTGGGTTCCATGTGCATTGATCCCTTAAAGTTGCTACCCAAGTTGATGGGGCTGTAAAGAAGGTGTATGGTGTATTGGCTTTCATCGGCAGGGGAATTGAGTTTAAGAGCCACGAGGTTATGCTGCACCTCTATAAAACACTGCTTAGACCACACTTGGAATATTGTGTTCAGTTCTGGTCACCTCTTTATAAGAAAGATATGGAAGCTGTAGAGAGGGTGCAGAGGAGATTTACCAGGATGCTGCCTCGACTGGAGGGCAGGTCTTATGAGGAAAGGTTGAGGGAGCTAGGGCTTTTCTCATTGGAGTGAGGAAGGATGACTATTACGAGGGGCATAATTTTAAGGTGATTGGAGGAAGGTAAGGGGAGATGTCAGAGGTAGGTTCTTCACACAGAGAGTGATGGGTGTGTGGAATGCGCTGCCAGCAGTGGTAGCCGAGTCAGATACTTTAGAGACTTTTAAGCGACTCTTGGATAGGCACATGGTGGATAGTAAAATGTAGGGTATGCAGGGTAGATTGATCTTAGTAGGATAATAGGTCGGCACAACATCGTGGGCCGAAGGGCCTGTACTGTGCTGTACTGTTCTATGTTCTATGTTCTGATACGGATAAATGTGAGGCTATCCACTTTGGTAGCAAAAGCAGGTAGATTATTATCCGAATGGCTCTTGATTGGGAGAGGGGAGTGTGCAGTGGGACTTGGGGGTCCTTGTGCTCCAGACACTGAAGGTATACATGCAGTGCAGCAGGCAGTGAAAAAGGCAATTGGAATGCTGGCCTTCATAATGAGAGGATTTGAGTATAGGAGCAAGGATGTCTTGCTGTAATTGTACACTATAGTCCTAACAGATCCATTCTTTCTTCATACATCAGTCCTGCTATTACAGAATCTGTCTGGTATATCTCTGTTACGCTCCCCGATTATGCAGAACATCCTTCTTCAATTAAGGAGACCAAAACCGCACATGATACTCCAGATGTAGTATCACCAAGGCCCTGATACATTGAGCAAATTTGATGATCACCATTTAAGGGATCTCAAACATGCACACTCCCTTGTTTTGTGATAATTAGGTTCAGGTTGTAAACTCGGTCATTGAGCCGGTGTGTTTGGTTGCAAATGTTTCGTCACCCTGCGGGGTAACATCATCAGTGAGCCTCCGGTGAAGCATTGGTGTTCTGTCCCATTTGTTATTTATATGCCTCGGTATGCTGGGGTGGTTGGCATCACCTCCAGTTCTGTTTTTCAGTGGCGTCTGTATCGGGAATTCCCTGGCATGTCTCCGTTTGGCTTGTGCTATTACGACCAATTCTCACTGGTCTCAATACTCACAGACAAAGAAGGACACAAATTTGACTGGGAAAACACATGCATTATAGCACAAGCCAAACAGAGACTTGCCAGGAAATTCCTGGAGACCTGGCATTCCAACTGGAACTCCATCAACAAACACAGTGAACTGGACCCGATATACAAGCCACTGGAAAACAGAACTGGAAGTGATGCCAATCACCCCAGTGAACTGAGGCATATAAAAAACAAATGGGACAGAACACCAACACTCCACCGGAACCGCACTGATGATGTTACCGAGCAGGGCGACGTAACGTCTGCAACCAGACACACCGGCTCGGCGAGCATGTCTACAACCTCATCCACAACCCGAGCTGCAGATCTCTCAAATAATTTATAATTGGGTTCAGTTCATTCAGGAGCTATAATTTAATTCAATTTTAGTTTTACTTTTTAAAAATTTGCTCTGTCATTCCTGATCACTCATGGGATGTGGGCATCATTGTCTGGGCCAGCATTAATTGTCCATCCCTAGCGGCTCTTAAACTGGTGGCAAATTGCCTTTTTGAATCGCTGCAGTCTTTTGCAAATAATTTCAGATTTGTTTTTCCACACTTCTGCATCTTTTGGAAAGAGTATTTAATAACTGAAGACAAATGGTTGACAAATTAAGGCAAACAAATATATACTGCAGCTACAGTGAATTCAAAATACAAGCATTTGTATTTTGTATCTAAATACTTTAGATGTCCTATAATTTGTGCATTTATATTTTCAAGCTGCTGGAGAATATGTTCTGATCATTTTGTAATACAAAAGTATTTTGATTCCTTAACTACAGCTTTTCATTCTCAGGCAAAATCCTACAAAAATAGTTTGCCAGTCATTCTCCTATCCGGCTTCTAGCAATTCTTATTTTTCAGCTCTGTCTTTGACCGCACTTTTCAAAAATAAGAAGATATCGTAACAGTACAAAATGGATTTAAATTGCAGGAAATCCAAGCTGCCTGTCAAATTGAATTTCTCACCCATATTTCAAAGCTGAGAAATGTAAGCCATTAAGGGTGCCACATCTGATTGGTCATTTCTGACTGAATTGCTTCAATTGTTATTTTGATCAAAATGCAATGTTTCTGCTAATGACCATGTGAGTGGAAGACTAGAAGTAACAGTAAAGGGCAATTAGGAAGTACATTTATTCTTGCTCGGAGTCAATACCAAGCATCAGTCAGACTTTCATTCTGGATCGTTGTTTCAAGTGGCTGGTCGGGGACGGATGGGGTGAGGTTGGATTTATATAGGGTTGATACCTGCAAATGCATAGTTTGATTGGCCCAGCATCTCAAATTAGCAGGCTCATTAGAGGTAGATGTGGGCAGAATTTTAATATGACAGAGGAGGGGACCGAGTTCTAGTGTGGCCAGATGATTAAATCTGCAACAGATGCCAATGTATTGGTCGCCCATCACCATCCTAGTGTTTACAGCCTTTAACTGGCATGCATTTAGAGTCATTTAGAGCATTGGTGACCCCATGACGCTCGTGAGTTTATTATTTGAATGTAATAAGAAACAATTCATTGTAACTTTAATTAAGCATCTAACATTTATAGCAAATACACAGGGTCCGCAAGCTATGCAAAACTTGTCAGGGCAATTTATACAAAAGCACGAAAAAGGCTGAAGCAGGACACTGTTTCCTTCCGTCCTACGTAAATGGTGTTTGGAAAATTGACAGGATTAGTGGCCAATAAATCCCTTGAGCCCAATAATCTACATCCCGGAGTACTTAAGGAAGTGGGCCTAGAACTAATAGATGCATTAGTGGTCATCTTTAAAGATGGCCATTTAGGACTGGAATGAAGGGAAATTTTCTTACCCAACGAGTGGAATTGTCTGCCACACAGAGTATCTGCTTTCATGGAGACAGAAACAGTAGTTAGGACGAAAGCGATCAAATGGTATAGGGAGAAAGAGGGTACAGGGCACTGAGTTGGATGATCAAATGCGATCATATCGAAAGTCTGAAATAACCTGCTCCTCTTCCTATATTCTACATTTCTGAGTTTTGCCTGGGTGAAAAACTTCTGCTCACAAGACTTGCACTGAGACTCTGCTTTCACTGGTCTGCAGGTGTTTTCCAACATTTTGGAAGTTATGTCTACTACTGTGGATTTTGGTCACCTTCGTCAAAACATCTTTGCTGTTTGCTTGCACTTCAGTGTGTACCGAGTTATACAACCCTACTTTGGGGCCTCTCGTGGGGAAGAAGAAGAACAAAAGCAGCACAGCAGCTGCCTTCTCCTTGCCATAAGACCCACACAAGACAGAGGGGGTGGTTACAGAACTCCAGCCCAAAGGAAGCAAAACCTGCAGCACAGGCTATATTTGCTGAGGGTCAGCTTTCTTGTGATGACATTCCCAGCAGGTTTGGCAGGTATTCACAATCCCTGGAACAAGGTTTTCTTCCCAGTGTATCAGATGGACATCCATTGCCTGTGGATAGCCCTGAGTTTCTTTGGTACCATTTGCAGGTGACAAGGTTTCATGGTCTTCTGTCCACGTGCATCTCCCAGGTGATTGTTGCCATGTTTATATTCCCCTTTGCAACTGATAAAACCAGTCAGAACCAGAAAGTGTTCCCATTTGCTGCAGGCTGGATTCCTGCAGGTATAAGTCAAAACTATGAAGACAGCGACATTGTTTGAAGCACAAAACCACCTCCACCCAAGTGAATCTCCTTTTGCAAGTGAAAGTCTTTCTTTTCCTTTTCCTACTACTTCATGTAGCACTGCCCAAGCTACCTGAGTAAGGCTAGAGCAGATTGCTCAATCGCCTGATCTGACAAACAGAATGGCCATAGGCTGCGGGGAGGACCCTGTCAAAGACTGTGCATGGATGGGTGCAAGAGATCAGCCACAGGGAAAAGAAAGCAGCATATTGGGCTCTGACTGAGGAGTTGGGTGCAAGCAATGAGAAATGGAAGCACTTTGAGGAGAGACTTGACGTCTTTCTCTCCTTTTTCCATCTTCCTTCTTAGATCCCATTCACATTTCCCTGCTGGACAACAGTTGCAGGAGACTTTATTGCATTTCAGCGAGGTACTGGCTGGCTATTGTGAAGTTTTCCTTCTTCCTCTTAGCAGTGCCAGAAGAGTGTGCCAACACAACTCAGTGGCCTGCTGCATCTGATACTCAAGATATGCTGTGTGGAGGCAGACATCAGCACATGGAGTCCTTATTTAAGGTGGATCCCTCCAATCTCCCTCTCTAAGTGTGTGCAGTTGCTCTGGAAATGCTGACGGAACCTTAAACGCCTTATGTCGCTGTTCCAGAAGTGCCCTCTTCGTACATGACCCTGAGATTCAGCATCTACTTCCAGGTGATCAGAGTCTGAGTGGTGCCATGCTTTCTTAAGGGTACTCGCAACTGCTGTCCCCGGCATCAAGACATACTTCCTCTCAATTATGATGTGCGTCTCTCCATGTCACAAGCTAAGACATCTCCCTTTGAAGTATGTGTGTACCTGCGTTGGTCAAACATATGAATCAGGCCTGTCAAGGTGATTCATTAGAATATAAAGCCTATTATGATCCTAAATGATGTTATGACCAGACTTGCCAGATCCCAGACTGAAACCTGATTGGATAGTTTATATTTATTTTGGTTTTAATGAAGTAGTCTCTCGCTGAATCATTAGCATGCAACACAGTAGATTTTTGCATTAACAATAAAATGGAAGTTCATTGCAAAAGGGATGAATACAATATAGAACATAGAATATAGAATATAATACAGAACAATCCAATTTATCTCCCTAAAATATTAACTTAAAGATTGTTAAAACACATAGTAAGAGGATAATCCCATTAATCTTCAAACACTCCTTTATGAATGGATAAGAAACAAAGCAGCTCCTGTGTAGTACACCAAAAAACATGACTGGGTCAATACCCAAAAAACCACTCATATTATACTCACACTAGAGTCCCTATATCTAACACCTGGATAGGTTTAAGTCACTTATGACTTCAACTTTTAGACTGAAACTGCAAATAGCTTCTTCCTGGATCTATCACACACCTGAGCTTCAATACTCAGTTTAACTTAACCTCTTGAGGGTTTTATCCAAACACTCTGGTCTGGGACTAACACTAACTCTTCACTCTGAGACTAGCTGAATTCACTATACATCCTTCCCCTCTCAGAAGCAATAGCCACTCTATTTCAAAGACTTCACAGGACTGCCCAACTCAAAGTTAAAAGTGAAACTAACAGTATCTCACCCAGTTAAGGGTGTTTCCCTTAAACTTAAAATGAAACCCAGGTTCCAGAACTCTCTAACAAACTTTGAGGCCTCATCATCTACCAATCAGGGTCATAAAACAATCCAAATAAACGGAAGTTTATTAGTAAGGGGGGGGTTTGCCTGTTCTCCTATAACGCGTGTTCTGGCACACAAACTGGCTATAACACAATCAACAAATAGGGGAATGCTATTTGTAAAATGCAAGCTTACGCTGGCTATGATGCAATTCCATCATGTATGGATTGTAAGTCATAAACCTCACATATAATATCACACAGAGAACAGCCGCCTTGTTAGGAAAATATGTGTGAAGTTTTAGTCTGGAGAGTTTATGTTGAACACATTAAATGCATCAGCATTATTTAAAAATGCAGCTAATTTATTAGAAGAATGGACTCGAATGCTAAATTGATGGTGTAAGTAAAAAATGAAGTGTAGTTTAAAACAATGATTGCTGTTAAAACAAGTACCTTTGTGTGCAGCATTTTTGCCTAGATTCTGTCGCATACTTAATACACAAGAATTTTTGAACCTGCTCTTGTAAAACATTTATACCAAAAGTTGACTGTGTTACAATCTGCTCTATACCAGTACTATTTTGAATACAATGTTACTCAGGTTTATAACACATTTTAATCCTACAATTAACTTCAATGCCAATGGGTTACACAGGAAAGAAAGGTCAGATTCCTCTGCTTCACTTATCTGAAAATCTATCCAGAAGTCTGTGCCGATGGAATGTCAGGTTAGATCAGCATTTAAATGGAGGAGGGAATTTTACTAAAAATTGCCGATGTGTCAATTTCCGGGGAGTTTCATGGAGAGTTGCTGGCTGTGAGCTTTATCTCACACAATTTTACACTGCTCACCTCTTTTGGATCATGCTCGCACGATCATGCAGTACTGACCATTGCTGGGATTTCCAGTGGCAGAACTCTGTTTAAAGCCCAGCTGTCACTTCGTTGCAAATACAAGGTCAGATTTGTAAATGTATTGCCTCTTTGCAGCATCACCTGTCTGATAAACTGTCATTGCAAATGCAGCTACTGGAATGAAGCTACACAGGTGAGGAAGAATTTTGGAAAATATAATTGTTATGTGTCCTTGGTGCCCCTAAGCCCACTTTTCCCATATGCCCTGTTATTTCTATAGCACGATTTTCTGTAATGTGATGTTGTGGTGGAACACAACTATTGTGTTATAACAGAACCCCCTGTACTGCACAAAACTCATTTGTTCTAAAGCTAGGCTTCAAAACCTGTTCTTAAAATAAATCACATCAGTTCACAAGTATGCACAAGTTAAGTAATTTCAGACACACAGAAAGCCCACTGGTTACTAACCCAAACTCACCATAAATAACATTAAAAATTACAAATACAAATCCCATAGTTTACTTGACAAACCTTTGAGGGCATCTCAGCCTCCGCCACTCCAGCCCCTGTGACACATTTATGAAAGATGTGAATTTGAACTAAAGGCGAGGGAGAAGTTCAAGGTTCACAGCTGTCAATGCAAAAAGGTTCACATTTCAGTCAGTGATGACCGCAAATTGGCATTAGCAATTGTAATGTACTGTATTTGAACTGTAATGTTGTCACTACCTCCCACCATCCTGCTGATCTCTATGACTCTATCCCAATCCTTACCAAACCTGAGATGGAAGTGAACCTCCCTCAGTTCACTGCCTCACTGTGGGGAGAAGAGAAATCCATAATCAGGAGTATGAGTGCATGAAATGACAACAGCTGGGAAGGGTCAGTGTGAAGTTTCGCTGTGAGGTAAGGTGAGTATCAGCGTTCACGTATTCATTAATTGAACAAGAATTTATGAGTTCACATTGAATGTGAAATGTCAGTTCCCTTCTTGAGTTTATGGGGGTGCTGAAGGCAGCTGATTAGGAAGACACTTTGATGCACTTTGCCACTTCCAGCCATCCCTGTTTAGTTTCAGAGGCCGGCCACTTCCACTCGTCCATGGGGAAATAATGTTTCTCTACAGACCCTCACAACCTACACAATAATCTCCAGGTAAAAGTCAGGAGCTGGGTAATGATAGGTGGGTAGGGAGGAGGGACAGTTTTCCCAGGTTGCACTCCCATTTATCAGATTGTTGACACCTAATTATTTCATCTATAATGGAGTAATATTGACCCCTGCTTGGGTTTGGGACAAGGTGACCCTTTAAAAAGAAGTCTTTCTGATGGCAATTATGGGCTAGCGTTCTTCCACTCTGAGATAGGATGGGAAGCTCAGGAGTGGGATGCTCACAAGAGTCACAGTAAAGCTCACATTCCACTTAGAAACAAGTTCCCAATTCATTGCTGAGCCTTCCTGTCACACCACAGCCCAACAAATTGGTCAATTGTGTTGAAATTCAGCCTGCGCTCACTGTAATGTCAGGAGAAAAAATAGACATCATTGTCATCTACAGGAATAACAGCATAAAGTGACCATTCGAACTTCTTTGAACAATGCATACTTCTGCAAACTCTCGTCATTGCACCACGGTAAGTCAGTTGACTAACTGCAGCTAAAATTTCAGAAAAGGAAGTTTTTTTTACACCATTTAACTAATTGTGTGAAAACTCCAAGACATCAATTTAACATTACAATGCACACTATTCAACTTGATCGGTTACATTTCATGTCAGAGGTAGTTTCCTTCTATTTTCACCATCAGGTTTCCTTCCTCGCAATCCTAAAGTGGAGGCTCCTTGCTGGCACACAGTTCCATTGGCAATTAACAAGCATCCGTACCTCACTACAGTCACTATTCATCAGATAACCAGTGAAAGGAATATCATTAGATTACCTTGGACATGCTGGGCCTTACAGAATGTTCTAATATCCTTGCCTCGCCTGATAATTGTCTGAAAAGCTTATGTGGATGGCAGTAAGTGCAATCAGAGCTCTGATTAGGATGAAGAATGCTGAAATTATTTGCTCTTTCCTATATCAATGCTGTTAAAATGAATTGTTGCATTTCTACAACTGCCTGTGGGAACTGGCTAACTCACCTCAAACTTAGCACAAAACATGGGAGCTTTCCTAGTCTGCCTAACTCAGGAATTTACTCGATTAAGTATTTAAACCAGTTGGGACACTTGTCAGGTGCATAACTGAAAGGTACCAGACAGTTGCTTTTTTCTTATTTGTTCATGCGATCTGGGTGCCACTGAGCCGACATTTTTCGTCTATGAGATAGTAGGAACATTTTTTGTCTATCCCTATTTGGCCAGAGGGCAATTTAGAATTGACCACATTGCTGTGGGTCTGCAGTCACCTGTAGACCAAGTAAGGATTGCAGATTTCCTTCTCTGAAAGGCATGAGTGAATATAATGGATTTCGCAACAATAAACAATTGTTATTTAGTCTGGGAGAGATAAAGGGTACTGCAGATGCTGGAGAATCCGAGATAACAAGCATGGGGCTGGATGAACACAGCAGGTCAAGCAGCATCATAGGAGCAGGAAAACTTGACGTTTCGGGCCCAAACCCTTCATCAGAT
>JAHRHZ010000031.1:16130436-16252097 GCA_024137785.1 Ginglymostoma cirratum
AGGTCAAGCAGCATCATAGGAGCAGGAAAACTTGACGTTTCATCAGATGAAGGGTTTGGGCCCGAAACGTCAAGTTTTCCTGCTCCTATGATGCTGCTTGACCTGCTGTGTTCATCCAGCCCCATGCTTGTTATCTGTTATTTAGTCTACTTTGTGCCAGCTCTTTATTCCAGTTTGTATTTACTGAAATGAAATTTCACCATGTGCCATAACCCCAGAACGTTAACTTGGCATTCTAAATTACTAACCCAATGACATTATCACTGTGCTACCATCTCAGCTTAAAATTGTTAAGTGCCTTTTGACAATGATAGAGGTAGGAAAAGATTTGGAGGGCAGGGTTAACTATTTCTTAGAAAATATCTCCAATCATTATCAGTGTGCTGTAAGTTGGTTAATCATGTACTCAGATGATTCTGGAGGCTATTTTCTCTAGTTTCATAGAAGGATTCATCATCATCTGAATCTAAAGGAAAGACACGTAATCTGGCGAAGCATTTCTTTTTGGTCTCCCGTTCATTGAGACAGCCACAAAATTACTAAACTTCGAAGGAAACAACAAATTATACTCCTGAGAAAAAGGGTGTCCATTGTTTAGCAAGTAGACTCTGATTGGACGGGGCACTGCAATTTCACACAACCTGGACAAATCTGGGCACTCACTATGACTGAAAGCATCAGTCTTGACCAATCAGAATCGACTTGCCCTCTTCAAATTTTAGCAAAAGTAGGAGGATAACCGATTCCTAGTGTATTTACTATCCCACGCTTCCGCCAATCAGAGTCCATTTGCCAACCAATCAGCACCTTTTTTCGATTTACATTTTAGATTTTATTGTCCAATGTGCTCAAGTATAGGAGTACAGTGAAAAGTGTATAACGTCTCCACACATGGTGCCATCTTAAGTACCAAGGTATCTGGATGTAAAAAAGTCTTAAGTAGAATGGAGTAAGAGAAATGAGAGTTAAAAAGTTAAGCATTTCTTCATAGAACCGTAGAAAAATTAAGTAAGTAAGTAATAGTTTGCATTAAAGTCTTTTGTAGCTTAAACTAGGAAAATAAAGGAATAAGTTAAAAGTTCATCAGTCTTTGATGAGTCTGCCACTTATCTCGCTCTCTGGGGAGACCTCAGCTGTCTGCGCTCGATGCTGGTGTCATGGATACCATCGCTGCCTCAGGAACTGCCACCTCTCCGATTTCCCCCGGTGCCTCAGGAACATGCCCGGGCAAGACCCACTCACACACCAAGCCGAGGCATTGTGGTGAGCCGCTGAGAGATCAGGCTGAGAGCTGCTGAGAGACCAGGCCAGGACCCACCACGTGCCACCGAGAGACCAGGCCAGGACCCACCACGTGCCACCGACAGACCAGGCCAGTGCCCACCATGTGCCACCGAGAGACCAGGCCATGACCCACCACGTGCCACCAACAGACCAGGCCAGGGCCAACCATGTGCCACTGAAAGACCAGGTCAGGACCCACTACCTGCCACTGAGAGACCAGGTCAGGACCCACCACGTGCCACCAACAGACCAGGCCACGACCCATCGTGTGCCACCGAGAGACCAGGCCAGGGCCCACCATGTGCCACCAAGAGACCAGGCCAGGCCCCATCATGTGCCACCGAGAGACCAGGCCAGGATCCACTATGTGCCACCGACAGGCCAGGACCCACCATGTGCCACCGAGAGACCAGGCGGGGACCCACCACAAGCCACTGAGACACCAGGCCAGGACCTGCCACGAGCCACCAAGAGACCAGGCTGAGACGCCAAAGTGGGAAAAAGAGAAAAAAACAGAAGGAAACAGAAGAAGCTGAGGAGCTCTGGTTGGAGCAACCTCCTCCACTGCCATTTGACCGTGTAATATAAATTGTTATTCCCTTCATAATTTGATTTCTTTGTGTCTCTCCCGATGGGTGAAAGATGAAAAGCTCCAAAAGCCTTTTCTCAGCAATATTGAAAACTGACTCAAACTTATCGTTGAACTCATTCAAGAAAAAAATCACGTGGTGGGTCCCAGCCTGATCTCTCAGCAGTTAAAATAACCATCAAGTCATTAACTAAGTTAATGTGTCCTAAATGCATCCAATGAACTAAATATAAAAAGCATGCTGACACACATTAATGAATTAAATAAATCACAACTGAGTTGATGAAAATCGGACTCAAACACCAGAGTACAAAGCAAATCCACCTCCTTATAATTTACCACCAGCTGTGATGTCCTGTCAGCAATGAAGATGCACCAGTGTACATAAATATCACATTTGTTTCATCTAATTCTTTCTTGTCGCACTCTTTTTAATCTGGAAGACCTATTAGTCAAAATGAAATGTGCTTATTCATTTTATTTGCCTAATGTAGAAACTTCTAAGGCTGTTCTTCATCCATCTTTAAGTTACTCAGGTCTACGACCGTTGTTGTTTGACCTTCTTCTATCTCCCCTTGTATAGCTACTGCTCACTTCCCCTTAATTGTAACTGCAATGGTTGAAAACCAACTCCCATATCCACAGCAACTATACCCTCACACATTCCTTTCATCAATAACAGAGTCACAGTGAGCATGGGCTTAATCTTAAAACAGCTATGAGCAATCAAGCTCCAACATAGATAAAAAGAAAGGTGATGATCCTGAGAAATCCGAAACAGAACCTGCTCCAATAACAGATGGGACTTGAAACCTAAATCTGCCTTTGTCTTTCACATGCTGTCTGACTGGCTGTGTATTTCATTAATTTTTTGTTTGTATTTCTGTCAGCAATTGTCAGCCCGAATACCTGTTAGTCATTGTACAACATGATTTTCCTTTTAGCTACGTTTAGTTAGAAGATAAAGGAATATAGGGAAGAAAGCTTTGATTATGCAGTGTCTTTCATGACCTCACATGATTTCCAGTCAATGGGCCACTTGAACTACTGTAATGTGGGTAAATACAGATCAAAAATCCAATCACAAATTCAACCCAATAATTTATGCAAAAGCATAGGTAGAAGAGGAGGTTGTTTCTTTTTAATTAACTGAATTGCTATGGCAACTGTTTTACCTCAACAGTATCAACCTACCTAAAACTACTCAAAAGCTGAGGAATTTGAATCCTTAATTCCCTGAGGTATAATTCAGATTCAGTCCTGGATTTCACATAAAGATTTTAGGACCATATCAAAGCACAATGAATCTTTTAACTGCTCCCCTGTGGCAACCTACAAATTATTTAATCTCATCCAAGCCAGTTACAACTATAAAATGAACCAGCACAAATATTTTTCCCCACAAGTTTATCAATGTGCATTCAGTTTCTTTTGCCATCCAGTGGAAAAACCTAGAGAAACACACAAGTATTCTGCAAAAGTAAAGGGCATAATTTGTCACAAAATTCAGTACTGTTCCCAACTGAAAGTATGTTTTGCGCATGTACGGCTTGAATTTCTGCACAGACTTGGTGATCCAGAAATCAGTCATTGAAACAAAAAACAGTCTAGCTCTGGCTTGCAGGCTTATTCTGCAGCTGTTTATGGCTGACTGGCTGTTCGGTGACACCCCTGCTCCCGCAACCACCACTTATCTTCCCAAACCCCGGCAACTAGAAGTTCTGCTCCAGAGCTGCCACGCCATTAGAAGTGGTGGTTCCTTCCAAAATATGAGTGAGGCCTTCAGGAAGGCATGTTTCGTCGGAGACGGCTCCAGAGGCAGGTCTGCGATTCATGGCCACTTGGGGGCCTCGACGGTCACATGGGACAGGCTAGTCTGTCAAAGTCTCCCTCTACTGCTCTTGAATTTTGGCAATGGGTGAGTTAGCTGTGGACATGGTAGCCGCAGAAATTTACTGCCTCCCCACTTGCCAAAAGGGGCCATTAAGGCCAGCCTACTATGGTTACCTTGTCCCAGTTAAACTGATGGCCTTCATTGTCTGAGTGTATCGATATTAAGGATATTAAGGATACCGATATCTCCTTAATGTCAATACACTCAGACAACGAAGGCCATCAGTTTAACTGGGACAAGGTAACCATTGTAGCCTAGGCAAAATATAGACACACGCGGGAATTCCTAGAGGCATGGTTCTCCACCTGTAATGCAATCAACAAACACATAGAATTGGACCCCATATACAAACCCATACAGATCAAAACTGGACATGACAGTACTCACCATAACGGACCAGACAGTATAAATTCCAAGCTGAGTAGAAGGACACCACTTCATCAGAGCCTCCACTGATAATGTCACCTAGCAGGGTGATGAAACGTCTGAAGGAGAACAAGCCAGCTCGGCGAGCAAGTCAACAACTTCAGTGTGGGAGAAGATGTCAATAAAGATGGCCTGTCCAGAGAGTGCCAGCTAGAGAGGGACATGAAGGATCAGTGAGAGAACATGACAGCCAGGCCAGACGTGGTATTCACCATGTCCATGTGACCTGCACTACTTTCCAACCCCATGTCAATTGCAAAACAGGACCTACAAATGAGAAATTGCTATGGCCACACCTGGAGTAGGCAGCTTCGCTTTCTGCTTGATGGCCAAAACAAATTGTGGGCTTTACTTCTGAGTGAAAGGAGGCCCTTGAGGGACTTTGCCAATCACCCATCTTCTGAATGCAGGTTGAAACTATTGACAATGTATCATTTTGCATGAGAAATGCATGCAGTGTACAACTGTGCAGGTGCAAATCCTGGTCACAAGTAATGTCAACCATATCACTGGTTTTTGCAAATTGCAGGTAGACACCTCTAAGAAGCAGAAATAACCACAAGTGTCCTTAAAAGAGACACCTGTGGGCCACAAAGCACAAAGCTAATGCAAGATCCCTTGGGTGCACAGGAGCATGGGACTTATACCTGACGGTAAGTATAATGCATAACTCTCTTACATACAATGATGCCTCTTAATGGGACTGGGAGAAGTAAGGATTAGTGCGCATGCTGCACCTACACTCTGCACCTGCACCTGTTTGCCAAATGGCTGGTAATTCATTGATCAGAATAAAGACCAATCTCAAAATCCCTCCTTGTTGGAATGTTCTATATTCCAATTCTATAGAGGAGTAAGCTCAGCCCACCTTGTTAAAGGATGTGAATGCCCAATGCTTTCATTACTAATGTCCTGGTATGTTTCATCTATTCCTACACAGGGTCATTGTCAGTATGACAGACCAGCCACAGGACCTGATTGTCATTCTGGGTCTGATACAATGAAGGCATAGAGGAATAGGAAGAGGACCAGATGGGCCAGTGAGCCAAGGACCAGCAGAACTGAAACAGCCCCCTCACACACAAGTCCCAACTGAAGGGCCCCTTGGGAAGTGCCGGAGGTACAGGAGAACCAGGGTCTCTCGAATTCAACACCATTTCCTCCAGATCAGCTAGGTACAGCATTGGACAGACTGAGGATGTCCTGGGATACTGTTACTGAGCTATCAGCTGCGATAGCAGAAGCTGCCACCTGAAGGGGTGGATGGATCCCAGTAAGGGAATGCAGCAGCATTGAACATTGATACAATTGGCTCTTTCCAAGGAGTCACTGGGATCTCTCAATCCTCAACCCACAAATCTATCAAGACTGTTACTGATGCAATGTGTGCCACATCACACCGCTTCATCTTGTTTCCATGACAGTGTCGGTGCTGAAGACCGGGGAGTGGGATTCAGAAACAGAATTGGCTTTCCCCAGGTATATGATCTGATAGACTGTACACACGTGGCATTGGGAGCACCTTGTCGTACCACAGCTGAGTTTGTCGTTAGTATGCAAATGATCTGTGACAATCAATACTCCACCCTCAAAGTTTGCACCCAATACCCTGTGAGCAGCCACAATGCCTATGTCATCGGGAATGCTCATATCCCTGCTGTGTTTGGTGCCTAACCAGTGTAGTTACTGGGGACAAGGACTAATCCCTGTGACTATAGCTGATGACTCCATTACACATTCCTCCAACTGAGGCAGAGCACAGATGCAATGCAGCCCATTTATCAACCAGGGCCACATGGAGTATACGATAGCTTGCATGGACTGGTGTGGTGGGGACCCAGGACTTCACCCCAGACAGAGTGCACCATCTAATGCTAGCGTGCTGTGCTCTCTGCAACTGGAGCAGACAAAGTGGGCATTTGATGAATGCTGGGGAACTGGGAGAGCAGCAGTAGTCTTCCGAACAGGACAATGAGAACATTGAGCAGGATGACCTTCTGAATGATAGAATGCATCAATGTCAGGCACTACAAGCCAGACGGGATTTAGTTGATACCCGGTTCCAGTAGGTGAGAGCTGGGTGTAATGAACATTCACAGACTGTAAAATTGTTGGTGCTCAACATGCAAACTGTATGCGTACCAAGGGGCAAACACAGCTCCTGTTTGTTTGATTTCTGTTCAGTTTTGGTGACTGTAATAAAAGTGAATCTTTTGAAGGGTTTGCAGGGTCCCTTGTGTGTGATAGCCCCACAATCATCACCGATAAGATACTGGGCTAGGGTGGGCATTCAAGAATCATCACAATCATCAAGCCTATTGCAAGCCAGACGTTTACCAATTTGTCTCCCAAAAATGCAAGATAGCCAATTCTCCACTGATAAAGTGCCTTGTAAATAGACAACTGGTCCCTAGGGTGGGGGTCAGAGTCATTTCCTGCCGCAGGAATTTCCTGCTAGTTGTGGGAAAGCAGTGGGAAGATGACAAGGACTTGTCCCCACACTCCCTGATGATTCCCCATCACCCACTCCACTCCACCAGGCTTCCCCATCTAAACGTGGAGGCCCATAAAGTTCACCCCTTCATGCACAAGGTAATATAGTCGGGGAAAATCATGGACAAAATGTAGGGCAAATCAATCTTTTTCTTTATGAATAGACAGAATGGAGGATTTTGAAGCTGATTTGTAACTGTCGAGGAAATAAATGGCCGCTGTGTGTGTGTGTGTGTGTGTGTGTGTGTGTGTGTGCAAGTGCGTGTGCGCGTGTGTATGTGTGTATGTTTGTGTGTCTGTATGTATGTCTGTGTGTGTATGTCTGTGTGTGCGTGTGTGTATGTCTGTGTGTGCGTGTGTGTATGTCTGTGTGTATGCATGCGTGTGTGTATCTGTGTGCATGTGTGTGTGTATATATGTATGAATATGTGTGTGTGTGTGAGAGAGAGAGAGACAGAGCGAGTGAGAGAAAAGTGATACAGATGAAGACATGGGCCCAGTATGTAGGTAATACAAATCTTGGAGTAATGAAGGAGAGGGTTTTGACAGCAGGAGGAAAGGATGTCTTAGAGGTGAAAAAAATGGCTTGGGAAATAGATCAGATCAGATGGACAGGAAAGAGGTGGACTGCTGGTTTGATCAGCGGGAGGTTAGTTTATCTCCTTCCAGGTCAGGTGAGATGGTGCCGTGGAGGGGATTGAACAGTTGGGGGTTAAATTGTCGAAAATGGAAAAAGCCAACCACAAACAGTCATTCTTTCAGTTTAACCGGGGAAACTTGGCCATGATAATTGCCTGCCCTTGAGCCAACTAGAACAGTCAAACAAGGTTCCATGTCTGTGATGTCTGTAAGAGATAGAGCTAACACCTCCCTCCAGTTTGGGTTTCCCAGGGCTCAGTGGACCCAACAGTTACACAAACGTAGGAGCTGCTTTTCCAGCACTGTTTATAGGTCAGGAAGAGCTAGCACCTCACTCCCTACTTACCTCCACCACTAGCCCCTCCAAGCAAAGGCAGTGGTGAAGGTAGGCTCTTCATTTTATCAAATGGTTAATTTTTCTGGGACAACAGCGATACCACTGTGAGGAGCCAACAGGATGGCTGCTACTTCATTGCAGGGAATAAGATTAAAAAAAAATCAAAGGGAAAACTACCCCAGGATACTTTCCTCTGAATCCTGTCTATTAAATTAGAAAAACACAGGCAGATGCCATGGAATGGAGAACAGATTGCCTGAAGGTTAATGAATTTGTATGACCAAGAACACCCAATGATACTGAAAGAAAATAAAAATAAATTACAAAATGAGACACTGACTCAAACCTCAGAATTGAAACAGCCTTATCCTTGTTATGTATGCCCAAAACTCACGGCTCCTTTCAACTGTACAAGCTAAGCTACCTAGAAATATGCTGTCAGCACCTTCATTGTCTTTTTTAAAATGCTTCATTTCTAGTTATTAATTACTATGGTAAAACCATTGATATTATTCAAAGAAACTCACTGCGCTGGATCAGAACTTTGCACACTCAAACCACTTTCCAGGATTTAAACATTAATTAGGTTCGTTACTCTGATTCCATGCTCAGGCACTGCAGAGCTGGAAGTGATTTTAAGACAAGGTTTCTTCTGCTGGTTCCCTAGCAGGGCACAGAAGAGCAGGGCACCCTGACCAAATTTCTTCTTTCAACAGACGCCGGACTAACCAACCATTTATCTCATTCCTCTGTCTGGAATTTTGCAGTGGGCTCACATTTCCAACATTTATTCAAATTCAGTGAAACTGGAAGTGGAACATTACTAAAGTTAACAAAACACAATGTAATTGGTTCATCCTGAAAAATGAACTATTCCTTCTTTCAAATTTCACCATCATTGCTAGTTAGCATAGAAACACAGGTCAGAATCTCCCCACACTCTGAACTGTATGGAAGATGGTGAGGATTTTGGGAAAATTGGATGAGATGTCCACTGGGGGCCTTCTCTATATGTTGAGATCGAAAAGTTATATTTACCAACTAAGTCCCAGACATTGGGGTGAGATTTTCTCTGGTGAGAGGTGAGAGGCCTTTTAACATGGATTATCACTCATTATCTCCCTCATTACTTAACCTCACCTTATTAAAATGCAGTTTCCCAATCTTCCACAAACTGGATAGGAACTAATCACAGAGAATTCCCAATAGGAGGGACCCAGGGACCTTGAGACCCCAGCCCTCCATCTTGGACACCAGTCACCAATATCTCAGAGCACGCTCCATGGGCAATGTGTGTATGAAACCCTCATTCACTGACAAAGGCCAATCAGCTTCACTACATCATCATGGTACATCATCCAATCCACTCAATGAGTGGTTCTGCATTTCAATGCCACACTTTGGAAAGCACCAGATCCTGTCAGTGTGATACTGCTCCAAGGACACAAAGCACATTTGAACAGACACCCAGCCCTTAGATTGGACCAGGCTGCATTTCAGGGTTGCCTTCCCCCTTCCTTAGCACACAACTGCTTTGAGGCAGTGCTGGCTGGGAGATGCATTGCAGTGGAGACTATGGGTATTCTTCCCCTACCCACAGGAGACAAAACAAAGAATGTGTCACAAAGGAACTGTGGCACAATAACAATACATTGGCAGTGGGGTTAATGGGAAAGTAACACAACAATGAACTATAATGCTAACTTGAATTCTGGAACATAGATGTTTCAGCATCTTCGCAGGACCAGTCCCCATCCTCCCCACGAGGATCCTCTCCTCATGCGGGTGAGCAGCCAAATGGCAGGCAGCTTGCCACCTGGTTCTCTCTGCCCGAGGTTGGGCTGTTCCTCCTGCAATGACAGAAAGGGAGGGATTGAATGTCTTGAAAGTGGCTGGCATAGTTTTTAGTGCTGGTGAAGGTGGAGAAAAGATGGCAAAGTGTCCTGGGTGAGTGAGGATAGAGGATAGCTCTCCTCTGTACCACTCCCATTCACCAAGACCACCCTGTATAACAATGAACATGACACAACTGATTGCTGGGAAAATTCAGCCAACAGAAACATAGAAAACAGGAGGAGGAGTTGGCCATTCAGCCCATCAACTCTACTCTATAATTCATCGTGATCATGACTGACCCTCGATCTCAATGTTTTACTCGCACTCTCTCCCCATACACCTGGACAAACTAAACCTCTAGAAATCTATTTCATTCATAGAAATCATAGAATCCCTACAGTTTGGAAGCAGGCCATTAGGCCCATCACATCCACACCGACCCTCTGAAGAGAATCCCACTCAGACCCACACCCCTCCCCTATCCCTATGAGCCCGCATTTCCCATGCAGCTAATGAACCTGGCCTTCACATCCCTGGACACTATGGGCAGTTTAGCATGGCCAATCCACATAACCTACACATCTTTGGACTGTGGGAAGAAACCAGAGCACCCGGAGGAAACCCATGCAGACACGGATAGAATGTGCAAACTCTACTCATTCTTTAATACTCTTTGATTCTTTACTTTACTCAATGTCTTCATCTCCACAGCCCTTTGTGGTAGAGAATTCCACATGCTCAGCACCCTTTGAGTGTACACATTTCTTCTCAACTCAGTCTGAAATGGCCTACAGCATATCCTGAGACTGTTACTTCCTTGTGCTGGCCAGGGCAAACATTATGCTTGCATCCAGCCCTGTCAAAGTTTTATCTGTTTCAAGAGAAACCCTCTCATTCCACAAAACTCCAGTAAAATCAAGCCCACTGAACATAAGGACTGCCGATGCTGGAGTCAGAGATAACACAGTGTGGAGCTGGAGGAATACAGCAGGCCGGGCAGCATCAGAGAAGCAGGAAAGCTGATGTTTCGAGTCTGGATGCTTTTTCAGAAATCTCTTACCACTAGACACAATCTCTCTTCATACAACAGAGCTCCCAGGAATCAGTCTGGTGAGGTTTCGCTGCAGTTCTTCTACGGCAAGTAGATCTTTACTTAGGTAAGGAGACTGAAACTGCACGTAAGTGGTCTCAGTAAGACCATGAAGACCTGCAGCAAGACATCCTTGCTCCTGCACCCAAACCCGATTACAATGAAGGCCATTCGCTTTTCCTGACTGATTGCTGCTCCTGAATGATTGGGTGTATTTGGATATCCAGCTCCTTTTGTTTATCACCATTTAGGTAATACACTGAAATGGAGGCTTGGTATGATCAGTACATTTCCAAGCATTACTGCTTTATTTTCCTCCTCTGAGCAGCTGCCATGGTGGGATTTGTACCCCTGTCCCTATAGCCTGGATGTGGACCTGTCAGTTGCTAGTCCAGTGACAGCACCGTTTTGCCACTGTATCCCCAAATTATTTAGAAGAAACTGTATACAAACTTCAAAAGTCTTACACCCATTGTGGAGAAAAAAGTTTCAACCTAACTTTAATTAAATCTTCCTCTAAAGGATATTTGTGAGCCAGATGGATTTTTGTGACAATTGATTCATAGCTCCACAACTAAAGTGAGTTTCCAATTCCTGATTTATTAAATATATTTAAATTCCACTTGCTGTCATGTTGCAGTTTGAACCCATGTCTTCCAAAGTGTTAGTCAGGCCAGCGACACCACCATCTCCTCTACAATAGTGGTTACAGGTTTGCCATCAGACTAGCTTCTTTAATTCCAGAATTTATTTTCCTAAGTTGAAGGCAAATTTTCATCCACTTGTACAGTGGGTTTTGAACCCATATCTCCAAAGCATCAGCCTAAGGATTTGGGTAACCAGTCCAGCGAAAATACCACAGTGCCTCCATCCCCCCAAATTGAAGAACAAAAGACAAAGGCCTTAAACACTTGCACTGTACAGAAAAACAAGTCTAAGCTTAATTTATAAAAAAAGTTTCAAAAAATACAATATATACAATATATCTGTACAATTGGCGCTCAGTGGTTAGCACTGCTGCCTCACAGCGCCTGGGACCTGGTTTGATTCCAGCCTCGGGTGACTGTCTGTGTGGAGTTTGCACATTCTACTCGTGTCTGCGTGGGTTTTCTCTGGGTGCTCTGGTTTCCTCCCACAGTCCAAAGATGTGCAGGCTAGGTGATTGGCCATCAGAAATACTGGGTTACAGGGAAAAGGTAGGAGGGATGGGTCTGGGTGGGTGCTATTCGGAGGTGCAGTGTGAACTCGATAGGCTGAATGGCCTGCTTACACATTGTAGTTATTCTATGGTCAGCAGTGTGACAGAACTAAAGTCAGAAGGCATTCAGAGCTAAAATGAAACATAAGAATTCATATATTGCAAAAAGGATATTCAGCCCTTTCATTTCAATACATCATGTGCAAACTGCACAGACATTAAATCTCTAACTAATGGATTTGAATACTCAGGTGGAAATGTCTCTGATTCTCAAAGGTAACTGGCTGGCAACCTCAGAACGCCAATCTAATATACAACTTGAAAGATTATATTTTGCAATTGATAGTCCAATGGAAGAATTGCTGATCAGAACAGACAGATCTTTGGTGTGATCATTAAATAACAATATCTAAAATCTGTTTTGGAGAAGGGTCACTGGACTCAAAAAGTTGACTGCTTTGTCTCCATGCATGCCAGTAGACCTGCTGAGTTTCTCCAGCATTTTTGGGTTTTGTCTCATCATCTAAATGTCTGTGGGCTGCTGACAGGTCAGATCAATCTTTAGGTTGGATTTTTAAAGAAAACTAAGCCACAAGACTTCTAATGTATTATTTGAAAATCTTGTGACTCAATCTCTCATATGTTCAAACTTCACTCATAATATCTTAGACAGACTGACCTTTGAAAACCACAGCCTGCAGTTGGCTTCATCTTGCGCAGTGATTTAAAGTAATGGGTGAGTAATTTAAAGCATTCAGTGAAAACTAGAAAGTAATCAGGAAATGTTATGTCAATCCACTGACCTCGTCAAACATGTAATTTATCATACGATATTCCCAGTCTTTAGTATCTGCCAACAGCAGCAGAACTGATATTGTCTGACGCTGGTAAAATGAATTTAAATTACTGATGGGATGTATTTCATATCTGAATAAATTGCATGCTAAATGTTGTAAAGTCCTACTATTCTTACTTTGCTCCTCCACCTCCAACCGTGGTGTGTTCTGAAAACAAACACATTCTTTCTTAGATATAACACAGTGTGGAGCTGGAGGAACACAGCAGGTCAGGCAGTATCAGAGGAGCAGGAAAGCTGACGTTTCTTCGTCAGAAATGAGAGGGAGAAGGAAGCTGGGAAATAAATAGAGAGAGGAGGGGTGGGGCTGGGGAAGGTAGGTGGGACTGTGATTGGTGAGTGCAGGTAGACAGTGGTGGGGATTGGTCAGTGAGGTGGGAGAGAAGACGGACAGGTTGCGTCAGGTCAAGGAGGCGGGAATGAGAGGGGGGGTTGGTCATGGGATGATGCTGGGGGTAGGGAGATTTTAAAACTGGTGAAGTCCATGTTTAGGCCATTGTCTTAGTTGCATGTGCCCTTTATCCAGAAATCATCCAGTGTACTTCCTGTCAGAAACACACATACCTCTCAGAATCTAGTTTCTATCATAAGACGACAGTAACTACAGATGCTATGGTACCCAATTTTCCGTCACAAATTATTTGGGTTGGCAGAACAGTTGGGGTCCCTTTGCATTTTGGAAAATAGTGGGCAAGGATTAACCTCCTGGTTTTTTTAAAAATTCTGATTGAGTTTGGCACATTGAAAATAGACGAGATTTTATGGGGAATCCAAAACTAGGATATTGTGAACATCAGATAGTTACCATCAAATCCAAGGGACTCAGGAGAAATTCTTTAACCACAGTGATGAGAATGTACAATGAGAATGCTATTGGAGAAATGAATACAAATAAGTTAGATGTATTTAGGAGGAGGCTACAAGAGTGCATGAGGGAGAAAGGAATGCTAGGACGTGCTCACAGAGTTAGAGGAATTTGCGTGGGACGACACTCGTGATATAAACACCAGTGTTGATCAGTTGGGAAAATTCCTTGCTGTGAATTCTCTGTAAGAAGGAAACAATTCTGAACTTTTTTTTCAGACATCATAAAATTAATGGACCTCTATAAATGAGTTGCAAACAAATGAAGCATTCAGATAACTACTTCAAAAGCTCAAAGTTAATATCTTCAAGCAGGTAATTACACTAATGGCCACTAGGCATACACTGACAAACTTCAAATATGAAGTCTTAGAGTTATACAGCATCAAAAACAGACTCTTCAATCCAACTTGCCCATGCTGACCAGGTTTCCCAAACTAAACTAATCACATTTGCCTGCATTTGGCCCATATCCCTTTAAACCCTTCCTAATCTTGTACCTGTCCAAATGTCTTTTAAATGTTGTAATTGTACACGCATCTACCACTTCCTCTGGCAACTTATTCCACATGTGCACCACCCCTCTGTGTGAAAAAGTTGCCCCTCAAGAACATTTTAAATATTTCCCCTCTCACCTTAAACCTCTGCCCTCTAGTTTTGAACTCCCCAGGGAAAAGAAATTATTAGGATTAATCAGCCCAAATTATGTCTATGTTCTGGTGGCTCCTCTGCTGGGCTGAGCAGCAACTCACATCTTAGAGTGCTGATGGTAATCACAAAGGAGTGGAGACAGGCTGGTGATTTGGTTAGACCATTCAGCTCCCAGCTATGGTGTGTATGGTGCAAGTTCTACCAATTTGTACCTTAAAGTTGTGCCAAGTTTTACATTACGAGGAAGTTCCTGCCCAAAACAGGGGACACCATCAAGACCCACCCAAGGGTCCCAATGCAAATATCAGAGGACATACCAAGGGATGGAAAATACCAAAAAGTGATGCATTACCATGTGGAAATCAGCCCTTCCATTCCCTGAATATAATTCTGTCAACAGCGAGTGATTGGTGCCAATTAACTCAGGGCAAAAATTCATTGCAAATAGAACAGTAACAAGCACGAAACAGCCATCAATCTCTTCTCTGACTATTACATTACAAAATACCAGTAATCAGCATACGGATTTTTATTTTTGCCTTGCAATAAAATTCTACCTTGTCACAAAATCTGACACAAATATAGATATGCCCAAAACATATTGTCTTGTTTTCAGTGCACAGATCAGATATGCTGTACTGTGCCACATAAATTATAATAACTAACTTCTTTTAGGAGCAGATTTATCTTCACGGATGAATGCAGAAGACTCCCTAATGCTTTTTCCTCACCATTTTTGTGGGCTGTGAGAGTCGCTGCCAAAGCCAGCATTTGCTGCCAATCCCAGACCGCACTTGAGAAGACAGTGGACAGCCACCTTCCTGAACTAGAGTGGGTACATCCACAGTGCTGAAAGCTTCAGGTTTTTGACACTGTCACAGGGAAGGAATGGTGATATAGTTCCAAGTCAGGATGGTCTGTGACTTGGAGAACATGTACATAGTGTTGTTCCCATGCACTTGTGATCCCTTGTCTTTTTGAGTGTTTTAAGCTGCAGGTCATCAAGGTGCAGTCTTGCTGCAGTGCATTTTGAAGATGGCAAGCCATTGTGCATCAGTGGTGGAAGGAGTGAATATTGAACAAGGTGGACAGGTTTCCAATCAAACAGGCTGCTTTGTTATAATTGGAACTAAATGTCTTGAGTATCGTTGCAGCAGTGTTCAATTAGATATGTCATACTGCTGATTTCGATCTTGTAGATCATGGACAGACTTTAGGGAGCCAGGACCTGAGTTATTCACCACAAACTGTCCAGCTACTGACCTGTTCATGTCACTATAGCATACATACAGTTGGTTTAGTTCAGTTTCTGGTCAATGATAACCCCAAGATGTTGATGGTGGGAGATACAGCAATGGCAATACCATTTAACATGAGAGGGGAGATGGTTAGAATCTCTCTTATTGGAGATGGTCACTGTCTGGCACTTGTGTAGCATGAGTGACACTTATCGTTTATCTGCCAAAGCCTGAATGTCATCCAGGTCTTGTTGCATGTGGACATAATTGTTTCAGTATCAAAAATGGTAACGAACACTGCATAATCATTTGTGAATAGTCTCACCTCTGACCTTGTCGTGGAAGCAAGGTCATTGGTGAAGTAGCTGAAGTTGTTTGGGTTTAGGGCACCACTCTGAAGAACTCTTTCGGTGACAACCTGCAGCTGAGATGATTGACCTCCAACAATGACAGAAATTTTGCTTTGTGCTAGGTACAGTTCAACCAATAGGGAGTTCTACCCCTTATTTGCAATGACTTCAATCTTACCTGGGCTGCTTTATCCTACACTCAATAAAATGCTACCGTGATTTCAAGGGCAGTCACCATTCCATCATCCACAGAGCTTAGCCTTTTTGTCTATCATTGGACCACGATGGTAAAGAAATCAGGAGCTGAGTAGACCTGATAGAACTCAGATTCAACACTAGTGACCAGATTATTGCTACGTAAATGCCACTTGATTCAAATATCAATGATATCTTCTCTGAGTTTGCTGATGACTGAGAGCACACTGATTGGGCGGTAATTAGTCAACTTGGATTTGTCATGTTTCTTTTGTAGACAGGACATTTATGGCAATTTTCAAGATTCTGTGCAGTTGCCAGGGTTGGAGCATTAATCATGTCAGGTGTTTAACAATATATGAAAAGATTGTATACTGTGCAGCCATGTTTCAGTGTAGATTTCACCTTCAGCATAAGGGGGAAAGGTAATGTTCGATTGTTTAATTACTTAACCTTTATATGTGTCTGATGACCATTGATTACTCACTGCGTATGATCTGTTAAGACTGATTGCGGTCACCTTGAAAAAGAAACAGAACTGAGGCAAGCTGCTGTAAATACGAGAGAGCAGACTTCTTAAAGTATTGAATAAAACTCATAAACATGTATGTCTTGGAGGGCATCATCACTGCAGCATAAAACACAACAACTGGCAAAGAGGATGACCAGATTTTCCTCTTCTTCAGTGGCATAGAATCCTTACAATGTGAAAGAAGGCCATTCGGTCCAACAAGTCCACACCTACTCTCTCAAGAGTGTCCTACCCAGACTCATCCCCCTACTCTATCCCTATTACCCTGCATTTCCCTTGCTAATCCATCCAGTCTACACATCCTTGGATACTAACAGCAATTCAGCATGGCCAATCCACCTAACCTGCACATCTTTAGACTGTGGGAGGAGATCCGTGCAGGCACAGGGAGAATTTGCAAACTCCACACAGACAGTTGCCCGAGGGTGAGATTGAACCCGAGTCCCTGGTGCTGTGGCACAGCAGTGCTAACCACTTTGCCAATGGAGTTGGCATTTCAAGACCTACTTGTTCACTCTGAGTGCGGATGGACCACAGGCATCAGGGACCTACAAGAAAGTGATATTCATTGCCTCAACACTGGAGACAGGCAAATATTTGAGCAGCACACAAAAGGCACATCTAATGTGAAAGAATGGTATGATTTCTTGGAATATACTTTAGGCCAATCAAAACAATGATGGCTGAATGATAAACATTCCATCAGTGTTGCAAGAAAAATGCTCGCTGCATTTTTTAATGCTTTTCACAAGTGATTTAGGCGAGTTCCTCACTAGGCAGTAACAAGTTCAAAATTTAGAGGGATTATAATTCGTTAAACACTGTAATAATGGCCAAACTCATGTCAATAATATTCAATGTCCTACATTACCAATGTGCCAAACAAGCTATGCACTGAGATAGCTCAATATGAAAATCAGAGCAGATACCTGGTGATTTCAGCACCTCGCTTAGTTCAAAGGATCTCCATGTTGCTTCAGACTAAACAACGTCTGATAGCACGATCCACAGACACCAGCATCCCGCATTTGCAACCTCGCCATGAGCATTATTGCACCTCTCCACTCCTCGTGCAGGGCCATCAGGAAGCACAGACTTGTATTGCAGGGTGTACCAGCAACTAGCATTGAAAAGGTGCAGCAAGGACACTTTGCACACATGGACAGGCACTCAGCCCATGGATAGGGCCAGGCTGCACCTCAGGAAGGGTCACCGGACCCGAAACATTAACTCTGATTTCTCTCACCGATGCTGCCAGACCTGCTGAGCTTTTCCAACAACTTCTGTTTTTGCCTCAGGGTTGCTCGCTTGTCCACTTCAAGCCTCCCTACATGCTCATAACATCAAGCCATTGCTTCACCCTGAAGGGTAGATACAGGATGGCACAGTTTGCCCTCCTTGTCAGCAGTCTTCAGTCAAGAGGATGGGCATCTTACTGTACAGCAGTTTGCAACATCAATCTCACACCTGCCTCATGTGCTAGCAGCTTATGCAGCAAACGCACTGCATGTGCAGCCACTCAGGTCCTCACCAAAGAACATGAAGCCACAAGTCAGCCGGGGGAAGTGAAGTCCTGGCACAGTAAGCCAATGGCAGCCTCCCCTTACCGCTCCAGGGAATTGGACACGGTAACTCCAGGTGTTTTCAGTGACAGAGGTCTGTGCCGCTGCAGTTCAGGAATTGAGTCACAGCCAGTTCGGGGGTGGAGGACTAATGTGGTCGTGGAGATATGCAGCTATCGGTCAGAGGTCTGGGCAGTTCTTGGGTATGACTGTCTAGTTAGGTCACTCATGTATGTGGACCATTACCGGTCTGCAAAGTATGCCCCTACAGGGGAAAGTGGGTGGAAGCATATGGGGTGTCGTGGTCGGGGGGCATCCATTGTCCCGGGAAGCTGAATTAATAAGTATTTCTTCAGGACTGAGGAGTTAGTGACAATTGTGAAGTAGGGGAACAGCATCTATAAGATGGGGAATATGGTAAAGCCTGAATGGGAAGGGGCGGGGGGGTCATGCAGGAAAAAGGTTTGTCCATGATCTGGAGCACACAGGTTTCAAGGGGGTGAGGGACTGGGGCACAATGTAAGACCAACCTGGCATAGTCACCTCACTCCAGAATCAGAGGGAGAAAGGTCAGCAGGATCGGGCTCATGTAGATGGGTAGCCTGGGGATCTGGGGAAGGTTCAAAGCTGATGGGATTTACAGGAAGGGCTACCAGGATGGGAATTTGGGATATTTAGGGTGCCACTGACAGGTGGCGGACGCTGCAAGCTACTGGCCAAAGAGCATTCACTGTCACCTTCCACTGTGCAATGGGGAGGAAAATGGCAGCGACGCCCGACACCTGGAGTGGGTAAGTAACTCAGCCTGAGAGGGGAGGGGGGGGTGCTGCAAGACCCAACCAAATGAGGGCTTTTAAAGGGAAGCAGACCCATGCACTGGAGAGGACACAGATCTGGCCACTGGCCATTCTAATACATTGGCCCCCTTCATGCTATTCGCCTCTGTGCTCCACACATCCCTGGCCAACTCATTTACACCAACACATTTGGACACAGGGTTAGAAGATGGATGATGTAGGATGGTATCAGCAAAAACCATTGCTTGTTCCTCTTGCTTCTAGGTGTTGCAGCGGGTTCTCAGGGCCAACTTCACTCCATGGTACATGCCGCATGGCCATGAAGTTACGCTTCATGCTGGAACAATGGCATTTGGAGCTACACAGGGAACCACATGTCCAGCTATAACGTCAAAGCAGTACCATTTATAAAATGTGTCAAATAATGCATTGTTACCCATGCCACCAACCTGCCCTCAGTGAGTTTTCTTCTTTCTTTCCTCTGTGAATTGTTCCGAGATTGGTGCATGGTAAGAGGTGTCTGGAATCATAAGTGTGAGACACCACAAGGGCAGGCTAAGTTATTACTTTGGCACATTTGGTAAGATAAGGCAATAAACCTCACTAGGCCTTGTGGCAGAAATCCCTCCAAAAAACCCAAAGCAACTTGCACTTAATCAAAAAAACATAACACTTGTTGAGTCTAAAGAATCTTCTATGAAACTGAAGGACGCTGTAAAATACACAACACTTGTCAAACCATCGACAAAGGGGAAGGAGGAGTAAGTGAAACAAATGATGAGACAGCCTAGAGCAAAAGGCAAAGGGAATGCTAATGATGGCAAGAGAGAGACTGAGATGTAAAATAGTTGTTAAGAGTAGGTTTGAATAGATGAATATAGGTCAGATTTGCTGAGAGCAAAACCAACAAGAACCTCAGGGGTAGGGGGTTCATGACATGGTGGAATACTGAAAATTATTCTTGCTGTGAGGTTGTTGAATCCAGTGCTCAATGATGAAGGCTGTTTAGCGCCAGAGTGTAAAATAAGGCTCTGTTCCTTCAGTTTGCACTGAGCTTTACAGGAACACTACAGCAGTAAGCCTTGCATGAAAATGTTGAAACAAGTGCAAAATTTTTTTTTTTTGAAACGGTAGGCAACTAGAAGGCTCTTACAGACAGAGCAGAGGTGTATCACAAGGCAGTTACCCAGTCTGTGTAAAACAGACCACGTTGTGAGCAGAGATTACAGTAGACTCCAATGACACAAGGACAAGTGAAGTGCTGCTTCACCTGGAAGGAATGTTTGAGACCTTGGACAGCGAGGAGGGAGGAAGCAAGCGTTAGACTTAATTCTCAAAATCCATACACAGCACTGTCCTGGCAGCTCCATTGTTTCAACTTGTTCCTGCTTATTTCTTCCTCTCTTGACTCTACCTTTTCTTCCCTCATTCAGTCTGTTCCATTGACATTTGGGATTTTTCTGACACTTTACATATGTTCCATAATTGCCAGAAACCTAGTCCTAGCTGCCTCCTCTTCATCACAGATGGGCTTTTCCTCTACACTTTCATTTCCCATAAGGATGATGTGAAGGCTCTCTGCTTCCTTCTTGAAAGAAGGCTTAAACGGTTCACATCCCATGCTACCCTGCTCCATCTGAGCTCACTCCCATTTTGAAGCACTTCTCCTTTAACTTGTCTCCTTTCTCCAAGTCAATGGCATTGCAATAGGTACCCACATGGGTCCCAGTTATGACTGTTTCTTTGTGGGGTATGTGGAACATTCCTTGTTTCAGTCATATTCTGACCCTCACCCACAGTTCTTTCTGATGATGTTATTGGTGCTGTTTCCTGTATCTCATCTGGAATTGGAACATTGGTTTTGTTTCTAATTTGCGTCCTCCTTTCACTTTCACCTGGTCCAGCTCAGGTCTTCCCTTGATTTATTGGTTTTCATTTATGGGGATACTGTCCACCAATATCTACTACTAACCCAACGACTTCCACAGTTACCTTCCCTTTACACTTCCTCATACCCTGCTTTCTGTATGCACTCCAGTCCATTCTCCTAATTTCTCGGTCTCTGTTCAAATGGTGCTACCTTCGCTGGGGTGCATCTGACATGTTATCTTTTCTCCTCAACTGAGGTCTACTCCCACAACAGCTGAGAGGGCCTGTAGTTGTGTCTGACCCATTTCCTGCAGTTCTGACCTCACCCTTTCCCCTCTTTCCCAGACCAAGGGCAGGGACCTCCTTGTCCTCACTATCCACTTTGCCAGTCTCCTCCATTTCCATCATCTCCAGCACAATGCCACTACTGAGTACACCTTCCACTTTCCTCCTGTGGCAGCATTCCATCAGGATTTTCTTCCAGATTCTGCTGTGTGTTCATCTCCTATGAGTTTCAGTGAAATGTATCAATCTGATCTTTTTGATAATGGAGTAAGATCAGCTTCTATCTCTAGTATTTTCTCCGCTCAAGCCTGCAGCTAATAGCTGTGGGTAATTCCCATAACCTTACTACCTTGCCTTGTTTCAGTGACATCAGGAAGCCATACCTACATGACCTTAAAGAACTGGGTGCAGCTAGAATTGCTGTTCTTGATTTTCTTTTCATCTAACATCTGAAAGGGAAAAACACCTGGTAGGAATGCAAAAGAGGAAAGATTTTGCAGATTAACTGTAGTGCAGCTCTTTTGAAACTAGAGCTAAAATACAAAATTGCCATCTGTAAAGGTGGTGGTATAAGCTTCTTTGATCCTCTTGGTGAAATCTCTTGTGGGCTCTCTTCTTCTGATCTCTCAATGCCCTCTTTGGGGATGTAGATACGCCTGATCTCCATGCAGATTGGGGTATGTGTAACTGCTGTTCTGGCTGAAAGGGCATATTAAATGATATTTTTCCTTAACCATTGACAGACCTTAGAAGAGAAATAATCACCATCTATCAGGCACTCTTCTTAATGTTGCTGCTAAGTTACACGGCCCTGCAAACAATGAAAAGACTGGAATGGCTAACAAAACATGAAAAAGAAACAGTCACTCCCAGTCCAATTTGGGCACCTTTGTGACAGAACCTGTACCAATGGGCACCTGTCAGGTGTAGCCATGCCCTGACAATCACTATCCAATCCTGTTGCAACTTTCTGCAGATTGGTGAAGTATCTGAAAGCTTAGTTCAGTTGTGAGATGAGTATTTAAACAGTAGGCGAAATGGCCAGAGACATGGCATGGGAAATTTAATGCAGAGAATTGCCAAGTTTAGTAGGAAAGGAAGTTTGACGAAAAGCTGAACAGAGTTGTAGAGGTCTACAGCACAGAGAAAGGCCCTTCAGCCCATCACGTCTGTACCAGTCAAAAACAACCACCTAACTATTCTAATGCCATTTTCCAGTGCTTGGCTGATAACCTGGTACGCCTTGGCATTGCAAGTGCACATCTAAATACTTCTTAAATGTTATGAGGGTTTTTGCGTTGACCACCCTTACAGGCAGTGAGTTCCAGATTCCCACCACCCACTGGATAAAAATGTTTTTCCTCACATCTCCTCCAAACCTTCTATGCCTTATCTATTCCAGCCTATTCAGTTTCTCTTCATAACCAAAACTCCCAGGCCAGGCAACATCCTGGTAAATCTCCGCTGCACCCTCTTACCCTCTTCCTATAATGTGTATAGCAGAGCTACATACAATACTCGAACAGTGGCCTAACCAATGAGTTATACAGTTCCAGCATTCCCTCCCTGCTGTTAAACTCCATTCCTTGACTAATAAAGGCAATTTTACCATATGCTGCCTTAACCAGTTTATCCACCTGCCCTGATAGCTTCAGTGTGCATCACACTAAGGTCCCTCTGATCCTCAGTGCTTCCCAGGGTTCAATCTTACATAAATGATAACATTTTAAAAGTTGGGTTGGAGTAGCTGCAGGAACAGAGATAGACACAGGTTTAGGAAATCAGATTTTTGAAGGCTCTTGTCAAGGACTCTGGCTGTTAAAGAAAACTCATTGGATGAAGGGATTGGACATTGACAAGTGCAGAGATTTCCTGATAGCTAATGGGGACACAGAATTTATTGATAAACTGAATTCTCAGCTGTAGATGCAGAGAAAGACAGCTTTAGATTTGACCCTTCTTTTGGATTAATGCCATTTATGTCTTACAGTGTCCTGTTTGAAATTTGAAATAAATACTTAACATGGAAAGGGAAGTCTGACAGAGAATTTTATGATCAAAGCCCAATCCAGTTAGGTTTTGAAATGACCATAAATATAAACATTACCCAATCATTAATCTCTCGTTGGGAGCTTTAATCTGCTTTCCCGTCCAACACAGCCTTTCATTCAGGTCTTGTCATAATACCCAGTTTGTCATTCTTCATTCTTTTCATAAGCTGAGGAACTTTACATTGGAAGTATATGACATCAAACAACATGACGGCAATGTCACATCTCAAGAGCTTTAGACTATCTTTCAATCTCTGAATAGGGTGTTTTGCTGCCTGCCTTTTGATCATTGGTTCTCATTGAATAATTGCGATAAAGCTTAATTCTCAGCACAGTGAAACTCAGCTTGGCGTTTGGGTGGTGTCCCATAAAGAGAAAAAACTCTCCTGGATGCACTTTAAAAATTCCACCCCATCTAATCTGATATGAGTCATCTTCGGCTCTCTGTGGTTACACATGCCAGTTGATTTCTTATGCATTCACTATTGGACATTTACGAGCATTATGATGTAGCTATTAGATGGAAAAGCTGTGAGATTTGGGGTCCTTTGATATTCACAGAAATATTGAATGGCGTAGCAGCCTCTAATTTGATTTGCATTATTCACACTCTTATGATTATCTATATCAATCAGCAAAATATTTGACTTGTTTCACGATGGTTTGTTTTCTTTAATACTGCAGTTTTAAGTAATTCAATTATTATGAACATATGAATTAGTCAACACATTGATTTTGGTAAAATGGGAACAAACTGAGCCAACTAACTCTGAGTTACACCCAAGATGGAAATGTCAGGTCAATGTACAACATGTTGTTATTTTCCATAGCCAACAGAGTTAATGCAAAAACTTAACAGTCTGAGACCATGCTGCTGCAAGTTACAACTCAGCAAAAGAATGTAAAAGATCAAAATTAGGAGTACTTATTGCCGTAAACTTTCAATTTTTCTATCTAAATTAAGATACAAGATACTTGACAAGAATAATGCATTAACACTCCGATCATTAATGTACGTCTTTTGGTTATTAATTATTCATCTTCTGCTTTCAGGGGTTTGTTTTGATGAACAAATTCACATCAATAATAGAAGAGTAGGCATGACATGACATTTTGACTTTCAATTGATTACAAGTATGACTTATCCTCGGGCAGTGGCCATGCTGTTCCTAAAAATTAGCATCGATAAAACAAGGGGCAATATTTTAACTCACTCAAAACCATTCTAAACACAGAGCTAAAATAGGACTCATGGAGTTGCATTTCCATTGCAAAAATGTGCATTCTGTTTCATGTATTGGCAAGATAAATCACACTGCAGGAATGCATAATGATAGAGTAAGTCTGCACACTGACCAAGAGCAATGTGAGTTCAGCACACCAGCAGTGCCTTTGCATATAGCACAAGTGCAGGATCTAAAATTCCTGGTTCACATTATTTAAATATTATGATCATGCAACTAGTGCTCTAGGGGCAAACAACTAGGTTTAGGCCAAAGAGCAGACGAAAGGCAGCCATGTCTGGAGTCATAATTTCAATGCATCACTTTAAAGACTGGACTATTGATCTGTACATCCCTGCTCTTAGGCCAGCTGGTGATGTACACCTGGACACAGTTAGTTCTCTGTTCTACATCATATGGTTCCAACATGTAATATGTGTGATTCAATGCACATTCCACGATTCACTCTAAAACTCTCCTTTTTAAGAAAGTATCTGATTGATCAGGGGTTGGGACTTTACTGTTAAATGCTGTAATAGCCAGATACAAAGTAAGCAGTGTCATAGCACATTCAGGTGAGAATAAAAGAACACAATGTTGAAATGGTTTAACAATGAGTGAAGTTGTGTCAAAATCCTAGAATAGTTTCCTAACAGCACTGTGGGTGTCCGTCCACCCCAGGGACTGTAGTGGTTCAATCCAGCAGCTCACTACCACTTTCTCCCAAGCAATTAAAAATGGACAATGCTAATCTAGCCATCAATACTCACACCTTGTGAACGTGGGAACAAGATTAGGCCATTCAGCCTGTCATAATGGCTGGTAATTCCCTCAATGTCACTTTCCTGCCCTATTTCCATATCCCTTAATGCCATTAGACTCCAGAAACTGATTGATTTATTTCTTGAACATGCTCAATGAGGGAACTTCTGCAGCTTTTTAGGGTAGAGGATTCCAATACTTCTTCACCCTCCAAATGAAGAAGTTCCTCATCTCATTCTTAAACATCCTGTCCTTAATCCTGAATTAACATCCCTTGGTTCTAGAGTCATGAACCAGGAAAACACCCTATCCATAGCCACCCTGTCACACCCTGGAATTCATTTTTTTTTAAGTTTTGATGAGATCACCTCTCATTCTTAAAAATTCTATGAAATATGCACCTAATTTCCACAATCTCCCTTAATGAATCAATTCCACCATCCAAGGGATTAATCTGATGAAGCTTTGTGACAGTTCCCCTATAGAAAGCATATCCTTCATTTGATAAGGAGACCAAAACTATACAGAATGCTTCTGATGAGATCTCACAAAAGTTCTTTAAAACTTCAGTAAAATTTGAAATGAATGTCAACATAACATGTACATTTTCACATGTTCACATGCATTTGCATGCTAAATTCCAGTGATTCATGGCAATGACAGACAAATCCTTCAGGATACCCACATTTCCCAGCCTCTCAGCATTTAAGAAATATCTTCATAAATAACTGCACACTTATTGACATTATATTCCATCTGACATGGTTTAGCGAATAAAAGATAAATGACAGCAGTTGTGAATTCGATTTCCTATATTGATTAATGACAACTCAGACGAGGTACAATTAAAAAGGAGTGTAGTGAGTTGTTGAAACATTATTAGCACATGGCCTCACATTTTTCAACGGCCATCTTCCCCAGTATTTGTAATGCTTCCCTGGCATAGGAAATCGGAAAGCTGGCACTCAATCCTGCCCATTTAACAATTTAAAGATTCAGCATGAAACTGGAATTGCTCACACCTATATTTTGGGTGGAATAACTATCCACAGAAATCCAAAATAGCATCCACAGTTGTGCAGGTGCACACACAAATTGAATCGAATTGCACTGAATGCAAAGAGATATATCTCCGCCCAGAGAGGGGTGAGCTAGTGGAATGCTCTGTCACAAAAAGTATGTGAGGCCAAAACATTGAATGTTTTCAAGGAGGAGTTGGGCATAGTTCTTCGGGCTAAAGGGATCAAAGGTTACGGGGAGAAAGCAGGAAAGGGATACTGAGTTGGCCATGACTGGCCATGATCATATTGAAATGTGAAGCAGACTTAAAGGGCCAAATGACCTACTCCTGCTCCTATTTTTCTCTGTTTCTATCTATGCTTCGTTGGTCAGAGTGTTAGCACATGTGCAGTGAATGGCTGCCCAAAGTAACAGACCAAGCAGATCATGACATCAATTAGTATGCAATGATAATTTGATGTCTGCTTTACTGTTTTCGGTGCTCATTGCTCCAGCCTACATCCTCTCTCCACCACACACATCTAAACAAGCGCTTCAGAACAGGAATGACCACCCCACCAGCCTTAGTTAAAGGAATTATCAACTCTTTAGACTTTGGCTGCTGGTTTATTTCATAAACGTTGTCATTATGATTCTACAAAAATTTATTACTTTCCACAGTAGTTTCAAATTTTAAAAATACACAGATAGTGGAGGGACAGATACCAATCTACCTACTATTGAGAAAGACACATGAAAGTTAATCCCTGTATAGTAACTTTCACAACCTTTACATGTTACTAGTTCTTGCCCTGCTTGGAGATTAGAATTGTGGCTGCAGCAGGTGCAAGGTTTTAGTGTGAATTGGCAGAATCATTTAGAGGTTTGGATAAGATGGACTATGGTGTGATTTGTGGCTGATAAACTTTTATATGTCTGGTTCCACACAGCCTGGAGCTGGAGATGCTTGCAACATCCTGAAGTTTGCTATCCGCTGCCTTGTAAAAGCCATGGATGCTCTCTATTCACTGAGATCATTTATTTTTTATTCTGTACTGACAGGTAGAGGCAGGTGGAACTCAGCAGACTTCCCCATGGTACACGGTGCCATTTAATATGTACACCACTTTCTGAGCACTGCATATCACCGTTTCGCTTGGCTGTCTTTGTGAGGGATTGCATCAAAGTGCAGCTGGCGTGTGACCATAAACAGAGAATTAAGCAGACCACGTCAGTCTGCAGTAGTGCACTGAGCTAAGACTGGTGCACTACACACAGGCGTGCACACAGACACACACACGTGCGCACACATACACGCACACGCACTCAAACATACACAGACACACACACACCTAGAGACACATACAGCAATGCACACATGCACACACACCCATAAATACACGCATGTACACACTCATACAGACACACAGACATGCGCATAAGCAGAACGCATGTAATGAAAGCTATATTGCCTCTCAAAGTGTGATAGAACGAACACTCTGCTCTCGTGCTGAAACAATATTTCCAATGCCCAGGTGGCTCAGGAGCAATGCTGCAGTACCTGCAGAGCAGTTGTCAAGTGTAGCAGTACTCTGTTGCATGCTGCCTAATTCACCATCGGGAGAGATCAGCCCTGGCTTCCAGCTCCACATCGCACAGCTTAGGAGCAGTTGTATGGACAAGGAGAAAGAGGAGGAGGATAATGCTCCGTCAAACCCAGTGGCATTGCTCAAGAGCAGCACCTCAATAAACACCGCACCCCCCCCCCCAACCGAATATGCTGGAGGACTAGACTGCTGTGATTCCCTGTCAGCTCCCTCGTAGTTATTTTCTATGTCAACCTACTCAGAGATGCTATGTCACACTTCTGGAGCATATAGTATTTGAACCCAGGCCTTCTGGCTCAGAGGCAGGAACACTACTACTATACCGCCAGAGCCTCTTTTACTGAGACTCAAAGCTGTAATGGTAACCATCTGAGCTCGTATCATAGTCACAAACTCACCATGCATGAGTGCAGTCTCAGATTTCACTGCAGCATTCAGATTTCTGATAGAAGCTAGCAGTGGGAGGATGCAACTCATTGCCTGAAAGGGTGGTTAAGTCAGAACATTTGTAATGTCTTGTAACATTTAAGCAGTATTTAGACATTCACTAGCATTGCCATAGCCTTCGGAGCCATGGGACAAAAGCAAGAAAATAGGATTAATGTAGACAGGCCGGTATTGACTGGCACAGCTGATAGGCCAAATAGCCTCTTTCTGTGCTGTTAACATTTGGAATCTGTTTGGGCTGCAATGAAAGCTACATCATCAGTTATCTCACACTGTATTATGGTTGGGATGTGCATGCTGCAAAAACTAATACCATCTGGATCTGGAAACATTAAGCTCCAAACTCTGCATAACCTGTAACAAATTGGTGTTGGATTCTTAAATTTAATTGCAGGCTTCCTAAGGCTCCAAACATTTCATTATATTCACCCAGCAGTGTTGTCTTCCAAAAGTAACTTGAGTCATCTGCACAGAACCAGTGGGTGAACTTCCAGGCTAGACTGCATTTCATGGAAATCCAAAAGAAAGACAACCGAGAGTTAGCTTTGGTTAGATAGAGAAATTGTTTAAAGCAGTAGGTGGCACCTAGTTGCTGCATGACCTGCATGACATTGAACTGGTGAGTATTAATCATGTAATGCCTGTAGTCCACAACTATTGTATTTAGCCCCCATTACACAGCTCATAATATGTCTGTTGACAGACAAATGAAGCAAATATGTGAGAGTGGATGCATACAAATATTTGAGGGGAAGAGCACCTACAGAATAAGTATTCAACTTATAATAGTTAGGGAACTTTGAATCCTTGTAGGCAGTAATGATCGAACAATTCAAGCCCTTTAATACAGTGAGCTGGAGATCGACGTATGTAACAGAAGTACTTCTTCAGAACAAAATTGCTTGAGAAACTCAGCAGGTCTGGCAGCATCTTCGGAGAGAAAACAATTAACATTTGACATCGTAACTCTGCTTTCTCTCCAGGCATGCTGCCAGACTTGCTGAGTTACTCTAGTAATTTCTGTTTTTGTTTCAAATCTTTAGCATCTGCATTGTTTGGAGTCTGGTTATTTCCTCCTACTTTCCCTAACCTAGCAAGAACATTAAACTTTTTACCATGACTGAGCAACCATATGCTATTACTCCTTTTGCTGGACCTGAATATGTCTTTATGGATTTCCATCACTTTCTGCTTCAAAAAGAGTCTTTCTTCTTTGCAGCTCCCTGCTGTAGTGACATTTTCACAGTAGAATTTGTAAAAATGCAGTAAACTTCATAAACAGTTTTGGATAGAAAAAGTGTCTTTTTAGTGATTAAAAATCACTCTATTGATAAATTTAAGCTCTAAGCTGTTGCAAGGCTTGCAAGAACGTACACAGTAGCAAGTTTGTTAGATCATAGCAATATTAGGTAAAGCCATGTTACGAATTGCGGTAAGCTAACATTATGTTCTGGTCGAATTTATTGATGAAGTTGTGAAGTTCTTTGCTGAACTAATAATCCCTGGATAAATGATGAAAAGAATGAGTTACAGTTGAAATGTCCCTGCTGCATGACTATGACAGAATGTTGCTGTTGGGATGAATTCTTCCTTCAAAGAAAAACCAGCTGATGATAACAAGGGTTAGTTATTTCAGAGTCTTTGCTCAAAGAGGCTAATGATACATCACTTCGTCAAGCACTTTGTGCATTCAATATCAGCTCTAATATAAATGTCAGAAAGTTGACCTGATCTTAACAGTACAACTAGGTCAAGTTTCATTGATCTGATCTCCATTGACTGAACAAACAGCCTCTAGAATTAGCTTTCAATCGAGCACAACGCAATTTCTCAGGACATGGACACATGCTTTAAGATGAGTCGAATGAGTAGATAAGCATGGCTAACGGGGGAAATTAAGGCTAGTATAAGATCCAAGGAAGAAACATACAAATTGGTCAAGAAAAGCAGAAAACTTGAGGATGGGGAGCAGTTTAAATTTGAGCAAACAAAGACAAAGGGATTGATGAAGGAAGGAGAATAAAGTATTAGTTCATTGGGAATATACAAACTGATAGTAAAAGTTTCTATAGATTATGTGAAGAACAAAAGACTGGTTACTTCAAATGTTGGACTCTTACAGTCAGAAACACAAGAAGTTATAATACGGAACGGAGAGATGGCAGACCAATGAGATATATATTTTTATTCTGTCTTTACAAAGCAGGACACAAATAATATCCCAAAAGTGTTGGGGAACACATGGTTTAGTGAGAGGGAGGAAATGAAGGAAATCAGAATTTGTAGGGAAATGATGTTGGGGAAATTGATGGGATTTAAGGCTGATAAATTTCCCAGGGCCTGGTAATCTCCATCCCAGAATACTTAAGAAATGGCCCTAGAAATTCCACTAGAAATAGTGGATGCATTGGTGGTTATCTTTCAAAACTCTATAGACTTTGAAAGAGTTTCTATGGATTGGAAAGTTGCTAATGTAACCCCTCCTACTTCAAAAAGGATGTAGGGAGAAAACAAGGAACTACAGACCAGTTAGCCTGACATTGGTAGTAGGGAAAATGTTAGGGTCCATCATAAAAGATTTAATATCACAGGACTTAGAAAACAGTGATAGGATCAGACAGAGTCAGCATGGATTTACAAAAAGCAAATCATGCTTGACAAATCTACCGGAATTTTTCAAGGATGTAACTGGTAGAGTTGATAAGGAGAAGCACTGCTACGGTTTACTTGGACTTTCAGAAATCTTTTGATAAGGCCCAACATAAGCAAATAGCATGTCAAATGAAAACAAATGGAATTTAGGGTAATGAACTGGCATGGATAGAGAACTGATTGAAGACAGGACACAAAAAGTACGAATAAACAGGTCTTTGTCTGAGTGACCGGAAGTGACTACTGGGGTACCACAGGATCAGTGCTTGGACCCAGATGTTCACTATTAATTAATGACTTAGATAAGGGAACTAAATATAAAATCTTCAGGTTTGCAGAAAGCAAACAGAGAGCTGGGAGGGAGAATGACCTGTGAGCAGGATGCTGAGATGCTTCAGTGCGATTTGGTCAAGATGAGTGACTGGGAAAATGCATGACTGATCAAGTCTAATGCAGATAAGTGTGAAGTTATCCACGTTGGAAGCAACAACAGAGTGATGGATTATTGTCTGAATGGGAGCAGATTGGGAAAGAGGAAGGTGCAATGAGACCTGGGAGTCCTTGTTCAAGTAGTCCCAGAAAGTAAGCATGCAGTGCAGTTGGCAACAAAGAAGGCAAATGGTATGTTGGTTTTCAAAGTGAAGGAATGAAGGATTTGTCATATGAGGAGTAGTTGAGGCCTCTGGGTCTGAATTTGATGGAGTTTAGAAGGATGAGGAGTGAATTGTTTGAAACTTACAAAATAGTGAGACGCCTGGTTAGAGTGGACGTGGAGAAGATGTTTCCACTTATAGGAGAGACTAGGACCTGAGGGCACCGCCTCAGAGTGAAGGGATGACCCTTTAGAACTGAGATGAGATGGAATTTCTTCGGCCAAAGGAGGTTAGTCTGTCTGTGGAACTCATTGCCACAGAAGGCTGTGGATGACAAATCATCAAGTGTATTTAAGACGGAGATGGAAAGATTCTTGATTGGTAAGGGGATCAAGGATTACAGGGAGAAGGCAGGAGAATTGGGTAGTATCCGCCATGATCACAAAGAGCGGTGGGCGTGTGGAATGCACTGCCGGCAGTGGTAGTGGAGTTAGATACTTTAGAGGCTTTTAAGCGACTCTTGGATAGGTACATGGAGGATAGTAAAATGTAGGGTATGCAGGGCAGATTGATCTTAGTAGGATAATAGGTCGGCACAACATCGTGGGCCGAAGGCCCTGTACTGTGCTGTACTGTTCTATGTTCTATGTTCTCTCAAACGGTGGAGCAGACTCAGTGGGCCGAATGGCCTAATTCACTCCCATATTTTATGGTCTACGGTCTTATGGATGGCAGACACTGGGCGGGGTGCTCACTCTACATTGGCCTCCACCAGTAAAATGTGATCCCAGGGTCCTACCACCTGCCAGAGTAGGTTCGGCTCCTACCTGGCAGTGTGACTTCTTCACTACTAAGGCCATGGTTTCCTCTTCGTCCAAACTTATTGCAATTATGTGCACCAACTAATTTACAATGTCACTGAAATCTTCTATGAAACCTTGACACTGACTCTGCCCTCTCAATCTGAGATGAAGCAAGGTAGAGCATACAGTACCTGTAATTTCAACATGTTAACATTATTCAGTACCTGGGAGTAATGTTGGAATTTACTATGTTCAGAACAGTAATAATTATTAAGAAATATTAGCAAACCTTTTATTGCCATTCTGGACAATTACATAAAATAGTTTGCCAAAAATTAAATTCATTTCAAAAACTACAAGTTTGTTTTGAATGAGGAAAACACAAAAGAAGTAAGTAGACTTTAGATTGTATTTCTAAATATTTATATTCCTTTTAATGCAAACATCCATGGATGCCAGCAAAGGAAAAGATATGCAAGGTATCTTTGTACAGCCCACATGCAAGACTGACAAAGGGTAGAGGCAAAACCACTCATTAACTTTGCCAGCATACAACAAACCATTGGCACTGATGCATGAGGAATACAGGAAGGGATATCGTAAAAGCAAGTTCGTTCCCTGAGTCATTGAAATTCAAGCTTTGTCAGTGAACACCATTGTATTTCAAGCACGTTTGATGAGGCTGTATTCATTGTGGTCCCTACCTACCTTTCTGTAAATGTGCGTCTTAAAATTAAAGTACAAATGAAAACTATTTCTGAAATCTTATTAGACAGAAAACAAACTAGACAACTCATGATTTAAAATGCTATCGTCCTATCCATCAGTTAGTGACCATAGTGTCTATGTCACAGTAGCATAGTATGGTCCATGCTGGTTATATCAACACAGCTCGGTTACTTTTGAAAGTTTGAAACCTTTTTCTTTTGACCAGATTCCTCAATCTTCCAATATTAAATATACTAGACAGTGAAGATGTTGTGTATTCAGATTCAGTAGCTTAGTGCATGGCTAGTTATACAGACTCACAGTCATGCATGAGTGGTGTCTAATATGACTGTAGTTGGAATTTGTCTTAATTCCATAAAAAGTTTGATCTGTTGAAATAGTTGTTGGATGTTTTAGCTAAATTTTACTAATTAACAAGTGTAAAGATGAGCTTTGAGCTAAGTATTGCAATTTGAACACCCAAACTGTAAACAAAAAAATTAAGTTTCAGTGTAAAACAAAAGGCTGCATAATGTTAAATTTCTAATAGAAGTTAGCAAAGGAGAGCAGAGGTCAATATTTACTTTGTTTTATATTTAGTGACAAAGTGAAACAAGCAAAGAGCTTCTATCTCTACCAACCCAAATCTGTGATATTATGTATTCAAGTAATAATCGGAATAATGCCCTCCCCCCGTATACATTTAAGGTTAATCTGTACAACTACTCACAGCACCTATGTTCAATGTTAAGGGTATCACTTCAGGTCAAAAATGATATCAACATCTTATGCGCACACATGAAGTGTGGCCCAATTGGTACGGGATGCCATTTTGGTTAGGGAATCATCACAGGCATAGGAATTGTGTTGGAAGTGTCCAATATAACACTGACTTGAATCAAGTGGTGGCATTTTTGATCTGACTGTACCAGTTGATGCCCTCATCCAATCTCACGCAGCAGAACATGTTTTCGTCAGTGAGAAGCAGCACTCCCTAGCCTGTCCTCCACCAGCATTATTTAAAGGAATCATCAACTACTCTCAGAACTATTTGTGGACTGATTGACTTTTACTGGCCATTGCTGGGTTTGTAGAAGTGTCTGCTGTTTGCAATATTATTCTAAGATGCTGAAGTCTACAGGGAGTGGAGAGCAAATGTTGAAGACTTTAGTAATGACTTCAATGTCCTGCTCAGACCACATGCTTTCACACATGGGTGCAGTGGTTTCTATTGTCCTTAGCCTGTAACTTGACATGTTCGATAGGCAGGGTCAAAGCAAAGGAGGACGAACCACTGGATAAAGGAGGAAAGGGTTAGCTGACGCTTTCAGCAGAAGACCATGTCTGTCCAGGGTCCTCAAAACAATTCTCCTACCTCAGCCTCGGTGGGGACAAATGAAGTAGCTGCTCTAAAGAGGTGATCATTGAAATCTGATAAAAGTGCAGCCCTTAACTGTAGCCCTAGAACAGAGTGAGATTGTATTGCCAATGGCTGATCGATCAGAGGCAAAACCTTTACATGTGGGGCTCTTTCCAAATTGGAGAGGCTGATGTTTGTAACAATTCCCAGTTTGCCACCCACTGTTGCATAAGGGAGGTCTCTGAGGCTCAATGCACAAGCTGAACACATTTCATTCTCACTTACTGGAGAACAGAAGGTGGGCCAAGGACCAGTATTACAAGCTTTGTTTTGCTGCCAGGTGCCAGTACTGCACACATGCCAATTTGTGGGCACCCTCCTTAATGCCAAAATGTAACACAATACATAGGGACTCCACTCCATCAATGGCAGGCTGGTATACAGCCGCCTTACTCAGAGCATGGTGCAGGTCAATGCCGCATGTGTTGACATTTTCACAATGCCTTTTTTCAACAGCAGTCCACGTTACCAACTGCATTTCAGTCAACATGAGATGGGTCACAAAACCGTCTCCTCCATGAGCATAAAGAGATGCAGGCACACCTGGCCTTTGCTGGTTAGTACTTACACTTTTTAGTTATTCATCACCTTAACCTGAAAAAGAGAGGGAAGTATGCCGAAGGATGTAGTGCAATTTTGGGTGAAGTGGCAGTGGTAATTGAGCTGTGAAATGTGAATGTAAGTCTGGAAGCAATGTGAAGGGCAGAGAAGTGAGGGAAGGTATCAAACGTGACTGATAGAGATTGTTAATAGGTGAGTTGAGGAGGGGGTATGCTACACTGAACAGTGTCTGGGGCGCAAGGTGCAGTTTATGAAATGTAGCATTCAAAAATGCACTCAATGGACTTGATCACTTGTGTGAGGATATTGAATTGATGCAGCACTGCATCAAAGCCTTCAGAGCTGGGGTCCTGGCACACATATCTGTTCCCACTGGAACACTTTTGGCCAAGTGTCTGAAAGTAGAATTTGATGAACTCTCAGACTCAATAATTCCAATTTAGTCAATGATCAGTGACAGGAGGCTGTGATCACACTGAACAGTGTGTGAGGCTCACGGTGCAGTTTATGAAATGGAATATTTGAAGGTTGTTGTGTAGTGAATCTGTGGAATTCTTTACTGCAGATGGCTGTAGAGGTTGGGTTGTTAAGTACAGTTGAAGCTGAGATGGACAGATTGTTTGTAAGGGAATCAAGGGTTATGGAGAGAAGACAGGAAACTGGAGTTGAAGATAATCAGATCAGCCATGATCTCATTGAATGGTAAAGTGGATTCAACGGTCTACATCTTATGATTTTATGTTCTTATGATCTCATGGTCCACTGGGTTTCTGGTGGATGGTATTGAATTGCTGATAGCCAAAGATTGATGGAAAATCTTCATTTCAGATTGAAATCAAGTTGAATCGAATTCTTTGGAAAGATCATATCTTCTAGTTTTTTCTATCAAAATCTAAAAATATATTCCCAACATGCACCAGTTTTCATAAAGTCATGTTATGTTGATTTTGAATTCAAGCATATTGTGGCTATGGTTCTTACTGATCTGCTCAAACGCCAGAGTTCATTTCCCCATAACTATTTGGACTTCACTGATCCTACATCATATCAATAATGCTACTATCCAGCTAGACACTGCTAACTTTTAAAAAGAGATGAATTTCTGAAATGGCCAACAGAAATAAGTGAAGGCTAAATTTTCTCAGTAGTATAGAAAACAAAGCAAACTAATATAAAATACAAACTTTAGTTAGTAAGCAACTAATTAGCGATCGTTACTCTGTTACTTTTACAATAGTCATGGGAAAGGATAGGTACGTACAGCAGGGTTTATAATTGGGGGAAGGGTAATTACAATTCTGTTAGGCAAGAACTGGGTAACGTAAAATGGGAACAGATGATATCAGGGAAGAGCACTATTGAAATGTAGAGATTGATTAAGGAATGCATACTGCGTGTGCTCAATATGTTTGTCCCTAGCAGGCAGGGAAGATGCGGTTGAGTGACAGAGCCTTGGTTCTCAAGAGAGGTCGAATGACTGGTTAAGAGGAAGAAGGATGCTTATGTAAGGTTGAGGAAACAAGGAACGGAAAAGGCTCTAGAGTAGCTAAAGAAAGGGCTTAGGAGAGCTACAAGGGGGCATGAGAAAACCTTGGTAGATAGGATCAAGGAAAACTCACGTGCGTGAGAAATAAGAAAATGACCAGAGAAAGGGTAGGGCTGATCAAGGATTGTAAAGGGAATAAAGAGATAGGAGAGGTCCTTAATGAATACTTTTCTTCGGTATTCACAACTGAGAGGGACCTATTTGTAGAGGAGGGCAGTGTGAAATACACTGGTAGGCTAGAGGAGGTTGCTGTTAGTAAGGAAGATGTGCTAGGAATTTTGAGGAAGTTGAAGATGGATAAGTTCCCTGGGCCTGATGGGATTTATCCAAGGATTCTATGGGAAGCGAGGGAAGAGATCACAGGGCATTTGGCAATGATCTTTTCATCCTCACTGTCCACGGCTATAGTGCCGGAAGATTGGAGAGAGGCAAATGTCATTCCCTTGTTCAAAAAAGGGAATAAGGATAACCCCGGAAATTACAGGCCAGTTAGTCTTACGTCAGTGGTGAGCAAATTATTGGAAAGGGCTCTGAGAGATAGGATTTATGATCACTTGAAAAGGCACAGTTTGTTTTGTGATAGGCAGCATGGATTTGTGAGGGGTATATCATGCCTCACAAACCTTATTGAATTCTTTGCAAAGGTGACCAAACACGTGGATGAAGGTAGAGCAGTGGCTGTGGTATACATGGATTTAAGTAAGGCGTTTGATAAGATACCCCATAGTAGGCTCATGCAGAAAGTAAGAAGGCATGGGAAAGGGGGGAATGTGGCAGATTGGATTCAGAATTGGCTGACCCTTAGCAGACAAAGGGTGGTAGTGGACGGATAATATTCAACATGTTGCTCAGTTACATGTGGTGTACCACAAGGATCTGTTCTAGATCCTCTTCTATTTGTGATTTTTGTAACTGATTTGGATGAAGGAGTGGAAGGGGGATTAGTAAGTTTGCGGACGATACAAAGGTGGGTCGAGTTGTGGATAGTGTGGAGGGTTGTTCTAGGTTACAAAGGGACATTGATAGGATGTAGAGCTGGGCTGAGAAGTGGCAGATGGAGTTTAACCTGAAAAGTATGAGATGATTCATTTTGGAAGGACAAACTTGAAAGCAGAATACAGGGTTAACGGAAAGATTCTTGGCAGTGTGGAGGAGCAGAGGGATCTTTGGGTCATGTCCACAGTTCCCTGAAAGCTGCCACCCAGGTGGATAGAGTTGTCAGGAAGGCGTACGGTGTGATAGTTTTCATTAATAGAGGGATTGAGTTCAAGAGCCGTGAAGTTATGCTCCAGTTATACAAAACCCTGGTTCGGCCACATCTGGAGTATTGTGTCCAGTTCTGGTCGCCTCATTACAGGAAAGATGTGAAAGCATTGAAAAAGGTGCAGAGGAGATTGACCAGGACGTTGCCTGGAATGGAGGGAAGGTCTTACAAGGAAAGGTTGAGAGAGCTAGGGCTTTTCCCTTTAGAACAATGACGGATGAGAGGTGACTTGATAGAGGCGTACAAAATGATCAGAGGAATAGATAGAGTAGACAGCCAGGGACTTTTTCCTAGGGTGGAGGTAGCTATTACGAGGGGTCATAGTTTTAAAGTGAGTGGAGAAAGATATAGGGGAGACATCAGAGGTAGGTTCTTTACTCAGAGAGTGGTAGGGGTGTGGAATGCATTGCCGGAGCAGGTAGTGGAGTCGGCCTCATTAGGGGCATTTAAGCGGCTATTAGATAGGCATATGGATGATAGTATAAGGTAGGGGTGGAGGACCTTAGGATTAGGGTAAAAGTTCAGCATAACATCGTGGGCTGAAGGGCCTGTACTGTGCTGTACTGTCCTATATTCTATAATACATCGAACAAGAGAAAAAGCTACCTATGCCTTAACCAACACAATAAAGATAAGGCTTACATTTTTATTCTCTGTGCATTCTACTTCAGGCAGATGGGTAGCATTCTCGGAACTAGTCCCAGGTTACTGTTAACCCACCACAGACTCACTTCTTCCTGCCGTGCAAAATCAAATATTCCATTGCCCCTGGAAAATTGTTCCATTCAGCCTTAGAATTCTAGAACCAACTTCCACCAGAGTGACACACCTCAGAGGCTCCGTAATACTTCAACTCCATAGCCTGTCCCACGTTCATTGACAACCTAATTTGTTAGTTTATTTTTTCTGCCTAATATGAAACTTGATAGGCTCGCTTTGATTAACAATTGCAGCCATCAAAAATGTCCATCACCTCTACATAGGATTTACAACAGAGAGGCAGGCCATCCCATCTATCTTTTTCTGTTAAATGTTTAAATTTCACACGCTCCATGATATGTTTGTCAATGACTTCAACTTGCAGATTGCAAGGCTGTGACTGACGCAATTGCCCCATGAAAGGTCTGCTGTTGTTCAGAAGTGAAGCCCAATGTTTTGGGGCAGAAACAAACACCGACCCTCCCCACCTCAGTGTCGTCACAGTATTTTCTATAGGTCAGTCATGTTCTGGAATCGAGCGCTCATGGAAGGTGTCACAGGTCATATTTGGCAACAAGGCTTCCAGACTCAGCATGGAGATCAATTCCTACCTCCCCCCCAATCCAATCTCCATGTCCCTTTCTACCTGATACTCCATAGATGGCCCAATCATCCTCCACATCTTCTCATTCATTCCCCTGAATTACAACTCCAACTCTCATCCTTACCTGTGAGCCCAAACATTGCAATCAGTCCTGAACAGCATGATACTGCAGTCTCTCACCATTAATGATAAGGTGCTGGTACCCTCCTGCAAACCCCTTGCCACCATATCCCATGTTGTCCTATCCACTACCTTCCCGCCCATCCCACACTAAACTGGCAAATCAATTCCCCCTTTCACAATCTCTGTTTCCCCTGCATCCCAGGTGGCTGCCCCTGACCCCCAGCATTGAGTACCCCTACCTCCACAGCACAACAATGTCCCTTAAACCAACCTGCCTTCCCACTGTTTATTCCACTGACACCCTGGGCTGACTATGGCACACCCCACACTGACCAACTTGGATGCACAGCCCTGACTGAAGGAACCCTGCTCTGATGAAGAGTCATCTAGACTTGAAATGTTAGCTTGCTTTCTCTCCGTGGATGCTGCCTGACATGCTGTGATCTCCAGCACTTTTTGTTTTCAGTTCTGACTGAAGACAGATCAGACTGCTGACTACTTTCCATTTACCTCCACAGCTGAACAAACTCTAAACTCCCTGTTTGCTTGCACTGAACCAACAGGACTGACCATGGCTCACTCCCCAAACTGTTGCGAGATGGACACCCAGAATACCCCAAGTCAACGGCGACTGACCATGCACAAACCCGTAGATTGCAAGCAGGCTCTGTGCCTTGACTAATTGTACTGGAAACACCTTTTTATTTGACTGAGGACTACATTCTTTCAACTTTGAAACATAGCCATGTGGTTGAAGCACAGGATAAAGGTGTGAGACCATATAGTGCAATGCATTACATCAACAATGTAATACTGTACAGCAACATGTGTACTCCCTCGACTGATCACTGCTGACAAAGCATGACAAGCTACCTGGATTTGTGTCTGAACTGAACAACAAAATAAGATAAAAGTGCTGCGTACATTTAAAATGTGGCTGATGGGGAAAAGAGCTCAAAGGCAAGGCCAGGCAGGGTTGCTGTGAGTTGTCATGTAGGCGCAAAGTGAGTTAATGTCAAGAGAGTGAGGAAGCAATCCTGAGACGCAGCCTGGTCCTGTCTCGAGCGGGGTGTCAGTCCCTGCATACATAGTTTCCTTGAAGCAACTTTCCAATAAAAGATGCCAGTAGGTACCAAAGTGCAATATTAAAGTGCCAAAGAGCACTGTAGTTATTTTGGAGATAAAGCCATATTGCCATGAGTCATACAGCACGGAAACAGACCCTTCAGTCCAACTCTTACATGCCAACCAGACATCCCAATGTGACCAAGTCCAATTTTCCAGCATTTGGCCTATATCCCTCTCTCTCCTTCCTATTAATCTTCCCATCCAGATGTTTTTTAACTGTTGTTAAGATCCATCTCAGTTCTGTGCAGTTGAGAGTGTGTAATCTGCTTCTTTAAACTGCACAGAGACTGACTTTCAAATTTAAACCATTCAACATAACATTTTTAATTGAAAAATAGACTATCTTTTAGAAATACTGCGTAAGCATCAATTAACATGGTGCCTGGATCCCATCTCGTATCCCAAGTGAAAAAGGCACGGGGCGAGATGTGCCATGATGATGCAGAAAGGGTGGCATGTGTGAGGTGCCAATGTCCGTGGACTTGGAATGAATGTAGTCAGTCTTTGGCGTGCTGCCCTGAGATGCTGGTCCATGATTGATGTCTGGAGGAGCAAGCAGCAAGCTAGAGTTGCTAGGTACCCTCTCTGACTATCATGTTGGGAATTCTCATTTTTAGTTTCTATCTGGTGGGCGGGAGAATGGGAGACCGCACATCATTGAGGTGAGATTAAGTAATAATAGGAGAGATAATGAGTGATATTCCTCACTGAGAGGCCTCTGACTACTAATTAGTGAGAATCTCATCTCAACATTCATTAATTGGTTGGAGAATACAACCATTTAGTCTTGACTTTGAGTCGGACTTCGCTGGACATCTCATCTAAATTTTCCAAGTTTCTCACCACGTCCCACATTTTTCTGATCCGGGGAAGATTTCACCTTATATAATATCTCCAGTGATTGTCAGTAACTCTTAAATCAAAACCTGGAGATTTGTCTACAATAAACAGCAATATTCAATTTAAAAGAAGCTTTGTTCCTTGGATATGATGTTGCACCCTTTTCATTGTCCTTTACCTATTCCAGAGCCTTGTATAAAAATTTCTGTAGCAATACAGAAAAATGAACACTTGCATTTATTAGCACATTTCATAACCGCTGGATCTCTCAAAGTCTTTACAACTAATGAATAATTTTTTACTTCGGTAATACATGAACAGCGTACATCAATTCTTTATGTTAAGATGAAAATCATAAGGAATATTTTTTTGAAATGTTTTGTTCAACAAATGTTTCTTGGTTGTCAATTCTGTCCAATACTACAGAGGCAATTTAATTCACTACTTCAACTATCCAGTACATAAAAGTATGTTGTTCAGTCCTTCTTTTCTTGAACAAATCACATTGTAATATTCAATCTCAACTCACTCAAAATTCAAACTGATTTTTTTAATGAAGTTTCATCCACACACTGGACACAGTCGATAGAATTTATGTGAAGAGAGGAAATCAATATCAAATGGCAAGTAAATAAACAAACTGAAACTAGGCAGCGTCTTATTAAATCATATACAATTATAAAAATAACTAGATTTTACCTAATGCTTCAATTAAGCCATTAGAAAAGGACCTCAAGGCATCTTTTCAATTTACTGCTCTGAAATCTATGAATGTACTGTTTGCACTGTTGAACATAGAATGAGTCAGACTGTCCTTTCATTGGAATTGAAATTAAAATCAGACTCTGACTCACACTTTCTTCGCAGCATTCTATTGGAACGTAAACCATTGGTCCAAAATAGTAAACTGATCTCAGAGTTGGAAAAAAGCTTTGGAAAAGCAGCAAGAACAAATCCTCTTCCTGCTATCATCCTGAAAGACGTAAGCAATTTGTTGAAACCCTTTTTCAGTCCTGTTCCGTGCAGCTTTATTGGCTCTCTGAATTTTTACAACTTATTTGTTTTAAAAATACACATTTTTTGAAACAAATCTGGAATTTTTTTCTCCCTAGGAAACATCTCTTCAGGTTTTACTTTTGCAAAAAGTATCCCTTAAAAATTAGAAGCCTTGCTACCAGTGTCATCCTGAAAGCTTATTTAGATTAGAATTCACTTTATATTCTTTACTTTCACTTTTTCAACAGCATGGCTTTGACCAGCCTGGCTGACAATACTTGGGGAAGCTGAGGAAGAGTGCTCAGTACATCAGTGTTCCAGGCAGATAGAACAACTGGGATTGATTTTGCAAACAAAATCTCACATCTAATTATGCCCACATTATGGTTGATAAATATTGTTTAATGCAACTTTCCATTTGGCCATCTGAAACAATGCAGTTTGCTTCTTGCACCTGTTAATGAGGGGTGATCTGATGTTTAAGGGCCCACACACAAATTCATCGATGCCGAGTGAATACACCGGGAGGCTTCATTCAGGTTTTCAAGTGTTTGCTGCAAAAGACGTGTGCATTTCTGAGTAATAGAAACTTACAGCACAGAATGCAACCATTCGGCCCATCGTATCCACACCAGCTAATAAGCAGTCATCTAGTTTAATCATACTTTTCAACTCTTGATCTCTGCCTCCTCGGTTATGGGCACTCAAATGCACATCCAAATCCATTTTAAATGTTCTGAGGGGGTTGAAAAGGAGAGTTCTCAGACAGTGGAAATCTTTTTTCATTCATTCTAGGAGTGTGGGCATCTTTAGATGGGTCAGCATTTATTGTCCATCCTGAGTTGCTCTCGAGAAGGTGGTCGTGAGCTGCCTTCTTGAACCGTTGCAGTCCATCAAAATCCACCTTACCTTCTTGTAACAGCTTCAGTGGAAGAAGGATGTTTCGGGAGGCTGCTGCAACAGCGAAGGAGGTGGGGTCTGTTCCACTTGGCCATTGCGGCCGCGGACTGGTGGCCTACTTTGGCATGTTCGGTGGCATGGTGGATTCAACCCAGGATTCCAACAGCCCTGGATTTTCTGCAGCATCTTCCAGCCCCCTGGCCCGCTCTGGTGGTCTGCTTCAGCAGCAGCTTCGGCAGCAAGGTGGGTCCTTGAGCCACTTCTGCAGCAACTTTGGCAGCGTGGTGTTCCAGCCTGGACTTCCAACAGCCCCGAGATTCGGAAGCTTTGATGTCGAATTCCCACAGCGATGGAGAATGCGGTTCCTGTCTTTTCCCTAACCTTGGGAATCCAAGAGCCGTGAACTGAACAGAGATGGACTTTGTCTTAATTTTTTTTAACATATGATTTCTGTTATTAGTCGCATGGCAACCTAAACGGTTTTCACTTTTTCTTTGTAAAAATACAAGTGGCAATGAATTACTATTCCATTCTGTTCTAAATTACTATTCCATTTGCTGCAGATGGATCCGCAACGCTTTCAAGGAGACACTTCAAGGACTGTTTTCTCAATGACACTGAAGGAACGGAGATATGTTTCCAAGTCAGGATGGTGAGTGGCTTGTAGGGGAATGTGTGCCTTGTAGTATTCCTATATTCTGTTGTCCTTGCCCTTCTAACATTGAAAATGCACGTACGGCCAGCAGCAGGGTTCGTGGAGAAACACTGGTTGTAAAATCGAGATCCATTTTCTCTTAAATCTTTGTGTGAAATGTTTTTCCTGAACACAGTCCGAATAACATAAGTTGATGAAAGCAGGAATGCTGAGGCTGTCGTCTGGAAGATCCACATTAATGCTTCAAATGACACCTGATTTATCACTTTACACTTGGAATTTACTTGTTTTCTAGCAGGTGCAGTAGTCCCTTTAGGGTCAGGCCTGGTGCCACTGCACCAAACATGCGTAGTGCAATGTCTAGTTCGCTAATTCTACACATTGCAAAAAGTTCCTAAAATGTCTAAAAGGTTCCTACAACCAGCATGTGGGAAGTCCAGGACAAGATTCAGGTTAGGGCTGAAAAATGTCAGGCAACATTCGCACTACAATGTTGCCAAGAAATGAACAGCGCCAACTAGATAAAATTTAACTACGTCCCCTCACCACTCAGCAGCATGACCGTCTCTGAATCCCTCACTATTAACATCCTGGCAGTTATCATTGACCAGAAGCTGAATTGGACAAACTGTCTCAATGCCAGGGCTATAAGAGCAGATCAGAGGCTGGGAAGTCTGAAGTGAGCAATTCTTCTCATTCTCTCATTCATCTTCTCATTGCCCAAAGCCTGTCCACATTCTACAAGGGGCAAGTCAACAGTGTGATGGCACAATTTCCACTTGGCTGGATGGATGCTGCTCCAACAACACTCTAGACATTCAAAACAAAGCAGCCCGCTTTATCAACACCCATTCACGACCTACAAGATACAATTCATCAGGGCTTATTTAATAGCATCTTCCAAACCTGCAACCTCCACTAACTAGAAGAACAAGGACAGTGGACGAATGGTAAATCCACCATCCACAAGTTCTCCTCCAAAGTACACACATTCACTCCTTGGAACTAAATCTGTGTTCCTTCCCAGCCAGTGGGTCAAAATCCCACAACTCCCTTCCAAACGCCATTCTGGGGATACCTGCGCTGGTTCAAGGTGGCAGCTTACCACCACCTTGTCCAGGACAATTAAAGAGAGGAAATAAATGATGCCCTTACTACTGACATTCACCCTCCATGAACGAATGCAAAAAACCCAAGCGAATGGGAATGGTATATATGGTTATGGGGATGGGGATGTGAGTAAAATGCATTGAAGTGTTCAATCAGCCATGACCATACTGAATGGCGGGGCAGGCTCGACATTACTACCCTACTGCCCTAATCCTGTTCCTATGTTCTCATAAATGCCAGTTGCACTCTAGATATTGGCCTAAAACTTACGTCCTGAGAACCTCCAGTGGGAGATGCTTTTTTCCGTACTGAACTATGTTACTTCGGAAATGTGACAGGCAGCATCTGAGACCCACCTCATTATTTATATGAGGTTAACTCACGATCACTGTTAACTTCTGCATTTTATTGGACTATTTTATTCTTTGCCTGTAAGCCAGGGCTGTAACTGAAGCTATCCCTGTTATACAATTCAAACATTACTTCATGCCTCCAGAGAATCTTACTGCAGTTTGCCCAAAGTCAGATTAGGATAGGGCTGATGCCGGTATAATGACTACTGTGTTAAGCAGCATACTATCAACACAACATTCCCAAACAAGTGCAAATAAATGAGATTTTATTGCAGCAAATTAAATTAGGAATTGATTTACAGTCAGTTATTGGGAAAGTTTATAGACAGAATCTCGAAGACAGATTCATAATTTATGAATAGTATGTACTCTAGGCTAACACATCGGGCAGAATTTTAACTGCTAAAGGAAAGCTCACACAACTAAGGAAGGGAGTTAAATTCCCTTGTATAAAGGACTCAATATGATTAAGTGCACTCACTTCAGTGTTTGACCCAGTTAAGTCCCAGACAGTTGGGAAAACCCTTATATAAACACCAGGAAAGTATTTAACACATGCAAACAACTCACTGGCTTCACGGAATCACGCAATTGTTATGGTGCAGATGGAGGTCATTTGGCCCATCATATCTGCACTGACTCGCTCAGCATTTGAACTCAGTGCCGATCTCCTGCTTTTTCCCTGTTATTACTATCCAAATAATCATCCAGTACCTCAGCTGAACTTGCCTCTACCACACTTCCAGCCTGTACACTCCATATCCTAATTACACACTGCGTGAAAAAGATTTGCTACTTTGCACTTGTTTCGTTTGCAAAGCACTTTTAAACTGAGTCCTCTGGTCCTCCATCAGTTACCAGTGGAAACAGTTTCTCCATATCCACTGGGTCCAGACCCTTCATGATTTTGAACATTTCTTAGCCTTCACCTCTCCAAGGAAAACAGTCACAACTTCTTCAATCATTCCTCATAGCTCTTCATTGAACTGAGAGTTACTGGATTTGAAATGTTAACTCTGCTTTCTTCCCACAGCGGACGCTGCCAGACCTACCAAGTTTCACCAGCAATTTCTGTTTTTGTTTCAGGTCTGCAGCATCCACAGTTATTTGTTTTATTTTATGGACATGTACACGCAGGTCTCTTTGTTCCTGCACACCCTTTAGAATAGTACCTTTTGTTTTAAACTGTCTCTCCATGTACTTTGTATCAAAATGCATCACCTCGCACTTCAACACAGTGAACCCATCTGCCACCTATCCAACTATTCCACTAAAATTTCAATGTCCATTTGAAGTTCTACACTGTCCTCACAGTCTACAATTTTCCAAAGGCTTGTGTAATGAAGACTATAAGACCGTAAGATGTAGGAGTTGAATTAGGCCATTCAGCCTATTGAGTCTGCTCCACCATTCAATCATGACTGATAGATCTGTCAAACCCATTCTCCTACCTTCTCCCCATAACCTTTGATCCCCTTACTATTCAAACAATAAACTTTGAATTTAACCCTGCATTTTGGCTTTAATAGGCAGTGCGCCGATTTGCAAGTCTGTCTGCTAGTCACCAGGGTCAATGAAGCCAGCACTCGGCAAGAAGTGATTGTTTAGTGAAATTGAAGTGCTGGGAAGACCTGAAGGAGTGAGTTTTCACTCAGTTTGCACACCAGCCTCAGTGAACAGCTTGAGCTTGCAGGATCATTTCCAAGAGGCTTAAATCGCAACTTTGAGAGACAATTTTAAACTGTCTGGAAGTACTTTCAAAGAATTTGACGCCTAGTTCCCTTAACCTTTACTTCCTTGTCGTCAGCCTTCCCTGTAGCACGGGAGCAACATATGCCATTAAATGTATAAGTCCTGCCCTGATTTGCCTTTCAAGAAATCAGCACCTCACATTTATCTAAACTAAACTTCATCTGCCACTCCTTGGCCCATTGGCCCAACAGATCAAGGTCCCTTTGTACTCTGAGGTAGCCTCCTTTGCTGTCCACTACACCTCCAATTTAGGTGTCATCTGCAAACTTACTGACTATACCTCCCATGTGCACATCCAAGTCACTTATAGAAATGACAAACAACTAATCATCCATTCCATTCTTACTCTTTTCTCCTCATCAAGGTTGATTATACCATTCAGAAGGAAAGAATGATCAGGCTATTGATTGATTTGACTTGTTATTGTCACTTGTACTGATATACAGTAAAAAAATATTGTTTTTCATGCTATACAGACAAATTATACCTTACATAAGTACATCAGGGTATTAGAACAGAATGCAGAATATAGAACTACAGCTACAGAGATGCTGCAGGGTAAGATCAACTCCAAATTATAAGAGGTCTGTTCAAAAGTCTGATAACAGCAAGAAAGAAGCCGTTCTTGAATCTGTTGGTAGAATAAAAGTTCAAAAGAAGTGTTTCAATATCAATATAACATCATTAATATTGCTATGCACGTTCATATGAGCCATTTTAAAGTGATATCTTTCTCAACCACTTGCTCCTACATTTAAGTGCAACACCTGTGACTTCACTTAAGTTGGAAAGGGACTGCTTATTCCCTTCTCTGATACAAGATATCCACTTTGTTTGGAGTCTGTCAGAGACTGCTCCATTTGTCCTCCATGTGAGAGGACAGAGTCAACACAGAAAGCAGAAGGTATACCCTCTCTGGTATTCCAGGATGGAAACATAGAGGTGACAAGGGATGAGATCTGGGAGCACCTTGGGAATAGATGCAATTCCAGGTTCCCTTTCTCCATTTTTCCACATGGAGCTCACTCATATTAGCCAAGAGCCGCAGAGAACTTGACAGTGAGCAAGATATTCACTGCCTTAAAAGGCACTGTGTAAAAACAAATCTTTCTTTTTCTTTCTTTAAACAAGGATACACCAAAAACCAGTGCATTCACAAAGAAAGATCCAGGAAAAGGAGGCCCTTTAGAAAAACAAAATGTCAAATTATTGGGACTGAACAACAAAGTGGTACATATAAGGCAGGCTTGGAAATCATGATAAATGCATCATGATTTACAATTTTGCTTCCACAGTAGTCATATTACTGTTATTTTCATTTTAATGAGTAGATTCCAGCACTAAAAAGCAAGCTGGCTGCTCACATTCTATTCATAAATTTCCAAATGCGTTGTTATTTTCCAAATCATAAATGATCCATGAAGAGACAATAGACTACTGTTATTTCCTAAAATTAAGTCAAGTGAGTACCTGATGTACAAAGAAGTGGGTACAATATCTTGGTTACTCAACAAACTTGTTGGAAGAAGCTAACAGCCACATAGTTTGAATAAAGATTATTTACCAAATGTTTTAGTAAATGTATCAACATATCTTGAAAATGTAGTTGTACCTGAGCAGCTTCCAATCACTTTCAGTCATTCTTCTCTGACACCAAAAACAATGAATATTGATCCTTCATTCTCAAAATGGAGAACTAAATCTAGGTATTTCAGCAAAGTAAATTTTAAAGTTATGTTTTTGAACACAATGTCAACAACCATTCACTCGTCTGGAAAGCAGAAAGCCGATACCTCTCATTTTCAGCCCTCATTGATCTATTGAGGATCTTAGTTGATTGCAATTCCTGCAGTTCTCTAAAATTTAAATGTCGTCTAATAAAATAGGTGCCATAGAATGTGCTAGAAGCTTACAAAATATTCAATGGGAGGAATGATGTCTGATCTCACGCAATCTTCCACTCTTCACCTCACTAATTATGCAATAGGACACTCAGGGAACCATGCAGCAAGAGAGATGAGAATGCTAGTCACTACTTTCAAAGGCTGGCAGCACACCACTTTAGATACTGCAAACCAGGAACAATCCTTCACCGCGTTGTGCTTGACTGTTATTTCCGAGGACACAGCCCAGAAGAAAGGAAAGGTCACACTCCTGCAGCGAGTGTTTGAAGCCCATGCAGCATTGGTTCAGAGTTTGTGAGCCATGACACAAGATCAGGGAGGGGGTGCACTATATCGCTTATCTGTACCAGAAGGCAGTCAGCCCTCCTAGGCTTCGGTTATCTGATTTGATCAGTATTCAGAGACAGGACAGCGTGAGTGCAAGTGAAGCAGATAGGGAGCCTTAGCCTTTGCAATTGTCCAACAGGTTTGAAGTTGCTGCAGCTTGTCTAGATGACATTGAGGGTTAATTGATCATGGCTCAGGAAGCCATTCAAGACAGGGGACAAAAAAGGAATGTTGGGTAGTAGTGATAAGTACACTGAAGGGTTTGAAGCCATTCTGTGCAGCAAAGAGTGACAGTCTGGACGACTGCGTTGCCTGTTCGGTTGCAGGGTTTGGGTCATCTGCTCAGGACTGGAGTGAGATTTGCAGAGGAAATGGGAGCATTCTGGCACTGGGGACAATGTGGCCCTACCATCATAGACAGGGCAAAGGAAGAGGTGGTTCTGCATCGTCAGTGAGGAGCTATGCACCAAATTAAGAAGTAGATCCTCAAAAGTTGTAACCTCTACGTTATTACCTGAACCAAAAGCAAATTAGCATAAATCAAATCAGATTAGACAGGTGAGTGCATGGCTCAACATCTGGTGAGGGTGAAGTGAATTTTGGCTTGTGGTGCTCTGACATCAGTACTGGGGAAAATGGGATTGTTCATTGGGGTGGTCTCCACCTGAATCTTGTTGAGGTAGGTGTCAGAAGATGTGATAAGTCAAAGAATCAATTCATGGCCAAAAGAAAAAAGTCTTATTACAGGAAATGATAAACAGGTAGTGACAGGAAGGAATAAAGGGTATAAATCTAGGAGGCAATCAACAGATAAGAGTAGAATTTACAAAGAGATTAAACCAAAAGGTTCTCTATCAAAGCATTCAAAATGAAACAGATGAACTGAAAGTACAAATAGAAATTGAATAAGTACAATCTGGTGTTTGTAACAGAGCTATGGCTGCAGGATAACATGAATTGGGGCCTGAATCTTGATGGGTACAGGACATTTAGGAGTGACAGGAAATTAGGAAAAGGTGGCGAGGTGGCTCTGTGAGTTCATGATGCTTATTAGCACTGCAGAGGTGTACCATCGAAGTTCAGGAAACCAAGATAAGAAAGCAGTTTGCATAGAAATGAATAATGATAAAGGTAAGAAGTCACTAGTGAGAGTGATGAACAGGCCTCCAAACAGCAACCAGATTTTAGGATTGAAGGCATAATGGGAGAAATAATGACAGCTTGTCAGAAAGTCATGGGCCTGTGACATGGGAGAGCTCAGATAAAGAATTCATGGAATTTTGCAGGATAGCATTTAACCCAACATGTTTTGGAGCCAGTCTGTGTTAGACATGGCATTGTGCAATAAGGTATGATTAACTAACGATTTCATTGGATAGAATCTTCCCAGACCCTAAATAATGTGGGCTTGGGTGTCAATGAGCCAAGGAAACAGTGTGCCCCACATTTCTTGGAAACGCTAATCTCTGAGAACCATTTAATTAATAATGGTGTTGATAAGCCAGAATCGTCACCATCAAAACACCTTCCTCTGTTAATGGGCTATTCATGAACCCAGCATGTGATATAGTTGTCACATGTAGGAAGATACAATCAAAAGTGTGAGGGGTTCACTGCACTCATTTTCACAGGCAAGCGTTTTGGACCTATAAGAACCTCGTATTTAGTAGTAACTTTAAGGTTCGGCAGTGTGAGAGCAACCCAGAAACAATTGGAACAGCATTTGTATATAAATATTGCATTTATCTTAAGGGGAGAAGGGATTTTCTAAATTCATCTATGATACAATAAACAAAAAATAGATTAAAAATAAATGTGCGCCTTGACCATTTTCTCCAACTGAACAAACCAGGCAAATCTTAGAGTTAGGAGTGCAGGAGGAGGTGCATGTTCAACAACCTACAGTTACATTTAAAGCAGTTTTTAAGTTGCAATTTCCCCAATAATGAAGTGAGTACACTGCATTTACCTTATTTAATATCTGTGTGTCTTCATTCTACAAAAACACATTTCAAAGTCATCACAATATATAAGATCAATAAGATACAGTGATCTGCAATTCAGTAAAGAAGGATATTGAGTCAAATTGTGTTTAAACATGAACTCAAATGTGATTTGAATCCAGCAGTGCCAGAGGTTATTCAGGAACTGTCTTTGTGAAAGCCACAGTTACATTAATCTTATAAATCTTGAGTATTTTCAAGCGTCAGTGAAAAGCATAGCTGTCATTTACTGTTTGCCAGTGTTTTACTGTATATGCCAGCTGACAAATGACTTTGTCAAAGGGGCAAGTCGTGAAAGTTAGCTCAGTTGGTCAGTACTGCAGATTTTCCTGAAAACTTACAGCAAAACAGCAAGGCAAAAAAAATGGTGTCATGACCATCTTCTGCACAAAAGATGTAGGAAATTTGAACAAAAGTGACTTGCACCAGTTTTTATGTGACAGCAGAATTACCTCAGTTTTGCTTTTACACCACTTCAGCAGAATTATTCAAGTTAGTCGATAGAATGAAGAGGAGCAGCTCAAAGGCCAAGTAATTATTTATAGTGAACAGAAAAGAAAGCAGAAGTTGAATATAAAGAAATGCATATATGGAATGAAAAATGAATGATAGTTCCATTAAAAGAGATAAAATTGAAACTGACAGAGATATAAGAAAAAGATCAAAGTTCAAAAATTTACAGTAGTGCAAAATAGAAAGTAGCAAAGCAACAGAGTGTATAAACAACATGACCAAAACAGTAAAGGTCAAGTCAGAAGAAGCCTCAAACAACTGTACCATGATTTAGTGAAATCACTGCACAAAAAAAATCATTTAAGATATTCCAGAGGAGAGCCATTCTTCTGAATCTCAGTGTCAGCTGTTTAGCTGTGGACCAAGGCTAGAGAAATTTAGGAATGCCAGAGGTGGCTGAAAAAAAAGATATAGGGGTAAACAATAAAGGTAAATAGGATGAAAAAGGATCTGGAAAATTAATTTGAATTAATTCGGGATGGTGGGACAAAATGGCATGTTCAGAATAGTAAAGGCAAATTTTGGGCTGATAACAGGAATTTCTTCTTCATCCAGTGAATAGTTAATGTGTGAAAGGGGCTCCTTGGTAGAAGAGTATGGTTGAACACCCTGGGATCACTTAAAAATCTATTTAGTATTGCAATGGAGAATCTTTGAACTGTTTGTTGTAGATGAATCAGGATGGACAAAACGACCTTTCATAGCTACATATTATCATATGTTCATGTAATTTTCTACAGGCAAAACTACCATCCACATTAATTCAAAAAGTAAGTGATGTACAGAAGAATACAATGAAATTAGTATAAGTTACTAAACAAAGCTGATTGCACAGAAACAATTCTTGCACAACAAGCCTCTTATGTCACAGAGTCATAGAGATGTACAGCACAGAAACAGACGCTTCGGTCCAACTCATTCCTGCCAACCAGATATGCTCAATTAATCTAGTTTCACTTGCCCACATTTGGCTCATGTCCTTCTAAACCCTTCCTATTCATATATCTATTCAGATGCCTATTAAATGTCCTAATTGTACCAGCCTCTACCACTTCCTCTGGCAGCTCATTCCATACATGCACCACTGACTACGTGAAAAAGTGGCCCCTTAGGTCCCTTTTAAATTTTTCCCCTCTCACCTTATACCTATGCCCTCTAGTTTTGTACTCCCCTACCCTGGAGAAAAGACCTTGACTATTCACCCTATCCATGCCTGTCATGATTTTACAAATCTCTAAAAGGTCACCTGTCAGCCTCAGATACTCCATGGAAAATAGCCCCAGGCTATTCAGCCTCTCTCTGCAGCTCACAAGTCTTTAAAAAGGGTAACATCTCAAGATAAATGAATAGGTGCTGCTTCAGAGCTTTATATATTACGGTCTCCAAATACAAGATGAACATCACTAAAAACTTGTCTGAACATCAAACACTTTATTTGATGACTAATTCATCTCTTGTACATGGAGAGAAAAGTATTGAATCAGCTAGGCTGGTGATGGCAGGTAAGAGAAAATAAAAGTAGAAATAAGATGGAGAAATGAAAAGAGAGGAGAATGAAAAACATCAAAGAGGAGAATGAGAACATATCTACAGCATATGTATGCCCCTACCTTGCTCTGGCATTAAAGAAAGGCTAAATACATCTAGAATTACAACCTGAGGTTCTTACAAGTTGGATGGAGAGATTTACTCCAGCAAGTTAGGAGGACCCTCAGCATAGATGATGAAGGATCCCACTGAAAGAAAAATGGTATGCCATTGTGGTAAAAAAAATTATTTACATTTATAGTTCACTAATCAACGATTCCTGGTCTGAAATGAAATATGCTGTGTTATGCAGTAGCATGTATGGCATGGATATGAGATTCAAATGCAATATGAAATGTAGTATTGCCAATAATTGTGTGTGGTAATTTCATTTCAAGATTCTATCTTCCAGAACGAATTTATCACTTTTAATAATACAATTTTTCAGAATTCCCATTGAGCTTCATCAGTTCTGAGGAAAGGTCACCGGACTCGAAACGGTAATTCTGATCTTTTCTTCACAGATGCTGCCAGACCTGCCTAGCTTTTCCAGCAACTTCTGTTTTCGTCATTGTTTATGATATTACTATGATCTAACATAACATAGTGTTGATCATAAACCACAACATACATCATTGCCATTCAACGCAAAACACTGCTTTGTTTTCTCATGCATCTGTAAATACATTTTGTAAAAAAACAGCAGTAAATAAAACTTCTGGTATAAATTTCAACATACTTCCCACTATAAACCCAGCATTGCAACTCAGCCCCTAGATAGAATGCAACTGAATCTCATTTCAGTGGAAATCAATAGAAATGAAGGGCAGCTAGCTAATCAATGACAGCACTTTTATACATGAGCAACAAGTTGAAGATCAACCTCCAGATCTTCAAAACTGGTTAGAAAGCCAGAATATAAACGTACTCGGGGATTGGTTGCAATATTTTTCTTGTAGCACCTGTTTAAAATGATTGTGGCTTGCTTCACTTATTCCAGCGATCAGAGGTCACGTTAACTTAAACCACTCTTCTCAATACATTGATTTTCATTGTTCAGTTCGTAATATATAACTTCTGGACATCTATTTTTTTCTGAACATGGACATAAAGTAATTCAACAGTTTGCTTCCTTTTTCTCTAAGTTTCTTTCATGTAAATCAACATTTCCCAACCATTAAATTCCATAACCAGATCCCCTCTTGTCATCCCCATCCCCAAAAAGGCCTGCTGTCACAAACCGGAGTTTCTGTTAATTGATCAAACTTGCCCCAAAATAATTGTTATCATACAAAGCATTAGCTTACCTGAGAAAAGTCTAGCAATTTTAAATACTGGTCACTTTGACTTTTCTCAGTAGCTAACATTCACACTGAACTGCCAGAATCAATGATGAAGATTTGGACTTGGGTGCTGAATGGGTATAATAAGGACCACTTACTATTTTGCTTCAACTTAGGCCATAGCTTACACACATCTGCATTATTTTATGCATTGTGTTTGATTGTTCACTATTTGTTTGACTAAGTGCCTTATTACATTGCATTTATTTGATGTTGCTTGCATTATACAGTGATCAATTCACCACGCCAACTAAGCAAAAAGAATAGCATAACATGAAACAAGGTATTGCCTAGAATTAATAAAATGCTAGAAGTAATCTTCAACATTTCTATGTTATTGCAAATGTGATGGAAAATTAACTGTGTATGCCTATCACTGAGAAATGAAAATTTTAACAGTTGTTCCCACATTACAAACTTAAATTCTAGAGAGCAGTCGCACCATGCAAATGCTTTTCTATATATTTTGCATTAATGGCAAGATCCCTCCGTTCTAACTGCCTCAGTGTGAACATAAAAGAGTGAAGGGGAAAGGTTTGCCAATCATTATGATTTCAGTGGCGCACTAACTTTGCAGACTTTCTACAGGAAAGTCATAATATTTAATTCAATGTAAAGTCATGCGCAGGAAGTAAAACGGAAAGAGAGAGGAGATTAAAGAGATGAAAAGAAAGAGTAAAATTATTGATTTTTATTATGCTATTTTGCCATTCCTGATCATGTCTAATCATCTACTTCAACACCATAATCCAGTTCTAATGCCTTAACGATACTAGTAACAGAAAATTTAGCAATTACTGCCTTGCACTCACTTAATGACTGACTGTCTACCACATTCTGAGTTAGAGAATTCCAAAGATTCACCACCTTCTGAGTGAAGATGTTCCTCCTCATCTCAGTTCTAAATGGCTTGACTTTTATTCTGACAGTGTCCCTTGGTTCTAGACCCCACAGCCAAAGGAAACATCCTTTCTGCAGCCAACCTGAATAGCTCTTAGGAACTTTGTAAGTTTTGTATACACTCCTAAGAATACGAGTCCCGTTTTCTTCCACATCTGTCAATATTTCAATACTATCATAGGACAATCTTACCATCTCAGGCATCAGTCTGGTGAATCTCTTCTACACTCCCTCAAAAGCAGGTCTACCCTTCCTTAGGAAAATGATCCAGAACTGTGTGGTCTCACTGGTGTTGTATATAACTGAAGCATGACCTCTTTGCTACTATATGCACACGCTCTTAAAATAAATACTAACATACTGTTTGCTCTCCGAATTTCTTGCTGCACCTTCAATGCTAGCTTCTAGTAACTTATAATTAAGGACAGATAGATCCCTTTGGACATCAACACATCACAATCTATCACTATTTATGAAATACTTTGCACCTCTGTTTCTCCTACCAAAGTTGATAACCTCATTTATTCCATTTTCATTCCACCTCGCATACTCATTCAGCCTGTCCAAATCCCCCTTCTTAAGTCTCCTTATATACTCCTCACAATTTACATCCCTCAAATTTAGCATCTGCAAACCTGGAAATATTCACAATTGACTGTGAACATCTGGGGCCCAAACGTCAATCCTTGTGGTACCCCATTGGTCACAGCCTGGCAACCTGAAAATGGCTCAATCATTCCTACACTCTTCTTTCAGCCTATTAGCCAAACTTCAATCCATATTATTCCCAACCCCATGTTCTTTAATTTTGTTTCTTAAGTTGTTGCGTGGGGATTTCATCAAAAGCCTTTAGAAATTCACCATATCTACTGGTTCTCCCTAATTGACTCTACCAGCAACTTCACAAAACTTAACATTTCAAGTAAGCTTTAAATATTAGGCAAGACAGGATGCACAAATGGCAAATTATAAATTTAAAAGAAAAACATATGCTTCAATATAAAAGTCCAAATTTTACAGCTTCAGTTGGACGATCAGAACAATAAAGTTGTGAGATTCTTCAAGTTCCTTCACTAGTATGTATCTCAGAACTTCTGGTCTTAACCAATGAATTACCATTATCCCATCTTGAATTAGGCCTTTTCTAATATTACAACTATCAAATTATTGTGTAATTATTTTGATTGGAGGATAACTATTTGCATACAGTTTCTATCTGAAAGAACAATGTGTCCTTTGTCAGCATGGGGTAGCATTGCTTTTCTCATATACTAAATCTGAATCTGCCATGATTTTGCAATAAAACATTTCATTGCAAATGTAACTTCTGCCAACCATTGCTACTGTTGGTATGACAGCTGTTCTCAACTAAGAGGAAATGGATCTCATTTCCTTATTTACAACAGCGACATTTCAGAAATCCTCTTCCTAACAGCTAACAATACTTCAAGCTGTGACAAAATCTACAAGAAGATTGAATTAAGGAGATGTCGCCAGGTTAAAGGCAGAGCAATATCTGCTGTATTAACTGCAACAAAAAAAACTCATACCTGATCATTTTTGTATGAATATTCCTAATTTATATTCACAAACTTTGGAAATGTCTCAGAAGTTCCAAGTGTAATAAATTATTTTTGCCTCCCAGCTCTTTCCAGAAGCTCCCACCAGAATATTCTTGAAAACCAATCATAGTTCCTTTTGCAATCTTCCACATTTGCAAATTGAAAAAACAATGTTCAGCCAAGAATCTTATTTTTGCTTCTTTCTTTAAATTGCCTTTTTAGCTGTTTATTTGCAGTTTTGGAATTTACTCAAGATTGTTGTGGGGTATAGTTTCAACTGCCAATCCCATTCTCACTAAGGTCCAGAGTTTGCATTTCTTTCTCAATGTACAAGTAAATAAGCAAAACCTGGGGATCATAACAGAACTTTGTTGCTGAGCACTAGCTACTAGATCTACCGACTCATGAATTCACCTTCTCTATAATTCAGTCTTCAAATGGCAATTTGTATATTCACTATTCTCAAATCAAGACACAGGCTGAATACTCCCAGCTCTAAGTAATGTGGACAATGGCAGGACTGTAGAGGAAATATGGCCAGATCAGAAAAATAAAATTCTCAACATTGAGAAAAATCAGCCGATTTTCCAACCAAGGTTTCAATGACAAGACAGGAATCTTGCTGAGGAAGGTCAAGAGGCCTGTTTGTATGTATTTGCAACTCATTATTACCTATTCTTTCCTTATTCATGTGCAGTTTGCTATTGTCCCACACTGTGGGCAAAAATTGACAGCAACAACTCCTGACATGAAAGCCAGAGCGAGCACCTGATGACTCCAGCCTCCATCTTCACATCTCAGGGAATGCTCCAGGCAGAGCAAGCACCTATGCACCCCGACCCCACACACTGGCATTATAGGCCACCAGACCTCAGGACATCATCACGGCTCATCTCTGACTCATTATGATACAATTGTCCACATTAATATAGCATAAAGGAGCACACTGGCACCTTTCATTGGCATGCTGCAGTCAAGCTGTCCTGGCACCCACCTCATGCATCTCAGGGCTCCTCACTTGCTTCCTCAGGGCTCACTCATTTTGTGCCTATTTGGATGCTCACAGCATCCCTGCCTTGATGCTTTATTTCAGGATCATAACAGCTCTTTATCACCTTTCCTTTTAGCACAGACCCAAAGCCAGGCCACTTGTCATTGTTGCCAGCAGTGATCAATAAGGGAATGGCCACGTTGATGTCCAGCCCTGTGCTACATCAATATTGTACTTGCACCATGTCTGAACAGCTGATGTGGCAAATACGTCACCTTTGCTTCAGACAATGGCCACAGCTAAATGTGCAAGGGGAACTGTTATCATTCCATCAAGGGCAGCATCACATATCAGTCCAGGGTTAGCCGGTCTCTTGGGGCAGCCAGGTTAAAGGGCTCCCTGCCATAAGTGTCTTTGGAGTGAGCCACCATCAGTCCTGCATCCTTAGGACAATCAGTCCAGGGACTCACGGGAAGTTAGTGAAGGAGCTGCACCAGAGATTAGTCTGAGACCTGGCAACTTATCAGTCAAGGTTGTCCTTTCAAGTTGGTGAGGGGTTGGGCCACTGTCAGTCCTGGAGTCTACTCACAAAAGTCATGGCGGGTTCTCAAGGGCTACCACTGTGGCAGGGAAGTAGGCGATATCAGTTGTAAGGATTGGAAGCAGCATGCTGAGATGCAGAGTGGAGAATAATTCTGACTATGGAAACTCAACATATAACAGTTGGAGATGATGGTGCTTTGGAGTGTAGGTGTTTCTATGGGAGGGGGTGTCATTGACTGCCACCACCACCCAGGCTTTGAAGGGCAGGCAGTGCATATAAATGTTTGGCAAGGCGAAGATATAAACCTGAGGTTCAGGGGCTAATACTGGGAGTTAAAACTTAAATGAAAGAGTTAGGTGGGAAAGTTTGAAAGCTCCAAACTGATGTAGTTGACAGGGAGTGCAAGGAAGGATAAAGGTTTGAGGGGGTGACCTACGTGGCAGGGCTAAGTCTGTAAAAGAGGACCTGTGTTGCTTTCCATTCCCAGCGAAATTGCAGGTGCATTTTGGTAATGGAAAACGGCTATGACCACACTCAGAGTGGACAGAGTAACAGGCTGTGTCTGGCCAGGAATGCAGGCTCTAATTTTGAATTATGTGCAGCCCTTAAGGGCCAGTTGTAGGTAGTATTTAATCAACGGTGTTATGACACTGCCTCTGGAGCAGGGGGGGATTTGAACATAGGCCTCTAGTTCAAAGGTACAGATGCTCCCACTGTGCCACAAGGATCCATCCCAAGGATCAGCAGTATTAACCAAGCACTTATAATCCAGGTTAAAGTCATCTAGAAACCTATATGTGAAATGCTTGCAATGAGCAACTTTGGGTCTCTGAATAGTGACCATAAGTAATCCTGACCATGTCACTGGTCATTACAGACTGAAGGTAGTCATCTCTGTGAAGGAAAAATAATCAGATAAGACCTTCAAAGTGTCAATTCACAAAGGCAATCCAAGATCTCATTGGTTGCATAAGGGCATAAAGATGATTTCCTCTCACTCTGAATTGTAGGTATGCTCCTATATACAATGCTGCCCTGCTTGGTTGATGTGGGAGCTAGCACACACCCTATGTGTGATGTAACTTGTATGGCTCTGTCTAGTTTTTTTTTCACCCTATATAGCTTGTAAGCAAAGCTCCTCACTGTACTTAGGAAGACGTGACAATAAATCAATAAAATCAAATCAAAGTGTGGGGTCAGGGTATGCACGGCATACGCATCAGAGTAAGGCCCATATTTCAAAGGCCTATGTAGGGGCATTTCATGCCCCTCTTTGTTAGAGGCCTCCATGTCCCACTTTATGAATGACTATGATAAACTATAATGTGTGTGTGTAGTGAATGCTGACTGCTCACATTACCTAAGGACCAGTTCAGTCTCTGATGTTCCCCACACAGAGGTTCATTGGAACAGTGACCAATGGATCCAGCCAGAGCAGGGGTTATCTTCACTGTAACTGAAGTGCTACAAAGGTGGAGAGAAATGGAGGAGGACCAGATGTACCAGCAAACCCAGGACCAGCAGCTGCTGGACAGTCTCCACATTACAGGGGGCCAAAGCCTACTATCTTTGATATTGTTTCCTCCACGTTATCATTGTTGCTGCAGATAAGGATGTCCTGGAACACTGTCACAGATCAGTGCCATCTGCTGGAGTGGGATCTGTGCACTGAAAGGGTGAGGGCCTTTCTGCATTAATTTCCTATGCATCTGGCTGCTCTCAAGTATCCATCGGGGAGCTGTGTGTAGGACCTCAACACAATCAACCTACAAACTTATCACCATGCTAACCAACTTAACTTATGCCAGATCACACCACTTCATCACATTTCCCTGTCACAGCATTAGTGATGCAGCCCAGGCAGTCATAGAATCCCTAAAGTGTGGAAGCAGGCCAATCGGGGCATCAAATCCACACCGACCTTCCGAACAGCATCCCACCCAGACCCACCCCCTACCCCATCCCTGCATTTCCCACCGTAGACAAAATGGGCAATTTAGCATGGCCAATCCAGCTAACCTGCACATTTTTGGACTGTGGGAGGAAACTGGAGCACCCGAAGGAAACCCACACAGGGAGAATGTGCAAACTCCACACAGACAGTCACCTGAGGCTGTAATCAAACCTGGGTCCCTGGTGCTGTGAGGCAACAGTGCTAACCACTGAGCCACCGGTAACATAGCTGGCTTTGCTCAGATGTAGGGCACTATAGACTGTACACACATTATATTGACAATAGTGTTTCACAACGCAGCTGAATTCATCAAAATGAAAGGGTTCCATTCCATTGAAATGCAACTTATCTGTGATCATTGGTGCTCCAATCTAGAAGTCTCTGCCAGTTAACCCTGGAACAGTTAACTTCATACGTACAGTCTTGTGAGCCCTCATGTTGCTGCTTCATTTCATGGGCCAGATCACTACTGAGACAAGAGCAACTCTCCTTAACCATGGCTACTGGTTCTGTCACACACCCCCCCAACTGGGGCCAAGTGTAGAAACAATGCAGGCCATTCTTTGACCAGGGATATCGTGGAGCTGACAATAGGTCTCCACAAGAAAATGGCGCCACAGACGTTGCCTTCCGGAAGACGAAGAGGTACAGGAGGCCAGGGTCTATCATTGTCACCACCAGTTCCTCCAGTAAATGAGGCACAGCACTGCTGCAGGCTGAGAATGTCCCAGGACACTGTCAAATGCCTGCCTCATCTGCTGGAGCAGGACTTGTAACCTGGAGAAATGGCTTGGCTATCAGGATTCTCCTACATCGAACAATGACAAGATGTTGCTGAACATTAGGGAATAAGAAGGATTCCTTTAGACTGCACCTAAGGCAGGTGGACTATGTAGTTGAGTCTTGCAGGTACATTCACAACAATGGATGATTGGACTAGTAATGATGTAAATTAGCAATAGAGTTGAGAATGTGAGCTTCTATTTCCAATGAATAGTTACTGAGTGACCTAAGCATCCTCAGAAGCTGATCTTTTGAATTTCCCCCACATTAACTGCACTGCAAAGGGCTGACAGCTTTTCATCCAGTCCACAGATGGAAATCCCAGGAGGTCCTGGCAGTGGCAAGTACTTCTGTCATTGGTGAGTGCAAGATAGTGCAAGAGATTGGCCATAGAGACTTGGTGCATATGTAATGTGGTAAACAGCAGAGAATTGTGTGAGTTGGCTCACTAGTACTACAGGGAAGAAATCCTCCATAAAACTCCCCAAAATTGACACCTAACTGATTTTTGATAAAATTCAGCCCATAAACACTGAACCAAAAAGTAGCTTTATTTAACTGTAGATGTATGAATGAACATAAACCAATATAATACAACAATGAATGCCTTTCCTCACATTGATGCAGAATTTCTTTCTTATTCGTTCACAAGATGTGGGCATCACTGGATAGGCCAACATTTATTGCCCATCCTTAATTGCCCAGAGGGCAGTTAAAAGTCACTCATACAGGTATGGGGTCAAATGTAGTCTAGGCCAGGTAAGGATGATGGTTTCCTTCCCTAAAGGACATTACTGAACTAGATGGGTTTTTCCTCAACAATTGACAATGGTTTCATGGTTACCTTTAGACTCTTAATTCCAGATTCTTATTCAATTCAAATTGCACCGTCTGCCATGGTGAGAGTCAAACCCAGGTCCCCAGAACATTACCTGGATCTTTGGACCAACAAACTAGTGACTATACTGTTGCCTCCCCATACACATGAGAAATTCACCAAGGCTCCTTAGACAGCACCTTCTAAACACATGACCACTTCCATCTAGAAGGATAAAGGCAATAGATACCTGGGAATCCCAACACGCAGCTGTTCATCATCCTGACTTGAAACTATATCCCCATTCTTTCAGCACTGTTTGGTGAAAACCTCCTAAATGGTATTGTGAGGGGGAGTACCTACAGCACATGGACTGCAATCATTCAAAAGGGCAGCTCACCACCACCTTCACAAGGGTAACTAACGATGGCCAATAAATGTTGGCCCAGCCAGCAATTTCCACATCCCATAAAGTAATTTCTAAATTGAAGAATAAATCAAACAGAGGATTCATTATGAAACCATGCAGGCTCTGAACTAGTAGGTATACAGCATATACTGAATGATGTCAAATCAGATTCAGAAAGAGAAATAAAGAGAGGAAAAGAAAGATAGGATAAAGGGAGAGAACCAAAAGAGAAAGAAAAATTTGGATCCTTCAAACCCTCTAATAATCATTAAACTCAGAAAGAAGAAGCCACCATTCTTTCATAAGTTAATTTTCAATACCAGTGAGGTTGGTTGGTGATAATTAATAATTATTCCACTCTTAAAATATTACTTACACAACTCTAATTTTTCTTGTGAGTTTCGTGGCTATCTATCACATGAATTATGACAACTTATGACATCTCATGTGTTTGAATGGTGAGTCTCTTGGTGAGATGTTGGTACAGTGCTGCTTCAAGAGATCAACTCTTAATACAAATAAAATTTAGAGTTATGTGAGAAATATTTTAAGATTGGGATAATTATTACTTACCACCAATCAACCTCACTGGTATTGAAAATTAACTTATGAAAGAATGGTGTCTCCTTCCTCCTGAGTTTAATGATTATTAGGGGGCTCGAAGAACCAGAATTTTTCTTTCTCTTTTACTTCAGGAGAACAACTCTTAATACAACATCCCTTTAAGACAACTCTTTCTGTCTCCCTTTCTGTGATCTTTCCTTTCATAGTGCCACTTCACTTTAATGAAAGTGTTTAGTATGTATAGCCTACACCTGAAGGTATACAATGTCACAGCACAGATTCTCCACATCTTGCATCCAAATATATCTCAGTTGGCTAATGGGAGCTCACATGAAGGAATTACATTATTTATCTAAATCATTGACATGAGACATCTCATCTAAAAATCCAATCGTACAGAATCACAGGTTTCTGGCCATAAAAAATTCAATAAATAAGAGCTTTAATTTAAATAAGAATAGGTTGAAACTGAAAATATTCATGGTCTGTTGGAAAAACGCTCAAGCTATAAATGAATTTAATGATGAAGGTGACATGATAGTCACCTCATAACAACCAAATACCATGGGTTACTAAATCTTTATCTTAGCATTTAATATATAATCCAGTCTGCTTTAGAACACCTTGTTAAATCAGAAATAAAACTCGGTGAAAAGCTACTGAAAAGTCATTTGAAAATTGAAAGTCCTGGATGAGGAATACAGTGGACTGACAATGCACTTTTATCTCTTGCTCTCGTGTTACAGGTGAAATTCCAGGAGTTGTGTATGAGTCAACTGTATCTTTACTGATTCAATGTGGCAATTAGCTACTCATTTTTAAATGCAAGCCTGGTTGTAACATCGGTGCTAATAGATGTGAAGGAATTCTCCACTATGGGTCGTGATTAATTACACCACATTTTTGCTATTGAATCATATGGATTGGGAGGGCTAACTTATGGTTCATTAGCCTAGCCTGGGGTACAGTAGTGCAGTGGTTCTGTTACTAGATTTGTGATCTGGTGACATGAGCCCAAGATCACACGATTAGAACTAGGAGTGTAACTTCAGGTTTGAATTAAATCTTGAAGAAAAATGAAATTAGCATCAGCAATGTTGGTCAAGATGTCATCAGATTGCCATTAAAAACTAACAGGTTCACTAATATCCTTTAGAGGAAGGAGTCTGCCAGTCTTATACAGTCTGGATCATAGGAATGTGATCAAATCTTAACCACCCTCTGGAAATGCTGAGCAAGATACTCAGTGTCCCATTGGTCATTTAATTGTGGCCCAAACTACCAAACAGTCATAGAGTCATACAGCATGGAAACAGACCCTTTGGTCCAACTCATCCATGTCAACCAGATATCCTAAATTAATCTAGTCCCATTTGGCTGCATTTGGCTCATATCCCTCTAAACCCTTCCTATTCACATACCTGTCCAAATGTCTTTTAAATGTTGCAATTGTGCCCGTCTCTACCACTTCCCCTGGTGGCTCATTCCATGCACGTGCCATCCTCTGTGTAACGAAGTTGCCCTTTCGGGTCCCTTTTTAAGTCTTTCCCCTCACACCTTAAACCTATGCCCTCTAGTTCTGGACTCCCTTACTCTTGGAAAAAGGCCTTGACAATTAACCTTATCATCCCCTCATGATTATATAAACCTCTACAAGGCCATCCTCTGCCTTGACTCTCCACTGGAAAAAGTCCCAGCCTATCCAGCCTCTCCTTATAACCCAAACCCTCCAGTTCCAGCGACATCCTTGTAATTTTTTTCTGTACCATTTCTGATTTAACAACATATTTCCTATAGCAGGACACCAGAATTGTATGCAATATTCTAAAATTGATCTCATCAACGTCTTCTTCTGCCACAACAATGACATCCCAATCCCAATATTCAATGCTCTGACCAATGAAGGCAAGCATGTAAAATGCCTTCTTCACCACCCTGTCTACCCACGATGCCACTTTGAAGGAATGATGAACCTGCACCTCTGTTCAACAATACTCCCCAGAACGCCAGCATAAGTCTTGCCCTGGCTTGCCTTACCAAAATGCAACACCTCGCATTTATCTAGACTAAATTCCATCTGCCACTCCTCAGCCCATTGGGCCATCTAATCAAAAATTCATTGTACTTTTAGATAACGTTTTTCACAGCCCATTATACCATCAATTTTGCTGTCATCCACAAACTTACTAACTATATATCTTACATTCTCATACAAATCATTGATATAAATGACAAACAACAGTGGACCCAGAACTGATCCTTGCAGCTCACTGCTGGTCACAGGTCTCCAGTATGAATAACAACCCTCTACCACCACCCTTTGTCTTCTACCAGCAAGCCAGTTTTGTATCCAATTGGCTGTCCCTCCTTGGATCCCATGTTAACCAACCTTACTAACCAGTCTAACATGATAAAAAGAACCATGAACATCATACGGTTAATCACAAATCACATAAAAAATTAAAGGAACAGAGACAGAGAGTGATGCAAATGTAGAGTTTATTGCCACACAGAGTGGTTAAAGATTGATGCACTGAAGAGGGGAGCTGCAAAGGCAAAAATGAGGGAGAAAAGAATAGAGAGGTATGAGAGCAAAGTGAGAAGGGTCATTTGTTTGTGTGGAGCCTTGTATATAATATAGACCAGTATGGACTGCTACGACAATGGATCAGCAAGCAGGCCAAGTCAGATATGCTAATATTGGATTTACAACACAGTGAAATTAAAACATTCAATGACCCTCAAACTAGCCAATTTTTTCTGAAACAGATGTTAAGAATAACATGTTAGGCACAGTGTTTAAAACTTAAACAGAATTTAACAATTCATTATTCACACTATAACTTTAGTGGAGCAAAGCTGAACAACGAGGTAATCCAATTAATGCCTATGGTTTAAAACCAAGCTTCTTTGAACGTAATCCTGACCCAAACATAGACAGACAAAGAGGCACAGTTAAGGCAGAAATTAAAAAGAGAAATAAAGGAATTGTAACTGGTCTGTTCGATAACTGTTTCAATGATGAGCACCAAGTCCTCATGAATTCCTTCAATGATGTGCTGTATTCCAGGCATATGGGATTGTAACTTGTTTGAATTCCAAAGTCACTGGTCATTACAAACATGTTCCAGCAGGCTCCATGGAATATTTAATTCTAAATTAGGATTCTTTTCTTAGAATATACAATAATTCTTTAATTGAATATAAAACTAGAGAGAGAGTGGAACTTAAAGACAACATCCCAGTCCAGCAGATTCCAAGCACACAGGTTTCTGCCCAAAAAAAAGTAAAAACCTGTTAATCTACGGTGTTTCTTTCTTTTTAAATATTCTCTGTGATTGGCTAGCTAGCATCAGCCTCCGCTTGATTGACTAATGCAACATCTACCCAGCTGCCAATGCTTGAGTCCATATCCTGCTGCCAAAGCATCTGCAGTGCTCCTAGAACAATAATTAACCTACAATTATCTCTCCAGGCCAGTTCCCCATGTTCAGTTCTCTCTTTTCTTTTAAAACAAGTTGTTGCTAAAATTTCAAAGTTCTATGATTAACTTCAGCTCACAGTTCAAAAGCAAAAATGAAAGAAAAAGAAAAAACAGTCATGGTCTCAACAAGACGGCATAGTGGCCCAATGATTAGCACTGCTGTCTCACAGCACTAGGAACCCAGGTTTGATCCCACCCTCGAGCAACTGTCTATGTGGAGTTTACACATTCTCCCCGTGTCTGTGTGGATTTCCGCCAGGTGCTCCAGTTTCCTCCCACAGACCAAAGATGTACAGGCTAGGTGTATTGGCCATGCTAAGTTGCCTGTAGTGTTCAGGGTGTGTAGATTAGGTGTGTTAGCCATGGGAAATGCAGGGTTACAAGAGGATGGGTTTGGGTGGGATGGTCTTCGGAGGGTCAGTGTATATTCGTTGGGCTGAAGGGCCTGTTTCTACACTGTAGGGATTCTATGAATTCCAGTCAGGCTGAAGGGTCTCTTTACAAAGTTTAGATTCCATGTAATAAACATCTGTAAATCTTCACAGGAGTGTGAAGGGTTTGCAACTTCTGCAAATTGCATGATACTTTTTAATCCCTTTGAAAGAGCAGTACAGAACACCGAAAGGATTGTATTTGTGCAGGGTTTTGATTCGTCAGGGAATTTAAGGAATTGCTGTGTTTGTGTCTAACTGCTGCAGCCTTGGAACCTCACTATTTGCTGTAACTCACTCTGCTATCTGAGGATATACAGATAGTAATGACACAAGACAAATCAGAAAAAACAAACAGTTTGAGAGTCTATGAGACTGAAAACATTTAGAGAATGGTCCAGAAAGAAAAACTGAAATGTAAACTAACAGTTCATAAAGGAATGGAATTCATCAAATATTTTTATTCTAAAGTAACAAACCTTTCAGAATCTGTTGATTCCCTGTGTTTGGAAATGACTGCTGTTAAACATTTGAAACAACAAATTTGCAATCCAAGGGTATCCTTGTTGACATGTGAGTTGAATTCTTCTTCTTGCTTGCTCAGATAACTCCATGCCCTCACCTCTTCTGATCTCTATAGTGTCTCTAGATGCACAAACATTTGAAACAGAACAGAAGCAGGCTGTTCAGCCCACCAACATAAGTCCACACCAACACTGCAAAGAGCATTCCGCCCAGACCCATGCCCTACCCTATCTCTCCATTTCCCACCATGGGCAATTTAACATGGCCAATCCACTGAACCAGCACATCTTTGGACTGTGGGAGGAAACCTATGCAGACCCAGGGAGGACGTGCAAACTCCACACAGACAGTTGCCCAAGGCTGGGATTGAACCTGGGTCCCTGGTGCTGTGGGGCAGTGGTGCTAAACATTGTGCCACCATGCCACCCTGAATCTCAGTGCTCTTCTAATTCTGGTGGAATTCTGATGCGGAAGTAAACAAGAAGGAATGCTGCATTCTGCAATAAAGGGACAGCAATAATTATAATTGATTTTAACCTACATATAAAATGAAAAATCATATTGGCAATAGCCAGATGAACAGAACTCAGAAAGGTTCTGAGATTGTTTCTTAGAGCAACACAATCTGGGACTGACCAGAAAGAAGGTAATATTAGATTTGGTATTGAGGAATGGGACAAGGATAGTTAATGACCTCAGTGGAAAGGACTGACAAGGACCTTACTTGAAACTAGAGTGGCACAGTGGCTCAGTGGTTAGCATGGCTACCTCATAGTGCCAGGAACCTGGGTTCAATTCCAGCCTTGGGCGACTATCTTTGTGGAGTTTGCAAATTCTCCCTGTGTCTGTGTGGGTCTATTCTAGTTTCCTCCCACAGACCAAAATTGTGCCATTAAGGTAGACTGATTGTGCTAAGTTGCCCATTGTGTCCATGGACATGCAGGTTAGGTGGATTAGCCATGGGAAATGTAGGGTTAGGGAGGGAGCTAGTTAGGATGCTCTTTGGAGGATTGGTGTGGTTGCTATGTTCCCACATGTGGGGGTTCTATGATAAATAATAAGGACATACCTTTCAGGTGAGAGGAGAAAGCACTAAAAGGGACCTGAGGGGCAGCTTTTGCACACAGTGAGTGGTTAGCATATGTAGAATGTGAAAGAAAAGAAAACGAAACAAAAGTGTAAGAATGTTAGAATATAAGCGCCCACAATAGGAGCAGGAATTGGCTATTCAGCCCCTCAAGTCAGCTGTGCCATTGAATAAGACCACAGCTGATCTTATCATGGACTTACCTTCACTTTCTGATTAACCTTCCCCCTCTTGCAGATCAAAAGTATGTTTAACTCAAAAATGAATTTATTCAATGATCCATCCTCTACTGCACCTTGTGGAAATGTATTCCCTTACAACCCGTTGAGAGAAGAAGCTTCTCCTCATCTCTGGCATACACAGGGAGACCCTTTACTTTCAAACCATGACTCTCGGTCTAGATTCCTTCATTAGGGTTAATGTCCTCTCAGCATCTACCCTGTCTATCCCCCCTCAGCATCATATATGTTTCAAAAAGATCATCTCAGTCTGTGAAGCACCAGTGTCTATATACTAATTCTGTTCAACCTTTCCTCATAAGACGAATCCCTTCACTCCCTGAAACAATCAGTATTTTTTTTCTAAACTTCCCTTGACGCAAGTATGTCCCTCTTTAAAAATGACTAAAACTTTAAACTATTCTCTAGGTGCAATCTCACCAATGTCCTGGACAGTTGTAACAAGACTTCTCTATTTTAATGCTTCATGGTCTATATGATTAAGGTCAATATTCCAATTGTTTTCCTGATTGCTGTCTTCTTATTATTAGACAGTCTCTCAGGCGTTATCCCCATATCCCTTGATTCTCTTACTAATAAAAATTCTGTCTTTCTCAGCCTTGAATTTACTTAATGACCCAGCCTCTACAACCCTCTGTGGTAGAACATTTCATAGATTCACTACACTCTGGGAAGAAATTCCTTCTCAGATCTGTCTAAATGAATGACCCTTTGCTCTGAGATGATGCTCTCTTGTCTTAGCCTTTCCCATAGCGGAGACAACCTCTCTGCACCTACACTACCAAGTCCTCTGAGAATTTGTATGTTTCAATATGGTCACCCCTCATTGTTCTAAACTCCAGCGAATACAGGTCCAACCTACTCAACCTCTTCTCACAAGAAAATCTCTCCATGCCTCGGACCAACCTCGTGAACTTTCTCTGGACTGCCTCCAATACCTTTATATCTTTCCTTACGTAAGGGCATTAAATCTGTTCACAGCATTCTAGCTGTGGTCTGACTAGTGCCTTGTACAATTTTAGCAAGACTTTCCTATTTGTGTACTCCATCCTATTGAAATAAAGTCAAGCATTCCATTTACCTTCCCTATTTCCCGCTGAACTTGCATGCTAGTTTTTTTTTGTGGTTCATGCAAGAGAACACCTAAATCCTTTTGTGATGTGGTTTCAGCAGTCTTTATCCATTTAAACAATATCCAGTTCTAATATTCTTCCTGGTAAAGTGCTTCGCATTTTCCCACAAGACATTCCATTTGCCAAGGTTTTGTCCATTGACTTAACCTGTCTATATACCTCTGCAGTCTCTTTGTCTCATCCGCAGCACTTGCCTTTCCACCTATTTTATGTCATCTGAAATCTCGGCAATAATAATACATTTCCATCTTTCAACTCATTAATACATTTTGAAAGTAATTGCGGTGCAGCACAGATCCCTGTGGCACATCACTAGTTACAGATTGACATATCAAAATGCCCCCTTTTATCTCAGCCTCCTAATAGTTAGACCATCCTATAAACACACAAGTATATCATCTCCAGTACTGTGGGCTTTTATCTTATTAAGTAGCCTTGTGTGTGGTACCTTATCAAAAACGTTTGGAAATCCAAATATATTACATCCACTTATTCCCCTTATTTATCCTGCTTAACACTGCCTCAAAGATTCTAATAAACTTGTCAGTCATGCATTCCCCTTCATGAGGCCATGCTGACTCTGATCTAATAAATTATGTATTTCTCAATGGTCTGCTATTACATCCTTTAAACATGGATGCTGACATTTTGCCAATGACAGATGTTAAGCTAACTGGCCAATATTTAGACAGTTTTTTTCTGTCTCCCTGTCCTTTTGAATAAGGGTGTTACGTTGGTGGTTTTCCAGTCCTCTGGGACTTTTCCAGAAACTAAGGATTCTTGGAAGATTATTACCAGTGCATCCACCATCTCTGTAGTGACTTCCTTTAAAATCCTAGTTTGTAGCTCTTCAGGTCCAGGGGAATTTCCCAATCCACTCCAATCAATTCGGTCCTCATACTTACCCTTATTTAGGTTTAGCATAGCTGTTTCTGACCCAGGGTTTCTCACTCAAGTAACTGAATGCTAATTCCTGAAATGTTTTGGTCACTTTTACCCAGTATATCTTTTCCTCTGAGATCATTTATTAAACTTGCCTCATTCCAAATGACCAGATCCAAATAGCCTGATCCCTGCTTGGATTCAAAACATATTGTTCTGGCAAACTGTCCTGAAAATATTCTATGAATTCTTCCTAGCGCCAATTTGATTTTACCAACATACATGTAGATTACAGTCACCCATGATTGATGTCCCACCTTTTTTACACTCCCTCATTATCTCATGATCTATTCTCTGCCCAACAGAACAGTTCCATTGGGGTCCTGTAGACCACTCTCACTAGCGTCTTCCACCCCTTGTTGGATCTTACCTCTATCCAGATGGATTCTACATCTTTCAATCCAAGATAATTTAATGTAATCATATGTATTCCATCTCAACAATCAAAGCTGCGCCACCATCCTTTCCTTCAGCCTGTCCTTTTGAAAAGTCACATACTCCTAAATACCTAAGAAGAACTGCAGATGTTAGAAATCAGAAACAAAATCAAAAATTGCTGTAAAATCTCAGCAGGTCTGGCAGCATTCATGGAGAGAAATCAGAGTTAATGTTTCAGGTCCAGTGACCCTTCCTCAGAATGGAATATTTAGTTTCCAGCTTTGATCTCCTTCTCACAACGCTTCTGTAATTTCATTAAGATCATGCTTATTAACCTTACCTATGCTATTAATTCATTTATTTTGTTCTGTACACTATGTGCATTTAAGATAGGGGGAATATTATTAAGTTGGAGAGGGTTCAGAAGAGATTTACCAGGATGTTGCATGGTATGGAAGGTTTGAGCTATAAAGATAGGCTGGATACGCTGGGACCTTTTTTTTACTGGAACATTGGAGGTTGAGGTGACTTGATAGAGGTTTATAAAATCATGATGGGCATAGATATGATTGATGGTAGTTTTATTTTCCCTAGGATGGGAGAGTTTAAGACTAGGGGGCACATTTTTAAGATAAGAGGAGAGAGATTTTAAAAAGACATGACGGGCAACTTTTTTTACACAGAGGGTGGTTCACATGTGGAATGAACTTCCTGAGGAAGTGGTGGATGTGGGCACAATTACAACATTTAAAAAACATTTAGGTAATTACATGAATAGGAAAGATGGGGGCCAGGAGCAGGCAGGTGGGACTAGTTTAGTTTAGGATTATGTTCAGCATAGACTGGGTGGACTGAAGGCTCAGTTTCTATGCTGTGTGACTCTATGATCGCAACTCTATAAGAGCTATTAATTGCACTTTTTACCATTCTTTCCCCTGTTGGCCCTATCTGCTGCTTTTTATTTTACATTTATATAATCTGTTTCTTCCTGTCCCACTCAGTTTACAGGATATAGTTGCAATGCCACCATATCCATTTGTTTTGTGATGTTACATATCCCTTCTCCAGAGAATTGTATCTATTCCCCTAGTTGTACTGTCTCCCGGTGCTACTACATTCCTATTTCTTCCCCTACCAGAACATCTCCCTATGCTATGGCGCCACGGTCAGTTGCTTATATTTGCTGTAGTCCTCACTCTCATCTGCACAGATTCCGAGAATCTCATAACTATTGGACAATTGCAGCTGTCCCAATGGCTGCCTCACTTGCAGTCACAGCCTCCTGTACCTGATCACAGACCAAATTTGAATGACCTAATCTGAAGGGCGTGATCATATCCAAATAACTTTCCCGCTCCCTGATGTGGCACAACAGCTCAGACTCCAGCTCCTCAACTCAACTACAAAGTTCCTCGAGCTGCAAGCACAATAAGGGTAGAACACAAAAACAGGACTGCAGTTTGGAACCTCATCCACAGGAGATGGCTTTTTGCTTCGACAGATAGTCAGCCGCTCATTATCTCTTATGTCTCTCTGTTTGAAGTTTCCCTGACACTCTATGGTGTTACATTCCATGGGTTCACACAAGCCTTTGACAGACAGCCACTAAATTTACATCTGCACTTATCCTTTCATAGAATCCCTAAACTGTCGAAGCAGGCTATCTGGCCTATCAAGTCCACATTGACCCTACGAAGAGCATCCCACACAGACCTACATCCCTACCCTATCCCTGTAACCCTGCATTTCCCATGGCTAATCTACCTAGCCTGCACATCCCTGGATACTATGAGCAATTCAGTATGGCCAACCCATCTAATCTGCACACCTTTGGTCTGTGGGGAAGAAACCAGAGCACCAGGAGGAAACCCATACAGACAGTGGCTTGAGGCTGGAACTAAACCTGGATCTCTAGCACTGTGAGGCAGCAGTGCTAACCTCTGAGCCACAATACCACCCCAGCATAAAAACACAATTTTCCAGCTTCTTTCAGTTCCAAAGAAGTCAGACCAGACTCAAAACATTAAGTGTATTTCTCAATCCACAGAAGTTGCTGAGTTTTTCCAGTATTTTCTGTTTTTACTCCCCTCCAGCTTCTTTGTCTCATAACAGAACTCCCACACTCTGCCATCATTCTAAGAAATCTCTTCTTTACCTCTGTTAGACTCTTGTTTCTTATTTAATGCACAATACTGTAAACAAGCTGATGAGCTGCCTAAAGAAGAACCATTGATTCCAAATCATTGACTAAGCTCCATTAGGACATTATTACAAGATTATGTCAATGCATTTGGATCATACTCTTTTATTCTGCAAATGAATGTATCTTTGTATGTATGTTCATATGTCTACAATTAGGGCCAAAGAACAACAGCAACTGAATAATCCTAACTCGGCCTTGATTCTGTAGGATTGTGGCATTTCTCCAAGCAGTTTTAGGGATCAAGCTCAGCTAATTTGTCATTGTGCCTTGAAAACAAAATCAATAGCCTCACTTATAAAGTTCTCTTGAACATAGAGCATGTATACCACCAACAGCATGAATCAGTTGATATATTTAATAGATAGAAACATTTGATAATGTCCCCATTACTTATTTCACAGCAGGATGCAGACTGAGGCAAGATGTAGACTTTCAAACAAATGTGTTTTTATTTGTTGAATATTATTAATTGTTTAAGATCTAAATACTATCATATCCAAAGAAAAATGGACACTCAAAATGAGTTCAGAATATTGGCATGCAGCCAGAAGTGCGATTAAACAAGCTTGCCTTGTTTGTTATGACATCTGCTCGCATCCCTCAGGGCTAACTTAGTTCGATTGTTGTACTCCAGCCCCTGAGTTGGAATATTACAACCTATATTACTATGGCTCAGAATATAAATCAGTATATTTTAGGCACTACTCGAAGTACTAAGACCCCAGTTAGGCAAGGTGGAAGTGTTTGCACTTTTCTGCCAGAAGTCCATCAAGAACAGTCAGAAGAGAACAAAAAACAGGCATTGGGCCTTTTGTATGTGTCAAAAACCACAGAACAGTATGGCACAGAAACAGGTCATTTAGGCAATCAGAGCCATACCAGTTCTTTTGAAGTGAAATCCATTCTTTCTCATTTTCCTTCCCCTACAAGCAGCAACAGCACAAAATGATCCCTGGGTGGGGAATTTAATTACGTGGCACCAAGATTGGCTCGGTAACACCATTACTGATTGGGTTGGCCAAGTCCTGAGGGACATAACTGCCAGACTGAGCATGTAGCAGGCGGTGAGAGAACCAACACAAGGGACAAACCAACATCACCTTGTCCTCAGCAGTCTACCTGATTTACCTTTGCATGGCAGTATTGGCAGGAGTGATCACAGCAAAGTGCTTGTGCACAAGCAATCCCCCTTTTCATTGAGGACACTGTTTGTAAGGTTGCATAACATTACCACCAAGGTATGTCCCTTGTGTTGGTTCTCTCACCACCTGCGCATGCTCAATCTGGCAGTTGTGTCCCTCAGGACTTGGCCAGCCATGCTAAACAGGATAGATTCAGAACTAATCTAGCAACTACAACACATCACTGCATCCATGCTGAACAACTAAAGCAGCAGCTTTATTTTCTTCTCCTCTTTCAGCATCCCAAAGAGACTGGTCCCTCTTCATTTCTTCTTTGATTTCCATCTGATCATAGAGTTTCCCTTCTGTCTTTCTTTTTCCAGCATTCCTCCTTTAACTAGCTTAAAAAGCTGCTATAATTTTAACATTGCCCAGTTCTGATAATTAACCATCGATCTGAAACATCAACTGTCGATTCTGTCTCCACAGATGCTATCTAACCCATTGAGCACTTGCAGCATTTCCTGATTTTATTTCCAATTTCTAGTATTTTGTTGGTGTACAGATATCCTTTTGCTGTTGGCTATCTACTGGCCACTGTTGACAAGTGTGTGCATACATAAGCACACATTTATATGAAGGTGGTGAGAGCAAAGTTGGGCCTGGTGTTGATATCTTCCGTACTCATCAGGTCTGCTAATAATCTATTGAAAACACATGGAGAATGTGTATAGTGGAAGTTTATATAGTGATACGCACTGACAGACGTACTCCAATAGAATTAGTTGCTTCAGCAAAGGGAAGAAACTGAAGGAAGGTAGAATATTTTAACATCCTATAATTTGATTCCAGAAGTTTTTCCATACTGTATCCTCGAATGTAGTTATTTCACGATGATTTTATTTTATTCATTCATAGGATGTGGGCATCGCTGGCTAGGCCAGCATTTATTGCCCATCCCTAATTACTCAGGGGGTTGTTAAGAGTCAACCACATTGCTGTGGGTCTGCAGTCACATGTAGGCCAGACTAGGCAACGATGGCAGTTTGTTCCATAAAGGACATTAGTGAACCACATGTGTTCTTCTAACAATTGACAATGATTTCATGGTCATCATTAGACTCATAATGTTTTACCCTCAATGCAGTCTCAAAGTTAAATAATTAGTTGAAGAGTCCCCTAACTATTCATCATTTACAAATATCAGGAATGTAGGAAATACTTGCCACCTGCAACAATATACAAGAATCTCAGCTGTATGTAAGACAGAGATCTCATTTGATCAATGACCCTGCCGCCAAATACTCAATACAATACCCAACAATCTATTCCTGCGCACTGCAGCTATGATTTGTACATTCTATAGGATTCAATGTAGTGACACCAAGGTTACTGCAAGACCACCTTGCTCTTCCTCAATTTCTCCCACCGAGAAGAACAGGTGCAAAAATGTCATGGCAATGCCAAGTTTTCCATTAATTCAAGTTATCTTGAGTTGGATATTGTAGGATTGATATGCAATGATGCCATAGTCAACACCATTGCAGTCAGCATGAGTACTGGAGAGATAATAGTTTAAAAAAAGGAGTAGGAATTCTTGCAACAGACTTTGAATGTTCCATCATCTCTTGGCTGAAATCAACTAACTTAGCATGGACGAGGAATTGAAGTTGGGTTTGTCATATTCTCACAGTGTAAGATTGCAATGATAAAGTTACTGCTTACATCTGTGTCCTACATTGCATAACCTAATGCAATGGAACATGAAAACCCTACATAACAAAACAGATGCATCAAACCATCTGACAGCCACAAGGACAGCATTTCATCCATTGGATATAGATGCTGAATAATCAAATTACTCTGGAAACTGAAATATTTACAGATTCCTAATTTCATTATATTTAACTGATTGAAAATTACAACCCATGGGGCAATTTGCATCCTAATGAGCATTAGATAACTTACCGCGCTGTCTGTAAAATTTGACTCAAATTTTGGCAGCTCGCTACTAATTTCATGCACTCTTTAAAATAATAACTGCATAATATAGGCACCTGTCTTCAAATAGTGCGCATGGTCTACTTGAGAAATCAATAATGTGCATCAATTTTGCCAATTATATACTTTTCATTTGCTTTATGCTGAAATATTTTGCAATGAGTTTCCTGATAGACTAAGATCTACTACAAAACACAGTAAATCTGATACTGTATTTGGGTTGCAAGTTTCATTGTGCACTTTAATGGTACGTTTCTTTGTATTATCAAAACCATTACTGGTGTGATTTTGCCTCCAACAAGGTATGTTACTTAATGTGCAATAGAATAGCTCAGAGTGGACTTTGGAGATGTAAATACATGAAAGCATTCCAGGTTGTACAGTATGAACCAAGGGATTATTAACTGTAGGAGTTGCAAAGAATTAGATTCATAAATGGGCATCAATGACTTCAGCCAGAAAGGAGAAAATAAATAACAATGTGGCCCCAATCATGGAAGAATTAAATTTGAGTTTATTAGGTGATGGCCTAGTGGGTATTATCACTAGACTTTCAATTTGGAAACCCAGCTAATGTTCCTGGGGACCTGGGTTCAAATCTCACCTTGCCAGATGGTGGAATTTGAATTTTTAAAAAAATCCATAATTTAGAATCTACTGATAACTATGAAACCATTGTCAGAAAAATCCATCTCGTTCATTAATGTCCCTCAGGTAAGGAAATCTGGCATCCTCACCTGGTCTGGTCTACACGTGACTCCAGACCCACAGCCATGTGGTTGACTCTCAACTTCCCTCTGAAATGGCCTACCAAGCAATCAGTTGTATCAATTGCTATGAAATCTCAACAAAGAAATAAAACTGGACAGATAGCCTGGCATCGACCTAGGCACCAGAAAAGATAACTGCAGAAACAGCCCTGTTGACCCTGCAAAGCCCTCCCCACTAACATCTGGGGGCTAGTGCCAAAATTGGGAGACCTGTCTCACAGACTTGTCATACTCACAGAAGTATACCTTTCAGACAATATCCAGTCAGTGCCAGCACCATCCCTGGATTTGTCCTGTCCCATAAGTAGGACAGACCCAGCAGACGTGGTGGCACAGCGGTATTCAGTCAGGAGGGAGTTGTTCTGGAAGTCCTCAACATTAACTCCAGACCCCATGGAGTGTCATGGATTCAGGTTAAACATGGGAAAGGAAACCTCCTACTGATTACCACGTACTGTCCACCCTCAGCAAGTCCTTAAAGGAAGTACCGACAATGGCAAAGGCACAAAATTTATTCAAAAGTGGCTCAGCAGCAGTACTACAGACTGAGCTGGTTGGGTCCTGAAGGACAAAGCTGCTAGACTGGGTCTGCAGCAGGTGGTGAGGGAACCATCAAGAGGGAAAAACATATTTGACCTCATCCTTACCAATCTGCATCAGTCCATGGCAGTATTGGTAAGAGTAACCATTGTACAGGCCTTGTGGAGATGAAGTACCGCCTTCATATTGAGAATAACTTCCAATTTATGGTGTGGCGCTACCTCTGTGCTAAATGGGATAGACTTCCAACAGATCTAGCAATTCAAGACTGGGAATCAATGAGATGCTGTAGGCCATCAACTGCAGCAGAATTGTACTCCAACACAATCTATAAAATCATGGCTCAGCATATCCCCCACTCAGCCATTACCATCAAGCCAGGGGATCAACCCTGGTTCAATGGAGAGTGCAGGAGGGCATGCCAGGAGCAGCATTAGGTATACCTAAAAATGAGGCGTCAACATGGTGAAGCTACAGAACAGGACTAACCAGGTACCAAAAAGCATAAGAAGTAACAGGCAGGGATAAGTGAACTCACAACCAACAGATCAGACAGTCCTGCCACATCCAGTCACGAATGGTGGTGGACAATTAAACAACTCACTGGAGGAGGAGTCTCCACAAATATCCTCATCCTCAATGACGGAAGAGCTCAATATAACAGTGCAAAAGATATTACAGATACCAGTCTTCAGCCAATTTGATTTGCTCCACATGATATCAATAAAAAGATGGTGGAACTGACCATGAACTGACTCATGGAAAAGACCATGAAGGCTAAAACCATTTTGTCAATAGTACTTAAGACTTGTATTCCAAAACTTCTCACTCCACAGTCAAAGTCTTCCAGTACAGTTACAACACTGCATCTACTCAACAAAGTGGAAAACTGCCCAGGTACACAAAAAGTAGGATAAATCCAACCCAGTCAATTACCGCCCCATCAGTCTACTCCCAATCATCAGTAAAGTGAGGGAAGGTGCCCTCAATCGTGCTATCAAGCAGCACCTGCTCAGCAATAACCTGCTCAGTGACACCCAGTTCGCGTTCCACCAAGGCCACTCAGCTCCTGACCTCATTCCAATCATAGTCATAGAGCTGTGCAGCACTGAAACAGAACCTTTGGTCCAACTCATGCATGTCGACCAGATATCCTAAATTAATTTAGCCCTATTTGCCAACATTTAGCCCATATCCCCCTCAATCCTTCCTATTCATATACCCATCATTTCACCAGCCTCCACCACTTCCTCTGCAGCTCACTCCATACACGTCCAATCATCTCCAGCTGCTTCATCAGTGACCTTCCCTCCCTCATAAGGTCAGAAGTGGGGACATTCACCGATGATTGCACCATGTTCAGCACCATTTCCTATTCCTCAGATACTGAAGCAATTCATGTTCAAATGCAGTAGGATCTGGATAAAAGCCACGCTTGGGCTGATAAGTGGCAAGTAAACTTAGTGCCACACAAATGCCAGGTTATGACCATCACCAATAAGACAATCTAACCACTACCCCTTCACATTCAATGGTGTTACCATTACTGAATCCCCAACTATCAAGATCCTGGGGGTTATCATTGACTAGAAACTCAACTGGACTCACCACATAAACAGAGTGGCTACAAGAACAGGTCAGAGGTTAGGAATACTGCAGTGAGTAACTCACATTTTGACTCTCCAAAGCCTGTCCACTAACTACAAGGCACAAGTCAGGAGTGCAACGGAGTAATCCCCTCTTGCCTGGATGGGTGCACCTCCACAAACACTCAAGAAGCTTGACAACATCCAAGACAAATCAGGCTGCTTGATGGGTACCGTGTCCGCAAGCATCCACTCCATCCACCACCCAACGCTCAGTAGCAGTAGGGTGTACTATCACTGCCAAAATCCTGAAATTCCCTCCCAAAGGGCATTGTGGGTCTACCTACAGTGCATGGACTGCAGCGGTTCAAGATGGCAGCTCACCACCACTTTCTCAAGGGCAACTAGGGGTGAGCAATAAATGCTGCCCAGCCAGTGATGCCCATGGTCCCACAAGTGAATTTAAAAAAATTGAATGCTTGACCAGGTTATTAGGGCTGAATGGCCGACTTCTGCTCCTGGTTCTCAGATTCGAATGAGAATCACTCATTGCAAAAAAAGTGAACAAATTTATAAAAATGACCCAGAAGTATTTCAGAAGTTGGGAAGGTTTTAGCCTTGAAGACTTAAAATCACAAATCAGAATCCCTACAGTGTGGAAACAGGCCCTTCGGCCCAACAAGTCCACGCTGACTCTTGCAGCATCCCACCTAAACCCATGCCCCCATAACCTACACATCCCTGAACACTACGGGCAATTTAGCATGGCCAATCCACCTAGCCTGCATATCTTTTGGCTGTGAGAGGAAACCCACACAGACAAGGGGAGAATATGCAAACTCCACACAGGCGATCACCCAAGGCTGGAATCAAACCCAGGTCCCTGGTGCTATGAGGCAGCAGTGCTAACCACTGAGCCATTGTGCTGTCCAAGTCCCAAGTACCATGTTGAAAGTGATATTCATTTCATTAGCCACATGGGGTCCGTCTCACTGAGGTACTGCATGGAGACATTTCTAACAATCACAACTCAAAGACAATGTAAGGAATCCAGATGCGATGATATGTCACAGTTTTATTAATGTTCTTGTTGAACAACTGCTTTCACAGATAGCGATCAGACTGAGATAAACTGATCAATATTTGCCAGGTTTCGGCCACAATTTGCAATGAAAATCATGACAGTAAAATTCCTCAATGGCAATTGAATTGGAGCAGCTGATAAAAATATACAGAACCCAACAAGGAAACACCTATAGCTAAAATTTAAATAAAGAACTGCAGATGCTGGAAATCTGAAACAAAAACAGGAAGTGCCGTGGAAACTCAGCAGGTCTGGCAGCATCTGTAGAGAGAGACACAGAGTTAATATTTGAGTCAGTGACCCTTCATCAGAACTGAAAATAGCTGGTGGTTTCTATGCTGATGTCACAGTGTGGGGCATGAATAGGGCCCCGCCACGACAATAGGATTACCTGGTCCACACTTTCCACCCGACCAGCCTCAACATCTAGAAGAACATAAGCTGCCATTTCTCCACTTTCAGTGGGATGCCAACACCAGACACATATTCCCCTCCCCTCCCTCGGTCAGCATTTTCCAGGACATCCAGGTCCACTGCTACTCCACTCCAAATACCTCCCCACACCCTTACAGCGCCTTCCCATGCAATCGCAGTGGGTGAAACACTCGTCCATTTACTTCCTTCACCCTCTTCTGCTTAGGGACCTTACAGCCTTCAGGATTCAACATTGAGTTTAATAATTTCAGAACTTGAACAACCTCCTCCATGGTTGTTAACCTCCCCTGACACATACTGATTCTGTTTTACAATGGGCTGCTCCCAACACAGCCACCCATTTTCTACCATTTACATTTCTCGTTAGCACCCTACCCAGCATTTACCATCTCTCGATTTATCATCAGCTGTCTCCTTGTTTGTCTATCCCTCCTCTCCTTTCCGTCCCATCCTCCCCGCTGTCTCTCTCTCTCTTTCTTCTCTCTCTCTCTGTGGACACCGTTTTCATGTACTCTATTCACCCTATTCACCTGTATTTCTCTCTAGTGATACTGCCAAACCTGCTGATTTTTTACAGTGCTTTATATTTCTGTGTAGTTCTGCAACTGGCTTATATGAAGACTTCTACAGAGAAAAAAGATTGCTCAATTTCAAATGATTCAATTCCAAGGAATAAATGCAAATCTGCAAATTTCCTTAAAACCTATCAGGATTCCTTTTCTAGGCCTTGAAGAGATATGATTTTTAAAGTTTCAAGTCAACTTGCAAAAGGTAGTTCTCAGAAGTGGTCTGATTGAATAAGTCCAGGATCCTGGGTGCAGCTCATTCAATGAGAAATGTAACCTCCATCAGGTGCTGTTACAATATCAATTTTTGCCTAAAAATATAAAAGTACCATAATTTATCCTGAAAGAAAATTTCCTTTTCGAGAAACTTTACGAGTCGCATGAGGCGGCAACAGAGAACAGTAGTTATTTAAAGGGAGAAACACGAGATCATCACCACCATCTAGTTCTCCTCCAAGCCAGATGCCTTCCTGACCTTGAAGATGTATTGCCATTCCTTAATCACTGTCTTGTCAAAATCCAAAATCTCATCCTAACAGAATGGTGTGCCTACAAGAAACGGAATGCAATGGTTCAAGAAAGTAGCTCAACACCACCTTCCAAAGGGCAATCAGAGAGGAGCAACAAATGCAGACCTTGCCAGGGAGTGTTCACATCATGTGAAAGAACAAATAAAAACTGTCTACTCTGCACTGGTTATTAGATCGAACCAGGCCTGAAGGAGTTCAATCTGATGAGGTGGCTTGTGAACTATAAAATTTGCAAAATATATGATGGTGGGAAATTGTCTCATAAAATTTCACATGAACAAATGTGAAATGTTGTGCATAAGGATGCAAAGGTAAACACTTTAAGTACTAGTATTAAAAGTAAAGTTGATAAAAGATGATTCAACACTCAATTTGTGAACTCACTGTAAAGCAGGGATCACAAATACTGATAAGAGCGCTGAACTGTTTGGCACTGACTGAATGATCTGTTCTGGGCTGTTGACTTGATGTAACTCAAAGTGTATGTCATTAAGACATGTCAAAAGAACTATCGTGGAAATTTTATAGTTTTGTCCTCTGGCCACATCTTGCAGGCAATGGACTTGATGCAACACTACAGGTCAGTAGACGGTAAAGAAGCAGACATTTCCTTCTCTGTTGCCTAGGTTTCATTTCAATGGACTTCAGTGAACTAAAATCTGGGAGAGATGTAAAAAGGACTGATATAACAGTCTGCTCTTCCAGAAGAACAAGCTCAAGTGGAATCAAGAATTCAGTGCATGCTGATAAACCACTTGACTTAAACTAGTCAAAGCAACTGGAGCTCACCAATAGTGTTAGTTCCGAAACTGAACAACCAATTAGACTTTGTGTGGATCATAGAAAGATAAATGCGACCACAAAGATAGATTTGTGTTCAATTTCACAATTGGAAAACTGCATAGATAGAAAACAATGTGGCCCTGTCAACCACAAAATTGATCCATTAAAAGGGAAATGGCAAGTTCCATTGACATCAGGGACTAAAGAAATATCTGCTCTTGTTACACCAAATGTGTCATATCAATGTCAGGTGATGCCACTCGGATTGAAGAATTCCAATGGATCGATTGTGACACGGGCAGGAGTCCTGAGTACCAGGGACCACAAATGGGTCAGTGATGGGTGTATTGTACATTGAGCAGCATGAGAGGCTGGTGTTGTGGCAGGCAGATGGCGTTGTGCAAAGACGCTTTCACTGACCTTGAGAACCCACTTAAAGTCATTGAAATTCTTGAGACGTTGCTGTCAGGTCCTCAGATCCAGCCTCTCAGAATTGGCCTCCTTCGCCATTCACTTCCAGAGCCTGATGAGTTGGTATCTAAGGGTGTCCCGGATACATGTGTAACCAGTGCAGCTCTCAACCTGTCTACCTCCACGAGTAAAGCCTCCAGTGCTACATTTGTGAAACTTAAAGCCCTTTGTATGTGCAGGTGTTCCATTTAGCTTCTTCCAAATTGCAGAAACAGTAGACATTAGCAGCCTCTCCTGATTCTTTGTACAGAAGAGCAGGTTGGTTACACAATATATATCATTATATTCGCTGCTTAGCCCCTGCTGTGCACCCAGGCACCCTGCAGTAGGGATCAATCAGACTGCAATGGTTTTGATTTTGACTTTGATTTTATTGTCTTACGCATTTTGCAATAAGAATTCAACAAAATACAAGTGAAAAGCTTTTTATTGGTTGCCACAAACAACGCTATTTTGAATAATTTAAGAATAAGGAGATAAAAAGAGAGACTCCATCAGTCCTGAGCCAGCTCATCACCATCAATGGTGCCTGTGCTGCCATCCCTCTGCCATTGTTGTGTCGCCATAGACATAGACACAACCAACATCAAAATTGCCGATGCTCAGGTGCCACCACCACCAGTGCCACACTCAAACAACAATGAAGTCACCGATCCTCAGGTGCCATCTTCTGCCACTAGGCCGACCTCGCTGACGCTGCCTCTGATGATGTAACAGCCACTGATTCCAGGTCCTGAGCTTGCTCCGGAAAAATAAGTAGGGACTCACTCTCCTCCACGCTGGGCCCATTTGAGATCTGCTGTAGGTCCACCCAACATCTGCATGCTACACTTGGCTTGAGAACACTCAAGGCCTGCGCCCTCAGTCTGCTCGAGGTCCACATGCTGGGCTCCCACCACTGCCAATGCCATCAAACCTCAGGACAAGGCAAGTTAAAAAAAATGAAAAGAGAGAGGGGAAACAAAAGAAGAGCAGTTGCAGTGGACAAGCTCTGGCGCAGGAGCCCTACTTTGACGCGAAGTTTGCACTTGACTTGCCCAAGATTTGTACTTCCCTGAGGATCAAAGAATCTCCTGTATATTTGACAAAGAGGCAATTTATTTTTGGCTCTCTCCTCACTTCCATTGAGATAGTGCCAAGCAGACTTCCCAATGTAACTCACCCGATTAAGTTGAGCCAATATTAGATGCTCCAACATGACAGAAAGGATTGCTCTGCGGCGTTGACAGTGTCTTGAGGAGAAGACTAAATTTGTATGCTGCACATTTCCACAGCATTGGGTATGGGAAATTGCAATTCAAAACCCTGTGCCTCAAAAATAGCAAGGGTCACTCAACTGCCTTGAGCACAAAAACAATGCTGGCAGTACAGTACTCAGGATGTGCATTGCTGGAGGGGCTATCCTTCAGATAAGACAGTAAACAGGACAGGCCCTGTCTGGGGTCTTGGGCATTGTAAAAGATTAGACGGCATGATTACAAAGGAGAGCTGGGGGCTGTCCCTGCTGGCCTGGTCAATACTTTTCTGAATCAAAATGACTGAGAAAGATTATCAGGTCGTGATCACGTTGCTGGCTGCCAATGCAATCTTGTTGGATGTAAGTAGGCTGCTCCTTTTCCCTTCATCGGCCGAATAAAACAATAAGCAAGTCTCATTTCTCAACAACCTCAGTGTTTCAAAATGTAATTATCCCTAAATCAAATAAACCCTTTAAACATTTTCACCCATATAGTCGAAGCAGCCCTCTCCACGGGTGATGGAGCTGAGGAAATTCAGCATGTCATAAGTCTGTAATTATCTTTTGTGCGGGTCCAGTAAATCAAGGACGCGCCTCCAAACACATTCCCTGATTGAGAAATGACCCAAGGCACTGTTAATGCCACAGAGTAAACCTTCCTGTCATGTTGGAGCATCTGAAAATGGCTCATCTTAACCTGGTGAGTTACATTGGGAAGTCTGCTTGGCACTATCTCAATGGAAGTGAGTAGAGAGCCAAAATAAATTTTCTCTTTGTCATATATACAGGAGATTCTTTGATCCTCAGGGAAGTACAAACATCTGTAGCTAATTTTATTTCTCTAGGGTGACATAAGTTGTGAGGATGTGCATGCGGACAGATTTTTTTTTTAAATTATATTAGAGTTTATGTGAATCAGAGATGAATTGCAATTTCAAACAATAAGCATGTTGAGAGCTGAGAGCTGTTTATTGTTTCACATCCCTAATCAGAGTCTGTGCTAAACTGCAGATCTTAGGATAGAGATGGGACATGAAAGCGTTATTTAAATACAGGATGGGACACAGACACACTATATACAAAATTAATCTCTTTGTCCTCTTAAATTCTTTTACCCGAACCACAGACACAAATATTCACAAAGTGAATTTTTCAAGAAAATAAAGATACTATATTTGGGTGGAGAAGTAGACCATTCAATAAGATCTTGGCTACTCTGGTTTTATCTCAAGTCCATTTTCATGATTGCTTTCCATAACCCTCAAGTCCCTTGTCTATCAAAAATCATCAATTTGATGATTCCATTTCCACTGCTTTCTGCAAAGGAGAATTCCAAGTTCCCTCTTGGAGGAAAAGTTTATCCTCATGTCCAATTTAAAAGATCTTTCATTCTTATACCATGCCCCCTTGTTCTAGTCTACCCACAAGAGAAACATGCTCTTAGTGTCTTCCCTATTCAATCATCTCAGGATCTATTACATGTTTCAATAAGATCATCTCTCATTCTTCTCATCTCCAATTGGTATAAGCCAAATTTGTTCAACTTTTGTACATGAAACAAGCCCCTCATTCCAGGAATGAGTCAAGCGAACATTCTCTGAACTGCCTATAATGCAATTACATCCTTTTTCAAATTAGGAAACCCAGATCGCACAGAATGCTCAAGATATGATTACACCAAGGCCACATACAAGTGCAGTAAAACTTATCTACTTTTACATCTGGCTCCCCTTGCAATAAACAATGACTTTCCACTTTCACTTGTTATACCCACACACTAATTCATTGTGATTCACATACCAGAGCACTCAGATCCCTCAGTGCCAGCCATTTCTGTTCTCTTTTGTGTATTGTGTTTCTATTTTTCCTGTCAAATGAGAGAAGTTCATCTTTTCCCACACTGTGTTCCATCTGTTAATTATTTTCCCACTCATCCATATTCTTGCCTATACTCCTACTTCCACTTGACAACCTAGTTTACTATCTATCTTGATGTCATCCGCAAATTTAGCTAGTACGCATTTGGTTCTTTAATTCCAGCCATTGATATAGATTGTAAATAGTTAAGGCATCAGGATTGAGCCCTTGGGCTTTTGTTACTATCAAGAGAGAAGAGGTGGACTGTCTCCCTTCTGTTCACATCTTCAGTTAATTAAATAAAATTGTATCAGTGATAAGAGGAACTGCAGATGCTGGAGAATCCGAGATAACAAGGTGTAGAGCTGGATGAACACAGCAGGCCAAGCAGCATCATAGGAGCAGGAAGGCTTACATCGAAGGGTCTAGGCCCGAAAGTTTTTTTTTCATCCAGCTCTACACCTTGTTATCTTAAATAAAATTGTATTTGCATGTGGCTTTACCTCGCTCCAATTAAAAATGCAGTTAACTGTTCTTGTTGTGAACAATAAAGAGTCAAACAACAAGGTTTAACTGAGTCAAAGAAAGAGCACAGTTATTACCTGCTTTTGTTGAGAGGAAAAAATACATTAAGAATATAGTTTTCATGCTGTCATTTGACTTCCCCCACAGCACACACGCACATGAACATGCACATATGTGCACGTACACACACATAATGCTAAAAGAATAAGACCTTTGGTTGTCAGTGAGGCATAGGTTTAAACTCGAGGCCAACATTGAATCATTGGCTTATTGGATGCAGTCAACCGCAGCAAATGTTGCAGTTATAGAAAATTCTCAGTTCTCTCTCAGGGCTGATTTTTTTTCGCAGATTAAGCTATCACTTCCAAAGAAAGAAGGAGAATCCTTATTCCTGATATTACTGCAATTTCTTGCAAGTTACTTCACATTTCTGGCTGTCTTTTCTTGAGGCAAAAAACCATCATTGAAACCATCACCCATGAGCAGCAATGTGTCAAAAGCTAACTGTTCACCCATCATTGCAACAATCCATTTCTACAAAGAGTTGAAATGATCCATTGTCAAATTTCCACTTTCGTTCTTTGATATAGGCAGGGGAATTCAATCCTGCTTCTTTGCATAACTAGTTTCAGATATAAACCTTTGTTCCAGCAAAACCCATAGTCAAGCAGTCTAGACCTCTACACAGAGACAGTTGAAGCTCTCATTGTGAGCTATACATGCCACATGATGAATTTTAATTTTACAGTTAATTACCCCGGAATGGTCTTTTGTAGCTGTTGTCATCAAACCCAGCCATTAGATAATCCTACGTACATTCCTGGGAGTTTGGCTCATTTTGGTTCAGGTGACTTTGTGGTCACTTTAAAGTATTTTAATTCATTTTTAACTGTGTTCCTCTCACCTCAAAGTTCAAGGCTTCTAGGTTAGTTGTTGAGATTTTAATGATGAATATTCCAGATTTTATAACACCATGACGCACTCAACTCATTACAGGTTGCCAACTCAAAAAATGACCTACTTAAGCCCCTTTCACTGCATCCCGTTAGCTAACTAATCCATTACCCGTACTAATATATTACCCTTTACACCATGTGCTCTTATTGTGTGAACAACTTTTGACATTGCACCTGATCAAACTTTTGGAAATCCAAACACACTCCATCTGCAGGTCCCCTTTTGTCTGTTTTGCTCGTTACTTGCTTTCAAACACTCTAATTAATTTGTTAAAGAAAATTTTCACTTCCCAAAACTATGTTGATTCTGCCTGATCCCATTATGAATTGTTAAGTATCATGCTATAACCTTGCCAGTAGTTGATTCCAGCAATTTCCTTGACAGATGTAAGACTAACAGATTTATAGTTCCCTGCTTTCTGTGTACTTCCTTTCTTGAATAAATTCAAGACTTAACAAAACAAATCTAAAGTTTGCTGTTTTCCAATCAGTAGGGACCCTTCCAGAATCTATAAAATTTTGTTATATTGTAACCAATGCCTCTACTATTTTTACTGCCACTTCTTTAAGACCCTGGAATGTCAGGCTTTAGGTCCAATACATTGCCCAGAATTTCACATTTTCCAGGTGATAATGATTGTTTTTAAGTACCTCTCTTCCGTTGCTTGATTTTCAAGTATCTTTAGGAACTTTTTAAAGTCTTCTACAAAAAAAAAACTGTAAATATCTGTTCAACCACTCCCACCACTTCCTTGTTTTTGAATTATCAATTCCCCAAACTCCCTATCGAGATGAGCAATACCAGCGTTAGTTATACTTTTCACATTTAACTACTCGTTAAAATATTTGCTGTCTGTTTTGATATTACCAGCTAGCTTTCTCTTTTTGATAGCAAGAACTGCAGATGCTGGAGTCAGAGATAACACAGTGTGGAGCTGGAGGAACACAGCAGGCCAGGCAGCATCAGAGGAGCAGGAAAGTTGACATTTCGGGTCAGGACCCTTCTTCAAAAATGGGGAGGGGAAAGGAAGCTCAGAAATAAATAGACAGGAGGGATGGGGCTTGGGAAGGTAGGTGGGATGGTGATAGGTGAGTGCGGGTAGGGAGTGGTGGCAATTGGTCACTGAGGTGGGAGGAGCGGATAGGTGGGAGAGAAGATGGACGGGTGGTGTCAAGTCAAGGAGGCAGGGATGAGAGGGAGGGTTGGTTACGGGATGAGGGCAGGGGTGGGGAGATTTTAAAACTGGTGAAATCCGTGTTTAGGCCATTGGGCTGTAGCCTCCTCTGCATCAGTGAGACCAAGCTGAGACTCAGAGACCATTTTGTAGAACATCTGCACGCGACAAACGACAGCACCTTCTGGTCACAAACCATTTTAACTACCCCACCCCACCCCCCCACCCCCAACTCCCTGGCTGACATGTCCATCCTGGGCCTCCTCCAGTGTCACAATGACGTCACCCGCAAACTGGAGGAACAGCACCTCATATACCCCCTCAGGAACATACAGGCAGATGGCCTAAACATGGATTTTATCACTTTTGAAATCTCCCCACCCCCACCCACATCCCATGTCCAACCCTCTCTCTCATCCCCACCTCCTTGACCTGACGCAACTTGTCCATCTTTCTGCCACCTATCTGCCCCCACCCTCCTCACTGCCTACCTGCACTCACCTATCACCGCCCCACCCACCTTCCCCAGCCCCACCCCTCATTTCTCTATTTATTTCTGAGCTCCCTTCCCCCTCCCCATTTCTGAACAAGGGCCCTGACCCAAAATGTCAACTTTCCTGCTCCTCTGATGCTGCCTGACCTGCTGTGCTCCTTCAGCTCCACACTGTGTTGTCTCAGCTTTCTCTTGTTCCCTCATTTTCTTTCAGTCATTTTTACTGGTTCTTATAACCTGTTCAATCCTCTGACCTTGCACCAATCTTTGCAGATTTGTACAATGTACTTTTCCAATTGGACACAAATCTTTATGGAAGGGAAATTCTGGCACCAGGTTGCGATGGTGAGCGGGGGCACTGAGAATAGCAGCTAAAGCAGTTATTTTGAGACATCTAGCAGCATGTGGTGAAGCATATGGTAACAGTAGGGGAAGTTACCAAGCAGCGCAAGTGAAGCAGTCAAATAGACCCTCCCTGGAGAAAAGGATAGTTTGGGGGAAGGATGCCTGAAGGGAGAAGGGACAAACAGATAAGGGGATTTCTTCAACCACATGTAAACCATGGGTTTTCTTCCAGGTAAACAGGTGCAGCAGGTAATCAGGAAGGCTAGTGGGATGTTGGCCCTTATTTCAAGGGGGTTGGAGTGTGAGAGTAGGGAAGTGTTACTGCAACTGTACAAGGTGCTGGTGAGAGCACATACGGAGTACTGTGAGCAGTTTTGGCCCCCTTATTTAAAAAAAGATATTATCTCATTGGAAGCAGTTCAGAGAAGGTTCAATAGGATGATCCCAGAAGAGAGAGATTGTCTTATGAGCAAAGGCTAAAACAGGTTGGGACTCTACTCACTGGCTTTTAGAAGAATGAGGGGCAATCTCATTGAAACATCCAGGATTCTTAAGGAGCTTGACAGGGCAAATACTGAGAGAATGTTTCCCCTCGTGGAACAGTCTAGGATCAGAGAGTACAGTCTCAGAATAAAGGGGCACCAATTTAAGACTGAGACGAGGAGGAATTCCTTCTTTCAGAGGGTTGAGAGTCTTTGGAATTCCTTGCAACAGAGGGTTGTGTGGGCAGGGTCCTTGTGTATATTTAAGGCTGATGTAAGTAGATTCTTTATGAGTAGGGGAATCAAGGGTTACGGGAAAAGGGCAGGAAAGTGGATCTGAGGAATGTCAGATCAGCCGCAATTCTACTGAATGGCAGAGCAGGCTCAAAGGGCCAAGCAGCCCACTCCTGTGTTTATTCCTTCTGGTCTCTTGGTCTCAATCTGATTTCACTTCATGTTTGGAATGACCTGGTGTCAACAAAATACAGAATTCCTGCTTCATAATATTCAAATCAAATATACATTCAAATCGTATGTTACATTAACTTACTTTCTTAGCCAAAGATGATACATGCTTCCCAAAGAGCCGTTATTTCTCAATGGGACCTTTTTTGCTGAAATTTATTAAACATTTCTTTAAATATCTTCCACCGCATCTCTACCATCCTACCTTTAACCTAGATTCCCACATCACTTTAGGCAGGTCTGCCTTTATCCCCTTAAGATACGTTTATTTAGGTCGCAAACACTACTTTTCAACCCCCACCTCCCCGCTTCAAATCTGAAGAGTTTTAACTGTTTAATTTAGTATTGATTGCATCTTCAAATAAGTACAACCATAAAAAAACCGATGTTGTCTCAAAAAGTGATTTTTCAGCAACTCCCAGGAGTTAATTAATTTCTGTTCAAAAAACAACATTAAAAATCATATTATTTATTCAGGAGCAAAAATAGTACTAAAAAGACAGTATTTCACATCTATCATTCACACATCACAGAATTCATATCGTTCCTCAGAGACATAACAGTGTCAGGTTTTACCCATTGTCAACATGCTTCAATGTAAAATCCAAATTACTTAAGAAATTACTGGAAAGTAATGTGGAACTGGAGATATAGTTCTGGAGATATAGTTCATTTTTTTTCGTTTTAAGCATTTGGCATTTTCAAAATTTGCATTAACAGGTTTTGAAAATGGATTTTAAAAAGAATAATGCTTCAATTTGTTGTGATTTTATGTGAGGCTCCCAAAGGGACTCAGTTCAACATTTGCACATTTCTTGTAAATGTTTATAGTCTGCTAATTGTAAATTTATTACAAACAGCATTGTAGAAAGAGTTCTTAGTCAGTGTTCCTCCAGATCCGGCTAAAAGTGACTGAGCTGAATCTAGGCACTGACACCCAGAGAAAAATCCATTTATTCAAAGCAGCCTGTCACTGTGGAATTAGATAGATCAAATGCATTTATTTGAATGACAGGTTGCTATTGTCAACTTTAGTGGCCAAATCAGTTATTTTTAGTCAGTAAACAATTTCTATCCATGGTGGCTCAGAGACCAGAAAGAACTTGATTCAATAATTTAGTTGCTTTGATGACAAGTCACAGTGGTTTCTTTCACAGCTTTATCCAATGCCACTTTCATTGCTTCTGAATGAATGAAAATAATTGGAAAGAAATCTTGAAGCAAGCTTTCTCCACTCCCATAAATAGACCTGAATTTTGCACCAGGAATAACAGCAGGACTAATGGTGCTCACCGTACTCGTCTACATTGTGTGAGACATTGGTTTGGAGAAATTAATGCTAAAGTTGCACTGAACTCCTCCAAGTCCAATAATGTCCCATTGCCTTAGCTGGAGAATCAGGCAGTGTAACATAAAGGTCCTCATGGAAACAGATAGTTTCCATGAATCAGTACTGAGGTAACTTTATACCTAAGATGGTGCTATAGAGGCGACTTGTAAACGTTTCACCGTAGTCATGTGAGTACGTGACGAAAGCTAAATCAATAATTCAATTCAAGTCATGAGTAATTATGCCTAACCATTCAATGTAACTTGTAGCTATTGTTATACTTCACTAAACTCTGCCTCCTAGAGAAGCACCTCTTCTCACTAAGACTCAACTGTGCTTTATCCTACACCATCGCTAATTAGATAGGCCCTTAGACTCAACATAAAAAGGACAATTGGTCATTTAGAGAGTGGTTGGCGCCGTCAGGGCCTGGAGTGCATCGTCACCTCGAATAATGTTGTTTTGATTGAATTTTAGTAAGTTTTGGTTCTAGTTTTGTAAGTTTCAGTTGACTGTTGCATTTTGCTTCCAAAACAGTGTCCCCAGTTGAAGTTTATTTGCAGACAAAAGAGTAGAATGGAAAGGAGGGTTATATTTTGGGAGGCTGGTGGGCCCTATAGAAGCTGCAGGGAGGAAATCGGAGGGTGAGGAAACATCGTTGCCCCCGGTGATCACATTATAATTTAGGTTTGGTGAGTTTACTCAGTAATTTTCCATTAATCTTTTGATTGTGGATGCTTATTAAATGAAAGACAAATAGGCCTTTTGATTTGGGTGCATATAAATTCAGTTTGCCTTGGCTGGAGTGAATGTATTTATTTGGTAAGGAAATCTTAAATGGTGCAATCCCATATGGGCCTCAGCAACGTTGCCGTTGGCGAGATTTGTGGTAAGATTGGAAGATGATTCCAATAGGATTCCCCTCTCAACTTTCAGAGCACCTTACTACAACTTTTATGCTTTTGACAAGCAGCCTGGAGATTCTTGCTTAGCAGCGGTAAGTTGCCAGTTAAAGGAGATCATTGCTTGTTCAACACCTTACTAACAGCCCAACTTGCCTCATTCATATTCAGCTTCCAATCTTATCAAATCCTCCAAACAAGATCAACATTGAAGATCAACAAGGAAATAAGAGCGAATGTTTGACCAATTGTGCTTGCTGCTTGCTCTGAAGGACCTTCATGTTGCTTAGGGCCAAACAGCATAGGAACAGGGATAGACTATTCACCCCACAAGTCTATTCCACTGCTCAATAAGATGATGGCTGATCTGTGGCCTAAATCCATATACCTACTTTTGGTCCAAATTCCTTAATACCTTTGCTTAGCAAAAATTTATGAATTAATTTAAAAATTAACAACTGATACAGTATCCACTGCCATTTGTGGAAGAGAGTTCCAAATATCTACCACCCTTTGTCATTCCTAACTCCCGAATTGTCTGGCCCTAATTCTCAGACTATGCCCCTAGTTCGAGAATCCACAACCAGTGCTGGAAATCTTTACCTGTTCCGTCTTTTTCTGTGAATATCTTAAAGACTTCGATCAGATCACCCCCTAAACTTCTAAATCCTAGAGAAAACAGACCTAATTTGTGTAATTTCTGGTCAACACCAGCACCAGTAGCATGCATCCTTCATCCACAGACACTGGTATCCAGCATTTTCTGACCCTTCATGACCATTCCAGCGCCTCTCTTATACAGTGGCAGGCCACATACAAAGCACAGACTTGAATTGTTTTAAAATACAGCAGCTCTCACTGGCCCCTCACCCTGTTGCTAGACAGCTCTGGGTCTGCCAGGCTTCGTGTACAACGTGTGGTCCCTCTCTAAGCGGAAAGACATCGGTGACATCCACAAACAAGCCCACCACTCATCTCAAAGCTACACGAAGCAAGCTGCCAAGGATTCAGCCAATGGGTTAAAACAGCTCCAGCTTTGTTTATTAGAATGGTTTGCGAGAAAGGCACAAGGCAAGATTCAGTAGTGTACGTAGGTGAACTTACACCCCACCCTGATACTTCTGTTTCTTAAGCGGTCTTATTTTATGTTGTATGAATTTCATGAAGAGTTCATTAATCTATGAAAGCAGTTTCAATGAGAAAAATCTTGGTTATGTCAGATTAGTTCCACCTTAATCAAAAAGGTTCTAAGGGATTAGCATATGCAGAGAATGTGCAGCACATTCAGAAGCTGTGGCCCTAAATCTGTACATATGCTTACAGTTCTACATGTGGTAGACGTATACTAATTGTGTGGTCTACTGTCTATGTGATGAAAACATCACTATGTGTGCATGTCAGGTTATCCTTGTCCTGTGGAATTATGGGTAGCAGAGTTTGGCCAATTTCTTAAAACAGACCATGACAAACAGCTGTTGCTTTTAAATGTTGGCTTCCTTTAAACTGAATGCATTCTTCCTGGAGAACTGGCTACAGGAAGGAATGGCATGTCCATCATTCATGTAGGGTCTCGACATGTACATTTGGTAAATGCTCATTGTAATAAAATGGCTGAAGGGTTTATGTGAATCATATAACCATGGAATATGAATCATTGGAAAAAATTGTGATGAACATAAGGGGATCTTTATCTGCTCCATATGATATGAAGTCTGTTATCATGTCCTTTGATGTATGGTAGTTTATGGTAGAATATAGAGATAAAACAATTGATGTCAGTGTATTGAGTAAGGTGCCAGTTATGTAGTCATGCTGGAACTGTGAAACATGATAACTCAGTTTATTATTGAGCCCACCATTCACTATAAAGACTGTCATATAACTGCATGCTATCCTGTACGAGTAGACTGGGAATTGATGTTAGTTTTATTATCTGAACTCACTAGAACATAAAATCTAGTCATTACAATTAAGCTCTGTATATTTGTAACAAAACAAAATGGAACCTGAAAGCAGTCCAACACTGTCCTGTTTCACAAATGAAAAAATTAAGTTAAACATCACACGTTATTACCATGAAACTATTTATAGAGTCATGTACTGCCCCATAAATAGACAAAAAGAAATTCAACACCAGACGTGCAAACTCATATGCCAACTCTCAGTACTGGAGGACAATGTTTAAAATCTATTCGGACAGGCCTAAGGCTTGCAGCTTCCTGGTAACTCCTTCGTTCTGTAATTCTAACTGTAGCCATCCTCTGCTATCCTTCCCTGTCAGTGCTCTATTCAAGTATTTCAAACTCCTGCAGTTTTGCAACAGCATTCACAATTCTTTCCCAGAATGTGTACTGGCAGATAAGTTCAGCTGTCCCAAAACTTGATGTTCTGAAATTCTTCATCATCTGTTTGTGATTTTTGAAATATATGGATGATGATGGGATATTGTAGGGGGATGGGCTTAGATTAGTTCACAGGGCGGCGCAACATCGAGGGCCGAAGGGCCTGTTCTGCGCTGTATTGTTCTATGTTCTATAGTTTTCTACCTCATTTCCCTGGTCTCAAGAAGTCCCTAGCAATCACCAATCTCCCCAAGAGAATCCAAAGTGCTGATTTAAAACCCCAGCAATGCACAATTGCATTATCTCACTTCAATTCAAAATTTTCAGAGGTATTGCTTGATCATGTTTCAGCATTTACAGCATCAGCAGTTCTCCTCCTCCAAAACAAAAGCCGACAGTTAAAAATTTACAAAAACAGAAGTTGCTGGGAAAGCTCAGCAGGTCTGGCAGCATCTGTGAAGAAAAAAATCAGAGTTAACATTTCGGGTCCGGTGACCCTTCCTCAGAACTGATGGTAATTAGGAAAATATATGCAGAAGATAGGGAGGAGGATGAGGTAGGGAGTAAACAGTAAGACAGAGCCTGAAGAAAGAGAAGAGCAGTTGGATAGGCAAAAGAGTTGATAACGATCTGGCAAGGAAGGTGAATACTTGTTAATGGGGACTGTTAGTGACTAGAAGTTAGTAATGGCAGGCTATGTGATAACAAGGCCTGGTGTGCGGGGTAAGGGGCTGGGACAAGGGAACGTTTAGGCCTTAAAATTATTGAACTCAATATTGCATCCGGAGGGCTGCAGGGTCCCCAAGTGGAAAATGAGGTGTTGTTCCTCCAGCTTGTGCTGAGATTCACTGCAGGAAGCCAGAGACAGAGATGTTGGCCAGGGAACAGGGTGGTGTGTTAAAGTGGCAGGCAACAGGTAGCTCAGGGCTTTTTTTTGTGAGGAGAACATAGATGTTCAGAGTAGACTGGGTGACCTCTTCACATCATTTCCCCAATGTAGAGGAGACCAAATTGTGAGCAGTGAATGCAGTAGACTAGATTCTGGGAAGTGCAGGTGTTTGCTTCACCTGGAACGTATGTTTAGGCCTTTGGATAACGGGGAGGGAGGAGGTAAATGGGCAGGTGTTGCACCTTCACCGGTTACAGGGGAATGTGCCATGGAGCTGTGTGGAGGTGTTGGGGGTGAAGGAAGTGTGGACCAGGGTGTCCCGGAGGGAACAGTCCCTGCAGAAAGTGGACAAGGGACAGGACGGGAATATGTGTCTGATGGTGACATCTTGCTGGAGTTGGTGAAGATGGCGTCTAATGATCTTCTGGATGTGGATGCTGGTGGGATGGTCGGTGAGGATAAGGGGAACCCTATTGCTGTTGCGGGAGGGAAGAGAAAGGGAGATGAGTTGGACCCGGTTGAGGGCCCTGTCCACAACGGTGCTGGGGAATCCTCGGTTGAGGAAGAAGGTGGTCATTTTAGAGGCTCCCTTGTTGAAGTTGACCTCATCTGAAGTTGACCTCTATGCGACAGAGACTGAGGAACTGAGAGAATGGGATGGAATCTTGACAGGAAGCAGGGTGTGAGGATGTAGAGTCCAGGTAGCTGTGGGAGTCAGTGGGTTTGTAGTGGATATTAGTGGCCAGTATATCCTCAGAAATGGAAACAGAAATGTTGAGGAAGGGAAGGGAGGAGTCAGAGATAGACCAGGCAAAAGTGAGGGAAGGGTGAAAATCAGAAGCAAAATCGATGAACTTTACCAATTCCGGATGAGAGAGGGAAGCAGCACCAATGATATCATCAATGTATCGGAGAAAGAGTTGTGGGTGGGGGCCAGAACAGGACTGGAACAATGAATGTTCCACGTACCCAAAGACAAGACAGGCATAACTGGGGCCCTTGTGGGTGCCCATGGCCACCCCTCTGACCTGAAGAAAATGGGAGGAGTTAAAAGAGTTGTCGAGGATGAGGACGAGCTCAGCCAAGTGGAGGAGGGTGGTGGTGGGTGGGGATGGTTCAGGTCTTTGCCCCAGGAAGAAGCGGAGAGCCATAAGACCATCCTGGTGGGGAATGGACGCGTAAAGTGGTTGCACATCCATGGTAAAGAGAAGGCGGCTGGAGCCTGTAAACTGGAAATTTTGAAACCGGCGCAAAGCGTTAGAGGAATCATAGATGTACGTGGGCAGGGATTGGATAGGGGACAGAAGACTGATTCAAGATAGAAAGAGATGAGGTCTATGGGGCAGAAGCAGGCTGAAACAATGGGTCTGCCGGGACAGTCCTGTTTGTGGATTTTTGGAAGAGTTATAAGCAAGCTTTGTGGGGCTGGGAGATTATCAGTTTGGAGGCAGTGGGGAGAGTGGCACCAGATGACATAAGATCAGTTACCGTAATAGATACAATGGCCTGATGAGTCATGGTGCAGGGAAAGATAGGAGGGGGTATCTGAGAGCTAGTGCTCAGCCTCTGCAATGTAGAAGTCAGTACGCCAGACTACAGCAGCACCACCCTTATCGGCAGTCGTTAACAATTTACCCTTGTTTACAAGTGGTAATTTAGTTTTATAAAACAGAATATCAGGAATAAAGATAAAGATAATGTGGTTATATAGCATTACAGAATTGCAAGGTCTCTAAGAAATAAATTTTAGTCTGCATGTAATGTCTGAATGAGGGAAAGGAATATGAATAAATAAGAAAAATGTCAAGATTAGGTAAAAATTGGGGAAAAAAATTACTTTAACATGAAAATACCATGTTTTCAGTTAGTAAAATAAATCCTACAGCCAAATATCAGCGACAAGGACAGAAGGGGATCCTGGTCCATACTAGTCCATAGCAGAGCATATTCACATTAGAGTCAGCTTCATTACCTTTTGATTTCTGGTCCTAATCATTGTAAGAATTTGTCATTGTACTTTCCTTTGTGGACCCTTTTGTACATCATTTCAATGAATCTTTATCATTTCACGGGGAAATTTGCATCGAGAAATTATTGCACGTGACAGGACATGCAAAGTAAACTGACATATCTCTGACATTTCCTGAACCGCATTTTTGAATCAAAGGTTCATCAAAAAATCTATTTCTTCACTCTCATACTGTCACTGCCATCAACAGTCCAGTTTCCCTGCCTACATCATCAGCAGTGTTCGTTGTTTAAGTGCAAATCATTTGAAGAAAGTAGTCAAAGTGAATCATATTTTTTTTATTTTAAAGAAGAATATATTAAGTACGTCCCTCTGTAGAATATGATAATTGTGTATAAATCATTAAACTGCCAGCCCCACAGTTATATTGTGTACTTGGGTTGACAATGGCCTAGCCCTCTCACATTTTGCGAAGGCTCTGGAAATAGCAAGGCTTGATTTGCAGCATGTTATCCTGGTGACGTGTAACAATAGGAAATTTCCTGCCATTCCTGGCTCTGACACTCAGACCTTGCCTGATACTGCTACTCCTCCACTTGGACATGGTCTGTCCATTGTGGATGAGAACACACGGTTCCACATGGTAGACTGATAGTCAGGTTAGACCACATGGAATCCAGGGGGAGCTAGTTAATTGGATACAATATTAGCTTGAAGGTAGGAGGCAGAGGTTGGTGGTGGACGGTTGATTTTCGGACTGCAGGCCTGTGTCCAGTGGTGTGCCGCAAGGCTCGGTGCTGGGTCCACTGCTTTTCATCATTTATCTAAATGATTTGGACATGAATAGAAGAGGTATAGTTAGTAAGTTTGCAAATGACACCAAAATTGGTGGTGTACGGGACAGTAAAGAACGTTATTTCAGAGTAAAACAGGACCTTAATTAGATGGGCTATTGGGCTGAGGAGTGGCAGATGGAGTTTGAATTAGATAAATGTGAGATGTTGCATTTTGGTAAGGCAAATCAGGGCAGGACTTATACAGTTAATGGTAGAGCCCTGGGGAGTGTTGCCAAACAAAGAGATCTAGAGGCACAGGTACAGGTGCACGGTTCCTTGAAAGTGGTGTCACTGGTAGACAGGGTGGTGAAGAAGGCATTTGGCACGCTTACCTTCATTGGTCAGTGCATTGAGTATGGGAATTGGGATGGCATGTTGTGGCTGTACAGGACGTTGGTGAGGCCACTTTTTGGAATACTGCATTCACTTCTGGTCTCCTTGCTATTGAAAAGATGTTGTTAAACTTGAAAGGGTTCAGAACAGATCTAGAAGGATGTTGCCAGGGTTGGAGGGATTGAGCTATAGGGAGAGGCTGAATAGGCTGAGGCTATTTTCCCCGGAGCATCAGAGGCTATGGAGTGACTTTATAGAGGTTTATAAAATTATGAAGGGCATGGATAGAGTGAATAGCCAAGGTCTTTTTCCCAGGGTGGGTGAGTCCAAAACTAGAGGGCATAGGTTTAAGGTGAGAGGGGAAAGGTTTAAAAGGGATCGGAGGGGCAACTTTTTCATGCAGAAGGTGGTATGTGTATGGAATTTGCTGCCAGAGGATGTGGTGGAAGCTGGTACAATTACAACATTTAAAAGGCATCTGGATGGGTACATGAATAGGAAAGGTTTAGAGGGATATGAGCCAAATGGTGGAAAAAATAAATGGTTTAGGATATTTGTTTCAGAGATAGTAGGAACTGCAGATGCTGGCTTGGTTTAGGATGTTTGGTTGGCACAGACAATTAGGACAGGAGGCTCCGTTTCTGCGCTGTATATCTCTACGATGCTATGCTAAATCAGGAGTTTCCAACCAATCCTCATGGCAGAATCTGATCTTTCAGGCTGCAAGATTGGAATTCCAATTCATAGCGTGGGGCGTATTCGAATCCGCCCAGGGTGAAAGAAATGTGGAATTCCCTCCTGCAAAAGATGATGGGCATTGGGACATTTGGGGCATTCAGCAATAAATTGGGAGGCAGTAGATAATGCCATCCAAAAATGGGTTGAAGAGTGTGAGCTGAGAAGTGTATCAATATAAACCAACAGATGTTATAAATTAATGCAAGCTTAAACTAGACGTGTGGAGAGGATTACCGGGATGAACAGGCTGAAGGGGACAAGATTCCACATCATGAGGACATCTATAACCATTTTTAAACCAATGGAAATGGGAAACTGGCACAACTATACCTTAGCAAGAACCCACAATTACCCTTTCAAACTGAGAGAGAGGGTTCTGACATTTTTACTATCACCTCGTCTTGTAGAAGCAATAGATTGTTGAATGCACTGAGCTTATGCCTAGAACAAGAAATCGGGCTCAGCGTGTCTTTTTTTTCCGGGCAATTGGAGCTCCAGAGCATGAACACATACTTGTGGTGCAATTTAACACAGGGAAGGCAGATCACTCAGTCAGTCTGCACCAAGATTAATGCTAGCAGCATCATTTATGAGGTCAACACTTCAGCCAATACTGTCCCTGCATTCAGCAGCAAGAGAACATCCTCACCAATGTTATTTAAAGGGATTGATATCTTCTGATTGTTGCTGTAATTTGACATGTGATTGGTGCTTTCTATAGTTGTTTCCAGTTGCAAACATCAACAGAGAATAGAGTGGAAGATGCTGAGAACTTGTTTGCTGATTTCAAGGTTTCTGCACAAACTAGTGGCTCCTGGACATGACTGCATCAGTAACCATTCCCCTAGGAATGCAGCATGATTGGGATAATGAACAGATGGAACGCAAGGTAGAAATCTGCTGGAAGAGAGTAGGGAGAAGGACTCTGAGTAGCAGGCAAAATGAGCCAAAGATGTTCAAGCATCAACTCTCTGACGTGGACTTCAGCGAAGAACAGTGTTCGAGATGTCTGCACGTTACTAAGTGTGTCCTCATGGAAATCTGCCACTTTCTGCAGCCACAGTTTCTACCACAGAGTAAGACAAGGATTGCATTGTCAGCAGCTGTGAAGATGATGGTGAAGATAAACTTTCATGCATCTGGATCCTTCCAGGCTGGAAGTGGAGGCATTTGCAAATCTTGCAATTTGCCACCTGCTATTATATCAAGGAGATGACTAAGCTCTCTATTCACAGAGTTAGCTACATTTTGTTCTCTCTTAGCAGGGCAAAGTGGATGGAATGAGGCACGTTGTTTTACTTCGTTTGCAGATTTCCTCATAGTGCAAGGACTACCCCACCACCCCCAACCCCCCATTCAGTATCTAACTGACGTGTGATCAGAGGCTAGAAATTATGCAGATTATTGCTGAGTGTACGGACAAAAGTCATAAGGTCTTTATTCCGAGGCTATACCATCTGCATTTGAGCCAAGTTGCAAAACAAAAGGCATCCAGTGATGACAAGAGCTTTCTGCCGCTGACTCCAGCGTATGTCCAAGATGCCTGTGTGAAGCCAGAATGTGTTGGAAACAGGCTACCTTGGGAAATGTGACCAATTAGATCAATGGTGTGCTGAGACTACACTGGCACAGCCTGAATCACTCGGGAGGACACCTGCTGACATCATCAGGGCAAGTGCTAAAATTGATGGTGCTCTGTTGAATGCTGCACAATCTCAGCATTGTGAGGGGACAGCCTCAAGGTAAACAACTGAGGAGAAGGAAGAGGAAGGGAGGAGGCAAGCTGTGCAACCTCTTTCTGCACAGGCTATGAAAATCTTGACCGACGCTAATTGCAACCTAATTCCTCATTCACCATCAGTGCAACCTCACCACCCCACCACCCCCCCACCCACCCCCATCTGTTAGGCACTCATAACAGTGGCCATAATGAAAAAAATTAAAAGTCTCCACAAAATGTCCATTCCAAACAAAATTTAGAAACAAAATCGTCCCTTGTGTATTCCCTGGCTTCAATGCGCTTTGCCTGTTCCAGTGCCCACACAGAGTACACCCTAATGACTGTAGTATGACTCGGATCAGGCTACTACTTACCACCACTCAATACCTCACAGGAGTAAAGCCTGCATGTGGACTTGGAGAAGGACCTCTGACAGTGCCACACTGAGAAGGCCCAGACACAGGGTACAGTATCTGGGCAGGAGCAGCCAGGGCTGGCTGGCTCAGTGCAGGTTTCGGAGAATAATTGCTGTTCCCCTGAGCACCAGAGTGGTGCATCAGCAACGTTAATGATCTGTTAGAGGACAAATTGCTCGGCTACTTTCACACCCAGCAAGCCAGTTTGTATGGGCTAAGAAAGTACGTAAGGCTCCGCCTCAGGAGGAATGTTCACGGTTTCTCTCTCTCCACAGCTGCTGCCAGACCTGCCAATTTTCTCCAGTATTCTCCGCTTCTTTTTTCTTTCGCAAGCTGAAATGTGTATATCTCCACAAGACTCTTGGAAGTTGCACAAAAAGTGGTTTGTCTTCAGCCAGCCGTGACCTTTTATACCCTTAGTGCTGCTTACTTCAGCATTATTCGGACACCCAGGCAAGCATCAATAGCATGGTGTAAATCACCTTTGACCAACATCTGATCCTTAAGCAATCTCATTGTGAACATGTATGTAATTGTTGATGCAATGATTGCAAATCCAATGTAGCTGGGCTTTGCAAATGGCTGCTTCATGTTTTTATCAATGGCATCCAGCAAATGTGGATCCTGTGCTTTTAGCCATCAAACTGACATTCCACTCACACTGGTCATTGTTCCAGCCACTTTCGGGGAGCACTCTGCATTTAGAGAAGGCAAAGTATTGACTGTCAGCATAGTTTAGCACTGGACCTTGCCTGGTTGGAACCACAACATCCATTATTACAATCATCCCTCAGTTCAAAATCTCCCAGCTTTTCCATCATTGATCCCCCGGCTCCTCCTGCAACATTTCCCCAAACTCCTCCTGAAGAGTTTGATGGATGGACTCCAGGATTGCACTCACACAGACATGTGGCCAATGCCAACGATCAGCCCCTATATACAAATGACCAGAACACCAACTGTTATGTTCACAGCTCCTTGAGTAACAAGATATGGTTTCTCTGACTGAGCTGGCCTCACAGACTGACAGCTGAACATTCCCGAACTGTACTGAGTCACATCCTCTGGACAACTGACTGTAACAAAGCCCCTGGACTATGTGCAGACTGTGCTCCTGACTGACGGTAGCAGCATATCCCGACAAACAGCAGCCCCCACTCTTGACTAGTCCCCACCAGTTTCCGGCATGGCCATTTGGTTACAGGGACATGCAATGTATTTGCAGCACAGGTAGCTGTAGGGGTAAGATTGGCATCTCAGCATTCCCTTCACCAAGATGTTCCCCTGCCAGGGCAATTCAAAACTGACTGGCATGCCAAGGAGCATCACAATGCGTCTGTACTAAAGAGCTCCTCTAAAAAGCAGTAAAGAGAACCTTTGGCTCTGGCTGAAGTGCCAACGCCCTATCAGGCATGGCACAGCATGGAAAGGCAACATGGATGGTATAAGCATGCAGGTAGGTGCAGAATGAATGGCCACAAAGAGGAAACGAGCAGCCCTGAGAAGCAACCTTGTCCCAGCACAAGCTGGGCACCTGTCCGTGCATGTAAAATATCCTCTGAACTAGAAGAGATGGGTGGGATGAAGCGAGTTGGGATGTGAGGAGTAGGGTTACATATGGAAAGGTTGCTGGGCCTAGACTTTGCAATGACATCATAATAATTACTAGCACCGTGGGCTGGAGATGCAACGGGCCCCTCCAGTTAGCCCCTGCTGCCTCTGGCTACACGCCATGTTGTCGTACAAGAAAGAAGGGCGTTCGTCAGTATGTTTGTGTAATGTGACAGCCACATGTGGAACAGCAATGCTAAATCTGTGAGGTAAAAGTGAGACATATAAATGCCTGGGATGAGTCCTAGTTGATAGAGACTGTTGGTAGGTGAATGAAGGGGGAGTGATGAATTGAGCAGCATGTGAACAAATGAAGTAAGAAGAAAAGTAGACCATTTGGTCCTCAAACCTGCTCCACCACTGAAAAAAAAACAACAGGTTGATCTATTTGTGTTTTGAGTTCCACATTCCCATCTACCACTGATAACCTATGGTTCCCTACCAAATAAGAAGCCATCTACTACTGCCTCAAAATTTCAGAGATGGAGAATTCCAAGGTCTCTGAGTGTCCGAGAGAAAAACTTCTCCTCCTGTCTGCCCTCAGATGGCAACTTCCAAATCTAAAACAGTGCATCTCAGTTCTGAAATCAGCCACAAAGGAAACATACTTTCCACATCCACCTTGTGAAGACCATTCAGGATTCCATTTGATACAATCAATTCACACCTTAGTCTTCCAAACTTTTCCTGTAAAAACAAGCCCAACCTGTCTAACTTAATCTCATCAGATAACCCACTCATTCCTGCATCAATCTAGTTAACTTCGTCTGAACCATCTCTGAGGCATATATTTCCTTCCTTAAGTAAGAAAGCCAAAATTGCACACAGTATTTGAGATGTAGGTTTGCCAATGCCCTGTACAACTGAGACATAACAGGCTTACTTTTATTGTTCAATTCCTCTTCTTCATTATATGCTGCATCTGTGTATTAGCATTTTGCAATTAATGCCCGAGAACACCTAGATCCCTCTGTACCTCAGGATTCTGCAGTTGTTCTTTGTTTATGTAATACTCTACTTTGGTAGGAAGAATAAAAAGGAGACAAATTCATATTATCCCAAATTATATTACCTCTGCTAGATTTTTGCCCATCCACTCAAGCAATCTATATCCATCTGCAAACTCCTTATGTCTTCTTCAAAACATACCTTCCAACTAACTTTGTGTCATCCTCAAAGTTAGCCACCATGGCTTTGCTCCCCTCATCTAACCCATTGATATATATTGTAAAAAATTGAAGCTCCAACACAGATTACAATGGGGCTCCACTCATCACATCCTACCAGACAAAGATCCACATAGGCACACACTCTATTTTCTGCCAGCCAGCCAATCTCCTACCTATGCTAATATGTTATCCTCTATACCAAGCATTTTCATTTTCCACAACAATTTTGATGTGGTGATTTATCAAATAGGCAGGATTTCTGGAAATCCAAGTATAATACTTCTACCACCTTCCCTTTATCAACAGCGTGTGTTAATCCATCAAAGAACTCTAATAAATTGGTTAAACTTGATTTTCCTTTGACAAAACCGTGCCCACTCTTCTTGATTACCTACTGTTTCTCTAAGTACACAACTATAATCTCTTTAATGATAAATTGCAAAACCTTGTCCATGACAGATGTCAAGCTAATTGGCCTTTAATTTCCTTTGTTCTGCCTCCCTCCCTTCTTGAATAAAGGCCTTCTTGAATATTTTGTACTTTTCAGTCTGATCTAATCTTTCCAAATGCCATAAAATTTTGGAAAACTAACATCAACCTCATTCACAACCTCTTTTGTTAGTCAGCAGCTGCATTAGTTTGTTTTGTACCATTTGCCTTATGGTTGTAATTTCACTAATTTTCTCTTTCTCCTCCACTTCCTGATTTACACCTATTGCTGGAATGTTTTTTGTATCCTCTTTCGTGAAGACTGAAGCAAAGTATTTGTTTATTTCAACCACAATTTTCTGATTAGCTATTGCAAATTCCCCATTCTCACTCACTAGGGACCAAGTGGGACTCACTAGGGGGTTTTACTTTTACTTTTCCTTTCTGAAGAAGTGAAGAAACTCTTGTCAACCATTCTCCATTCCCAATGAATTTCTTCTCATATGCTAACTTCTTCCTCCAGATTAACCTTTTATCATAGTCTATTGTTCTTTATATCCTGACCAATCATCTGACCTGCCACCCATCTTTACTCAGTTAAGTGCTTTTGCATTAAATTTGATGCTTCCCCTAACTTCTTTAGTAACCACAGATGGCGAGTCCTCTCTTTAGTATTTTTATTTACAGTAGGAATATTCTTATTCAGAATATTCTTAAATATCCTCTTAAATGTCTGCCACTGCATCTCTATTGATCTATCCCTTAGCCTAGAATGCTAGCTCACATCATTTAGTTCAGCTTTCGTGTCCACATGATGGTCTTTATCTCTGTTTAAAATACTAGTCTTAGACCCATTCTCTTCTATTTCAAACCACTTATAAAATTCAATCATATTGTGTCATTGTACAGGGATGTTGTTACTCCTAATCCCAGCCTATTGCACAATACCAAGTCTAATACAACCAGCTCTCTGATTCATTACAGAATGTGTTATTCTGAGAATCTATCTCAAAACCATTCTCTGCCTTCATCATCCAGGCTATTACTGCATGATTTTCTCAGTTTGTGTGTAGTTTATAATCACGCATATTTAGTGCCATTCCTTTATCACAAGCACCAATATTTCTTCTTGGATACTTTTTTCCTGATATGATACAACCGTTAGGGGACATGCACTATAATTCCTCTCTCCTTTTATTCTTCATTTGCAGCCAAACCAATTCTATACCCTGATCTTTTGGACCAACGATGTTGCAGTTGGCATTAGGAAATGCATACGCTATTTTGACAACCTGGATGAGGCCACTGATCTCCTTGGGATACTGTATCCCGTTGCTCAGAGCTTGACTCCTGGTATTAAACTGCATGCTACCTGCTCCACTGACATTTGACCATCAATCTGTCAGACATGCCTTTCCCCAACCCTGTGGGTATAGGACATCTCTCCTCCTCTCCACTCCTTCCAGGTTGCATTCTTATCAAAGACTACTGGAACATGGTCTTCCCGTTATTGTGCCATTCCTCGCTCCTCACAGTCTCTTCAGCCACAAATCCGTGCACTTGCTGCAGTCACAATGCACTTCCCTTTAAAAGATACAGACTAGCTTCCAGTAACCGTTGTCACACAGGATGCTAGCACTCTGCTAATGAACAGCGTGAACATCTCTGGCTGGAAGCAGGGATCATTTAACTTAACAGTGGCATGAGGTTAGTGGGCTGCCTGCATTTCAATCAACAGGCTCGTCACAAATTGCAATCCGTGCATCCATTTTAATTCGGCTCCATTATGATTGCACCGCAGATGATGAATTTAAAACTGGATGTTACCACAGCAACAAATAACACAGTTTCTGCAGACTGAACAAAAGAATATAGGCACAAAACAGAATGAAGCACTCAAATTAAATATTGTGAAACTAGGAAAAGGTTTCGAAAAGTTGCTTGAAACTAAACAGAACACTAATACCAGTGACACAGGAGAACTGTCAGAGATTTTAATCAATATTGTATGGGAAAATATACAGAGATCAGATACGTAGCAGTGAATTGTTTCCATCCTTGAAAGTAAAAATCGGAGAATGTACAATGTAAGACAGGTTTCCAGACTATGAAGGTAATATTGATTTTGTGAGATAGTGTAAAACCACTAACAGTGAATTGGCTATCCATTTTACATCTCTCCCTAATTTTATTTCCACTGACTTAGCTTCACAATGGAATCAAGTTTACCCCAATCACTGAAGGTTTGAATCAATATCTGAAGATTCTGAGACCACTGTGGGAAAATTTGTGCTGAACTATATTTGCAACTTGTTGTTAAAATTGTCATATTTATGAACAGCTGATTTTGAGTTGCTACCTCAGAGAGAGGAAAATTTGGAATTCCTAATTCTTTGCATGATAATCTGAAATCAGCCCAAATCTCACCCTCTACCTTGAGAGCCAATTTTTATCAGTAAAAACAGTTTCCATACACCATTGTAACTTCATGAATAAGTGATAATAAACAGGAATCCTCCAAATAAAAAGAGAGTGCCTAGGACGAATTGACATGAAAAGAGCATCATTAACACTAACCCTTCACTATCCATCAACGGATGCCTTGAGTATTGACACTTCCTCTAATCTCCCTGCTTCATCTCAGCAAAATAGACAGAACCACCATCCCAGATAAGAAGCCTGACTGTAAATGTCTGTTTAGACTGTTCACTGTGTATCCATCAATGTGCTTCACAACAGGATAAGCCTATCTCTTGAATTGTGTGTCTCTTTTAACTCTGTATCTGGTTATTTCTTGTTCATTTTTTGGAGCCATATCCTCAGATTTTATTCTCATTTTATCCACATCTCCTTGTTTTGGTAGTCTCATACTTTGCCATTACAGGGCTCATATCTGACACTGGCTCTTCCAATTGGCTTGGCTTTCTTTCTCCTCTGACTCCCCAACTTTATTTCGGGGAGAAAGCAGGTGCTTGAACGACTTTCTGGAGCTTGGCAAAATGAGGTGTGGCAGATTTTTACACTGAGGCTTCATAGGCATGGCCCCAGCTAATTTCCTACCAAAGCATATGGTAGGTGGGGAGTAGGCAGCTGGGAACCCAGTGTCAGCATAGAGCGAGGCCCCTTACAGGGGGCTGAATGAACAATTTATGGAATTCAGGTAAACCGCAGGATGGGAATACACATGGGCCGCCCACTGGGCAAATGGAAAGAGCAGAGGGACTCAAAACTCCTTTGATGGCTTCAGCACAGCAGTTCTACTGCTCCTGGTCACATGAAAAGTTTAATAAAAATTGAGATGGCAGTCTTATTGGGCCCCTTCTGAATCTGCCTCTTCTTCCCACTAATTGAACCTGTTAATCCATATCACTATTAAAATAACAGTAGATCCCCAATCTCAACGTGCAAAAGAAGGATCAGACTGAATTCCTCCAGGTGCCCTTCATTCTTGCTCAGAAGAGAGGGTTAAGATTCTATCCTGTCGGACCACTGAAGGATTTCAGTAGCTGAGTCTCATTTGTTATTTTAACCATCCAATTTCCTATTATATGGATGGCTGCTACAATACTGCCAGCTGAGAGAGAGGTGGGAATTCAAGTTAAACCAGGATTTATCTCAGGGAGACTGTGGTAAGCAAAACAGTGAAGCATCACAGGGAGCAGGTGACAGGGGCCAAACATCAGGGAGAGAATAGGGGTAGGGGAAGAGAACAGACATCAGGATTGAAATGTGGAAGTGACGGAATCTGGGAATATTTAGATTGTGGTTTGGGGCCTGGGAGGACATTGGATATCAAGAAGCTTTGGAGAGGTACAATGAGATCGGGACTATTGAGGCCAGAGCTGAGGCTGGAAGCACCAGGCTGTTCAGCTGAAAGCAGTCAAGAACCCATGGCCAAGACTCTCATACAAGGCTAGTCTGGGCATACTCAAAAATAAGAATAGAACAGAGATTTGGCTTTGGCCAGCAACATTTCCTTGTCCTTCTTTTCAATCTGAGTTTCTTCCTCTCATCTTCCATGTCTGAATTTATCCTGTTTTTCATTTGTATTGTCTTCCCTCTCCTGTGTCACCGGTTATTCTCCTTTACACAACTCCCTTCCCTTCTCACTGTCTTCCTTTCCCTCTTGCACACTTTTGTATTCTTATCATCGGTCCCTTGGAAACCAGAAACCAATAAAAAGAACAAACAAGACTGTAAGACGGCTGAGAGATCAGAGGAATTAGGTGATCACATTGTTTTCAGGCAGCAGATGGTCAGGCAAGCAGTCAGAGCAAGAAGATCAAGAAAGGTCAGAAGCATTCATCCTGGTGGACTATGATATACTGTGTAGGTGAGCAGAGAGACAGACCCAGAAAAATATGAAAAAGCATTCTTATCCTTTGAACACCGTTTTTTAATCTTTCTAATTGTCTCACAGGAGTGAAACAACAGTAGATTGTCATCAACTAACTAGAAAAATGTGGATATTTTCTAATCAATCTGTTCAGAGATATTACTCACACGTCCAGAGCAGGTCAGACTTGAACCTGGGTTTCCTGGCTCAGAAGTAGGGACACTGCCACCGCACCTCAAGATCTCAACTAGAAAAATATACATCTTTGTGATAATCCAGAATCAACTGAGCAAGTTACTAAGGACCATTACTGCAAGCAAACCTTTCAATTCCATTACACCAGACTGGACAGTGGGGCTGGGAGACTTATCTCTATGTTGACTGTGACAACAACTAACAGCTGATCTAATGTCTCAGATATTGACAGACCTCAGGAATGGAGACGCAGGATCTACAACTATGTTTGATTACCTATCTTCTTTCCTGTAGAGAAGCTGTATACAATGAGGAAATACTTACATTGCCTATCTAAGCAGTGTAATAATTCAAATTCTAGAGTTCATAACAGTAGTTGTCCTGAACTGAACAGAAAAAGTAGATATAAAGTTGCATTACATTTAACAGCCAGTAGTACTATGTATAATTTACCTCATAAATCCTGGGAGTACTTCCAGACCCAAATATTAATGAGGCAAATGTAGCTGTTCTGGTCTCTTACCTGATCTCTCTCATGAGTCAGTGCACATTCCAAAGGCTAGGCACCACAAAAGAGAAGCAAGCATTGTGTTTACACCAGAGAACCTACTGAGGTTAAGGCCTACAATTGGGCCTGGTTATACCTCAGAGATAGAAGGAGATCACAACTGGCAAGGCACTTCACCTTCTCCCTCCAGATGATTTTAAACCTTTGGCAATTTTCTGTTAGCCCGGAGCACATACAAGATGGAAGAAAAATCACTTGTGACATAAAATTCAAGATGATCTCTGGGCTGACAAGCACTTCACCTTGGCAGCAATGGGGAGTTAGTTTACAGAGAGGCAAATCTACCCTCGAGTCATTGGCACATGACATCATTGTGTCACAGCAGGTTAAAAGTGTTGCCAGGCTTTAGAAAACTATGATAGAGGAGGCTTAGTGTACAAAATTGCCTAAGTCACAAGCACTTGAACACGGCATTCAGATGTGGCAGCACTTTCAATATCCTTTCAGTGTGCAACATTCTATAAAACACTTTTACCATGGCAACCAATTTACATTGCCATTCAGTTGAGCTGTCACTTCGAGCTTTAAAAATAGATTGCTGAGTTATTATTGAAATGACTGGGACTTGTACAGATGCATAATCATAACAAGCATCTCATCAGAAATTGGACAGTGGATGAAAGGAAACCATATTCATGTCTTTAGTAGTACGTACAAGTAAATCCAGAAATAATGTGATTTCACTTACACAGCGTTTCCCACTAGCACTTTAGGATCATGTAGGCACATTACTCCAGGTCATTCAGACTCTCAAGATTTGACAGGCTGTAGTCTTCTCTATGATTTTTATCATACGTATTTCTGAATTTGCTTCCTGGCTGTGTATCACATAATTCCATTGGCAAGATTCCATCAAATATTAGTTTTAAAAGGTTTAGAAGCTTATAGAACAAGGTTTATCAAAAGTGTAAATTATGTTAGCTGGTGGGTCTGAAATTATCCTTTGAGTGGTAATGTTTTTGTACCTTAATTTTTCAGCAGAATATTCTTTTGAGTTTTAAGTACATAATGTTCTTTATTACTGCTCACTTGCATCTTCTAATGTGAATTAATTGCATCTCATTTCATAAAGCCATCCAAATGGAAAAGTGCCAACCAAATTGTGGACCATCATAGGAAGCAACAGACTCAATCATAGTTTTGCATCACTTTTGTAAGTGTTGCATGCATGTAATTAGAATGTTAGAAGTAACATTCAATAGCCTTCTGTACAAAAATTACTTTACCACTTCTGGCACATTACAGAATCATAGAATATTTCAGCTAGTCAGCTTGTTAAGACCATGTCAATTCTTTCAAAGAACTGATTTGGCTGGTTAAAACACAAAACAATACTTTTCATTGTATCTCAGTACATGTGACAATAATAAATCAAATCAAATCTGATTAACCCCATTTCCCAGCCTTTTCCCCATAACCCTGTAACGTTATTTTCTCCTCCAACTTCCTTTTGAAGATAGTATTACAACCATTATTTTATTGGGCAGTGCATTCAAATCCTAAGTGACACTGCTCAAAAAGATCTCTTCTGATTCTTTTGCTGATCACTTGAAATCTCCAGCTATCAACCCGAATACCACTGGAAAGTATTTTCCTTAATTCACTCAAATTAATCCATCAGGAATGCAAACACTTCTGTCCTCTAAGCCTTTTTTTGGCCTTCTCCGGTCTCAATGCCATCACTCGTCCTTGGAACAATACTAGTAAATCTCTGCTGTGTTCTCACCAAAGTCTTCTCTATCTCCCTAAGGTGTGGTCCCTAAAATTGAATTCAATACTCCAACTGAGGCGGAGCTTAATTTTACATAATCACAGTACAACTTGTGGTGGATGATCCCTAATTAGTCAGAGGCTTAGGAATGAGGAGGTAGCATTAGAATATCAAATCGAGGTGCACAAATAATTGTGATAGACAGATAGGATTGAAGTAAGAAATACAGTAGAAAGGTATTGTCTGGAGTCAAAACAAGAGGAAACATGACAAGATTCTACAGAAAATGTGTGTTAATGAATAAAATCTGCTTAGTAAGGCTGGGACTGAATACAAAGTAGTCCTGGTTACTAACTATTCAGAATGGACAGGAAAAGCAAAAGGAGAGGTGTCAGTATTGAATAAGGGGAATATTACAGAGACAATTAAAAAAATAGCAAACCACTGCAAATGATGGAAGTCTGGAATAAAAACAGAGAATGCTGGAGAAACTCAGCAGGTCTGACAGAATCTGTGGAGAGAGGAGCAGAGTTAAAGTTTCAAGTCCATTATGACTCTTCTTTGGAACTGAATGAAGACGTGGAAAAATGATGGGTTTTATATTGAGGAATAGAGGAGGAGCAGCAGTGGAAAAGATAGTAAGGGTATCAGTGCAAAAGGAGAAGGGGATGCTAACGATAGCAGAAGAGTAATGTAGATAAATGAACTCCAAGACGTATTGCGTGCTTTGGAGGGTTTTTAACATAATGCTGAGCAAGTTTTCACACCTTCATCTTACCAAGTTTGTCTGATCAATTACATTACACAGCCCTATTGTGTTCAACAAGTCCAATTCCCATCCCATCATCGTACTCGCAGAATAACTGGTCACACACCGGATATCCACCGAAACACCATTTTCCCTAGCATCTGTGCCATCTTTAAAAGCCCATTGTGCAACTGGAGCCTAGCTGACTGTTCACAGCATCACTCCCTTGTGTTGCTTTGCCTTTTTGTGCATTGGCATCTCAGCCAGAGATACCAGGCTCATATTACTCTTGCCTTGACTTGCTGCTTGGCACAGACACAGAACCAGTAAGCTGTCATAGTTGTCAAGGGAAGAAAATAGCCTTTGATTAGGGGATCCTAGCATAATCAATCAACGGCTGCTTGGGGTGCTCAGAGTCAGGATCCTCTCCTTGTAAAGGGTGAGGCACTGAATGACTGGCAGTACACTACCCACCCACCCCCCTCCCTCACCCCCGACTCTTTCTGTCCTATTTTGGGCTGTTTTCCTCCAGAAATAAGAGCAGGCCAAGTATTAAGGGAGATGAGAGTTGGTGGCAGAGCTGTTATGCGTTGCAGTGTCCTGAGTGACTGAGTGTGAGGGCAGGCAGTGTCAGTGGTGTCAGAGGTTGGGTTGGGTAACAGAGAGTGAAGGATGATGTTGCGAACAATAGTGAAAGTGGTGGGGCATGAGCTATGGTGGGAGGTGCATTCAGTAGCAGAGAGAGAGTGAGTGTGAGGTATCAGAGAGAAGATGGTGGTACTTACTCCAGCAAAATGGAAAAGGTCATTGACCTTCTTTCTACAGTGCTGGGCATTCCTCCATACAGCTGCCATTGCACTGATCCAGTTGGCAACCTCAGGCCAGGGTGCCATAGCCTAGTTTCCTGGTTCTACTGCTGGTGGAGGAGGAAATCCTGCATTGGTGCAACCCATCCAGTAGGACCCTACCCACAAGGTGGGGCACCAGTTTCTCCCCCTGTCTGCCATGTCTGGGAAAATGTCAGGAACCTTGTAGGGAAGCTCTAGATTGATAGTCCTTGTCCGGGTGCACCATAGGCTTTTAAAGTTGGCACAGATGCAAGGGAAATTTGGTTAACAACTATGACAAGCATCCTGGCTTTCTGTCTGTGCCAAGCAGCAAGGCAAGACAAAGCCTGGTATCTCTGGCTGAGGTGCCAGAGCACAACAAGACAAAGCAATGCAAGGTAGTGATGCTGTGAACAGCTAGGTAAGCTCAGAGTGAGCGAGCGCTAGGACAGCAACTGAAGAGTTCAGAGCTGTAGCCTGTATAGTCCATGAGCTGGGTGTATTTCCCTGAGTTACTGGCATAGCACTGAAGTGCAGAGGTGTCCTGTAAGTGTAGCAGAGATGTGCCATGAGGGAAGTTAGAGGCTAGCACATGTTGGATGCTAAAACCTGTGGATGTGGGATACATGTGACTGGTACCCATGAGGTGTGCCCTGAGATGTTGGTGCCCAGTGTCCAACATGATGTTGTTCAGAGGAGTGCAAGCTGAATCAGCCAGGTATATGCTCTGGTTTCCTTGTATTTGCCCAATTTCAGCTTGTTTGGCGAGTTTGGTGAGTTGGGGGACTCAGTATTAATGAGGTGAGTTGTGCATTAGCAAGGTATTCTTTAAATTGGCATCTCTGCTCAGAAATTGAAATGAAGGACAATGCTCATTGTCTGAAGTTTTCAAACTCAATGCTGAGCCCTGAAGGCTACAGTGTGCTGAAGGGGAAAATGAGGTGTTGGTTCCTCCAGCTTGTGCTGGGCTTTGCTTGAACACCGCAGTACCTCCAGAGCAAACACTTTAGCGTGAGTCCAAGATGGAGAGTTGAAATGGCAAGTGGCCATAAGGTCAGAGTCATTCTTATGGATTGAGCGGTGGTGCTCCACAAAGTGGTCACTCAGTCGTATATGGTCTCACTGCTATACAGGAGACCTGATTGTAAACAGTGAATACAGTGGACTAGGTTGCAAGAAGTGGAATTATGTCACTGCTTCACCTAGAAGGTGTATCTGGGGCTTCAGACAGTGAGCGGACAGCAGGCGCGAGTACAAATGTTACACCTTCTGTGATTGTATGCAGGGCAGATGTGCAAGAGCACTGAAGAGATGTGGGTGTGTTGGAGCAGTAGACAGAGTATCATGGAGGGAACAGTCCCTGCTGAATGCTGACAGTGGAGGGGAGGGGAAGATGTGTTGGGTTGCGGTATACTGCTGGAGGTGGCAAAAATGGCAGAGGAGGGTTCTTCGAATGCATCGGCTGGTAGGGTGGAAGGTGAGGACAAAGGAAACTCTATCAATGACCTGGGCAGGAGGGGAAGGGGTGACAGCAGAGATGTGGGAAATGGGTTAGACACAGCTGAGGTCCTTGTTAGCCATCACTGGGGGAACCGTTGGTTGAAGAAAAGAAGAAGATATGTCAGAAGGGAGACGCTGAAGCTGTTCACTAGGTTTACCCCATATCTTGTGCTCTGTTTTGACCCACCGCTACACACCTCACCAAGCTAAGGAAGCTGATGAGAAATTAGATTCACGTCAACATTTACTCACTTCTTTGCTCAACTACCTCTCTTACGCACCCTTCCCATTTGCTTTCCTCACTCAAGATACATCTGTTATCAAATTTCAACTTTTCTTACTTTATGAAGATAAAATGAGGAAAGAAGCTGCCTTATTCTCTCTCTCCTTACTCTCAATTCTTACAAGTGCTAGAAATGTGTAGAGTATGTGGTGACAGCTCAGTTCATCTCTGCATCAACAGACAGGGGCTCTAGGAATCACTTGAGCATGAAGGAAGCCGCATTGACTAAAGATTTCACTTGTGTTTCCACCATTGTCAATTTCTAAGTGAGTATGCTATTAGCATTGACAGTTTCTTATACAGGTTGGGATAATCAGTTGGCTAAAAATTGCAACCATTATTTTATAATTGAAGTAAATGAAATGAGGAAAGACATGCTCAGTTGCTTTTTAAGATTTCTCCCTCACTCTGCTTTACCTGGATCTGTCTTGCTCTGACACACGTAGGTATGCGCAATAATGAATACTGACATTCTCCTAATGATCAACACAATGTGGGTGAGATTATTAGGTGGTTTCAAAATCCATTGGATTTCATCTTGAGTAATAAAATAAAGGCTATCACTGCTTTGTGACTGCACTGTCCCAGAATCGCAGAATGCCCTCTCCCCAAATAAATAAACTTTAAGTTTGTGGAACATACAACAAATCCTGCATCATGTGCCTCACCAGACTACAGGTTCTTTTTTCTCTCAGCTATTCTTTTAAAACATTGTGTAATCAAAGTATTGCTGAAAAGGGGCATTCATCAAAGCTTTCCGTCTTGCACACACCAGAGCCATTCACATGAAATGAAGGGGAATGAAAACATTCCTACTGTATGAGAGGAGAGTGATGACTGGATGGCAAGTGGACTCCGATTATAACTGCAAATTTGATCAAATTTGTCACCTTTTTTCCAAACTGGTTACAAAAAACTACCTGATAGAAAATAATCATTGAAGTTTCAGTTTAGTAAAACAAATATTGAAATACAAATGGACAAGTTCAGAACATAATTGAAAAGACTAATATTGGACGATATCGCGAGAGGACTAGAACTCAAAGGGAAGAAATTTAGCTGCAGTTCCTGATTAGACTATTCCAGGACTAACATGAGTGGTTCTGGGCACCATACCTTAGAAAAGATAAGGTGTAAAGACTGCATCTTTTTATTTTTCTGAAGTTTTAATTATGGACTGAATTTAGAAACCAAGGACGGCTGGATGATTGCAATATGTTTTGAAAGAAAATAACTTGGCACTCATTGTAGCATCGTTACACAGTCGCTTGTTTGAGCAATGGTAAAAGTGTTTGCAGATGAACAGGATCCAGGGGTTGTGTATAGATGGAGCTTTGGTTGGTACAAGTAGCTGTCTGTCGACTAGTGACCAGTTATAGATGGTAAAGGTCTTCTACCTGCCAACAACTATATGATTGGTTCTTAGGCAGCTGAACAGCTTGGGACTATGATCAAGGTAGGGAAAAGCTTTCAGATCCCCACCAACTCAGAAGCTTTCTCTGTTCTCTGCAAGTCTGAAGAAAACCTATTTACCTTTCCTTCAACAGTTGCTGTAACCCGTGACTTTTAATTGATAATGCAGCTAATGGTTTATAAGTGAACCAGCCACCCTGTCCCTCCTGCAAACCAATGGGAGCATCTGAAGAAGAAAGACCAGGAAACAGTGTTCTGTCCGGCACAAGAATCTCAGCAACTCTATGAACTGGAACCAATGGACTAATATCCCAGTCTTCCATGTTATATTCCTGTGGATCAACTGGTGTATCTCAGGATCAAACATATTATAGGTTTAAACACAAATCCAAAACTCAAAATATAATTGAAACTGATACTCCACCACAGTACTGAGGAAGATCTGCATTGTCAGAGGCACTGTCCGTCAGGAGAATTTAGACAAGATACTTGTATTTATTTTCATGTTTCCATGTCATTAAACTAGTCACAGAACAACATTGATTCCTTGGGTGCTTTGATTCACTTTCATCCCTCAATCAATGCTACCAAAAAAATAGAATAACTAGGCATTTACATTCCTTGAATTTTGCTGTTTGTGTAAATAGCACCTTTCTTAAAGAAGTATTAGTTTCATGTGAAACATTTTAAATCTTTTAGGGAATTGATAAATCACCACAGTAATGTAAGTCTTTCTTTTCTTTGTCACAAACCTGAAATAATAAGCATTGTACCTGTTGAGACCCAGTGTGAAATTTTGACAGTACAATTGGCACTTTAATCTCCTCATTTGCTGCTTTAGTCTTGACTCAATGATGCTCATCATCCACTTTGTATTCAACATGACGATGAAATTGAACTGGCATTTTAATATACTAGCCAGCTAAGAAACAATTCATCAGCCTGGGGAATATTTAGATGTGTTCCACATTTCAGTTGGACCTAAAGTCTGCTTCCAGCAACTCAGACAAATTATTACTTCAGAACAACTATTCAGCTTTGAGACTTGGGCTTTGTATCATATTCATTTATCAAGAGGTTCTTCTGGCTTTGTTTTTGTCCTGGCACAGCTAATAGGATTTTTCCAAGCTATGAAGTTGTGTATTTTGTATTCAAAACATTTTATTTTGTTACTACATCCCTGTACTAATTACATGAGCCTCAAAATTTCAAATTGTCTTTTTTTTTGAGGGACTTTTGAAATAATTTTATGATTACAGTATCTCTGTCCTTGTCTGAGTGATAGAGGTCATGGGTTTAGAAGGTGTTGTCAGAGGAAACGGGATAAGGAGCTGCAGTGCCCCTTATAGATGTACACTCTGCTACTTCCGTTTGTCAGTGGCAGATGTGATGCCAATCAAGAGGGCTGTTTTGTCCAGGATTGCGTTGAACTTCTTGAGTGTAGTTGGAGCTGCATTCATCCAGAGAAGAGTAGCGTGTGTAGTGTTGGGCTTATAAATGATATCGCCAACGGAGTCCATTAAGGGTTAATCATTAAGAATTATTTGGACACGACAATGAGCAATTGAAGTAAAGCAGAAAATTACTGGCCTTGTGCAAAAACAGCCTGTTTTAGCTGTTAGAACTAACCTTGATTGTCTGTGGGAACCGTTCTTTTATGCAGTTAACGCGGAGCCGCATGGACAGGTTTCCAACTTGTTTTCTACACAATTGAATGTCTGGAAAAATACTGAAAGGGCTATGAAATGGTGATATAACACATAACCAGAACAGCATTAATATCAGTTGGACTCTCACCATTGGGCTGGTTTCAAGAGATCAGTGCCATGCAATCTGAGATAGAGTTTCAAGTGCAAGCATCACAGAAGTCCCGACGGACAGCAATACAGGGTTTAATATATATCAGTAGTTTAAACTAATCATTTAGCTTTAATATATGTATTGTATAAGGTAACAATTACTAATTCATATGCATGTTAAGTATTTAAACCCAATAAATGAGGTATATATTGAAATGCACATGTCTTCTTGTAATCATTTTGATCAGACCTACAAGAACCCATTCAGTACTTTGAGCTAACAATAGAGTATTCCATCACACTCCTGACTTGTGCCTTGTAGATGCTGGACAGGCCTTGGTGAGTTGGGAGGTGAGTTCTGCAGAATTCCTAGCCTCTGATCAATACATAAGATAAACATGTCTAGCAGTATTTACTGCCATGTATAACAAAGAGCAAGGCTTGAAGTCTGAGTCTGAAGATGGTTCTTGACTTTTCTTTCTCTGCATCTAGTCTATCTTGAACCCAAGCTCACAGTGTGACATCAAACCGCACAATTTTTTTAAGAGCTAATATTGCAGGACAAAATTTACATTCACGTAGACGTGTGGATTTAATAAGAAAAAGGGCTGTATGCATTTGGTCAAGGAACATCTTGTTTAATGATTTTGATTGAATTGCTTGATGAGATATCAGAAAGGGTTGTTGTGCTGCGTACTGACTTCTAAAAGATGCTTGATAAAGTGCCACATGACATGCTTACCATCAAGTTTGAAGCCATGAAATCAAAAAGGTAGTGACAGCATTGATATAATATCGACGGGGTTTTTTTTGTGGGTCATGGTGAATGGGTGATTTTCAAATTGGAGGAAGGAACATGGTGGGATTCCTTCAGGTGAGCGCTAGGGCTACCTTTCATCTTGATGCATACTAATTACCTAGACCTAAAAGTATTGTAAACAGTGAGGGTCATCGTGACTGATTTTAAGACGACTTAGCTGGGCAGACAGATGGTCGATTACATTAATGCAGATAGAGTATTAAATGATATATTTTGTTCAGAAAATTAAGAAAATGTAATGCAAAATAACAAATATAACTGAAGAGGCTACAGGAACAGACAAGCCCGGGTACAAGTGCACAAATCATTGCAAGTTGTAGGATAGACTGAGAAAGTGATTAAAAAGGATTAGGAAATCCTGGCCTATATAGATAGAAGCTGAGACCTGAGGTTTGGTAGAGTAGGAGGCTTATAAAATGGCAGAAGGAAACGGATTTCAGGATCCTGTTCCATTCCCAGCAGTTTTCACCAGCTCACACATAGCATCCCTGCCCTTGTTGTTCATTGAGGACATGGGAATTTAAGATCCCTGAAATTTTGATGGCAATAGCCCTGTTTTTGTTCAGGGACCTGGTTCATAGCTTCTTAGAAGAGTTGCGAACCATGAGGAAATTTTGGTTCTGAGCCAGGAACCATAAAACCATCAGTCATTCAACATGCTATCTGAAGTACTTTGCCTCTGGTAAGCTCTCATCAAGCTATCAATCATCTTCAGCCATTCATAGTATTAATTACAGAAAGTGATTATCCACCTCCCGACTTTTAACATGGTACAAATAAAAACACTGATAAACCTATTCAAAGAGAGAATTGTTTTCAGAAGATTTTAGAAGATGCCACTGAAATAAAACTTGTGCTCCCATCTGCAGCTGTGTCAACATTGTCTGCTGAGAGCTGAGTGCATTAATCATTCTTGAAGCTCAGGCAAGCGCTCATAATTAGGCTATCTAGGTAATTAGATGTCTGGAACCTTTTCTAACTGCTTCAGTTGGTACCATCGTTGTGGACATGGGAGAAGGGAGGTGGCATGAAAGGTACATGAGAGATGAGGGAGAGGTGAGGTTGAGTATTTGAGGGCCTGACAGCTACAATTCCATCCAAATTGATAATGCTGTAGCCAGCTTATGGACTTCACTAAGTGTCCAGCTCCATTGCTGGCTCCGATTCCATCCTGCTTCAGTCCCCAAAATAAAAGAGCAATGGGCAGGGGCGTCTCTAACAGAAATGGGTTTGCAGAGTCAGAAATATTTGTGATTTATACTCCCATTTCCTGCACGACAATCTGGCTCAAAAAGACTACAAAACAAGGCAGTTATGTTGGAATTTAAAAAAAACACTAGCTTGGCTTCAACTGAAGTATTGGCATCCAGTTCTGCACAATGCATTTTAAGTATAATGATCTAGTAGCCCCAGTTGTTATAACAAACTGCTTAGTTTTTGTTAATACTGAACAAGTCAGATCCCTGTTAGGAACCTGGCTTGATAGTTTTTTTTTAATTACTGAAGTGATCTTTTAGTAAAATATAAGCATGTAATGTTTCAGGCTTTCTTTTAATAATAAAAAAAATTATTAACGTAAGGAAGTAAAACACACTACTCACTCAACATAGGTTCAATGATTTTTAAACACATAATATAAATAATCTAAGCACTCTTTGTAGATTGAACAAAAACAATTCATACAGTTTACAAACATTGCGACAATTCTAAAAACACCTAGTGCCGTATTTTTTACAAGACACAGTTCAACTCATTTCCGATGGAGAGTCGAAGATAACAAGCATGGGGCTGGATGAACACAGCAGGTCAAGCAGCATCATAGGAGCAGGAAAACTTGACGTTTCGGGCCTAAACCCTTCATCAGAAATGGGGGAGGGGAAGAGGGTTCTGAAATAAATAGGGAGAGAGGGGGAGGTGGATAGAGGATGGATAGAGGAGAGGATAGGTGGAGAGGAGGCAGACAAGTCGAAGAGGCGGGGATGGAGCCAGTAAAGGTGAGTGTAGGTAGGGT
>JAHRHZ010000031.1:16252497-16287904 GCA_024137785.1 Ginglymostoma cirratum
CAGCGGATGCAGTATACCACATTGGCAGATGTGCAGGTGAACCTCTGCCTGATGTGGAAAGTCTTCTTGGGGCCTGGGATTGGGGTGAGGGCGGAGATGTGGGGGCAGGTGTAGCACTTCCTGCGGTTACAAGGAAAAGTGCCGGGTGTGGTGGGGCTGGAGGGGAGTGTGGAGCGGACAAGGGAGTCGCGGAGGGAGTGGTCCCTCTTCAACTCCCCCTCCCATTCCTCAGATGACATGTCCATCCTGGGCCTCCTGCACTGCCACAGTGATGCCACCTGAAGGCTGCAGGAACAGCAAATCATATTCAGCCTGGGAACCCTGCAGCCCAATGGCATCAATGTGGATTTCACAAGCTTCAAAATCTCCCCTCCCTCAACCGCATCCCAAAACCAGCCCAGCTCATCTCCACCTCCCTAACCTGTTTTTCCTCTCACCTCAAGCCACACCCCCATCTCCTATCTACTAACATCATCCCGCCCCCTTGACCTGTCCGTCCTCCCTGGACTGACCTATCTCCTCCCTACCCCACTACCTACACTCACCTTTACTGGCTCCATCCCCGCCTCTTCGACTTTTCTGCCTCCTCTCCACCTATCCTCTCCTCTATCCATCCTCTATCCACCTCCCCCTCTCTCCCTTTTTATTTCAGAACCCTCTTCCCCTCCCCCATTTCTGATGAAGGGTTTAGGCCCGAAACGTCAAGCTTTCCTGCTCCTATGATGCTGCTTGGCCTGCTGTGTTCATCCAGCCCCATGCTTGTTATCTTGGATTCTCCAGCATCTGCAGTACCTTTTATCTCCGATTGAGAGTCTCTTCTGTCTTTAAATACTTTAATCGATTGGGAGGAATTAAAATTTCAACTCATCTCCAGAACAGTATATACTTTTCTTTAATATTATAATGTTCCTGACTTAGCTTCTTTTCAGTGCTGTACTATCCCTGACACAACTTCAATTCCTTTTTTCTAAAACTCCAAAAACATCACTTATTTTCTACTAACTGTATCCCAACACTTCAGTCTGGGTATAATATAAACAACATATACTGCGATAAATTCATTATTTTAAACTCTATTTCTTAGCAATGTTGCTTAGTACACGTAACTCAATTGAAGACTTCTCAGTATTTTAGAACATGACACATTTTTCTCTCATGAACAAATTCCAAGCCAAGACAAAAAAATGATAGTGTCTGTAAAGTTCTCTGATAATGTCTTCTTGCTTGGAATTATAGATATTATAGCTTTTAAAAGCTAATTGTTAGCTCTAAACACACTGACAAACTGATACATTTAGCTTACAATTCCAAGAACCCAAAATTGCAGTAAACGATATTAAAATAGGCGCATATACACACACACACTTCACAGTTTCATCACAAAAGAATGTGAAGACTTTAAAGATTGCAGAAAAGATTTCCAAGAATGCTTCCAGGAATAAAGGAACTTCATTAATGTAGATAGACTGGGGTTGATAGACAGGAGATTTTGACAGATGTGGTTCAAAATCATGGAAGTGCTAAACAGAGCAGGTAGAGAGAACAGTCCCCATTGATGAAATGGCAGAGAGTCAGAGGACACTGATTTAAGGATATGGGAAGAGAATCATCAGAGACCTGAGAATAAATCTTTATATGCTGCAAGTGGTTAAGATCTGGAACGTTCTCAGTGTGTAGTAGAGGCAAATTAAAATGCGGCTTTCAAAAACATGCTAAATATGCATTAATGTGGCTATGAGGATAGATCAGGGGAATGGGATGACTTGTGTTGTTCCTACAAAGTGCCAGAATATATTGGCTCCTTTGTTCTGTATCCATTCTATGAAGCTATATGCTAATTCAGGTGATTTGCAGCCTAAATGGTAGCTGAAACTAATTTAAACAAAATGAATTGAGTAATGTTATCATAGCAATTGTTACTACCAGATTGGTACATTACCGGGGGTTAGGGCAGTTCGGGGGAGATGTATTCCATATTTAACTGCATTATCTTTTCTGGGTTCTTTGTTCTCACTGACATGCTCATTGAGTGAATTAGCATATTAAAAGGGCATTAGTTTTTTATGCCAGTCATAAAAGCCTGATGATTTTTGTGCTACAAACACAGTTTCATGCACTCTTAAAAGTATGTCTGGGGTTCAATAACTTCAAGTTATATAAATGGATTAGCAATGAACATTTCCAAATTCCCAAAACTGACTTCTTGCACTAGGAAAAAAAATGGTTTGAAAGGTTGGAAAGGAATTGTTCAGTAATTCTTCACATCCTGGATCTGCAACTGGCACTCTTATAGATACCTAACTAAACCAATTGAGAAGACGTTCAGTCTGCTCACTCTGAGTTCTGACTGATACCCTCATAGGAAGGAAAGCGGGCAAAACACAAACACTTCGACCCCAAACAATGCCATGAAGAGAAAATAAACTATTATAAAAAGTTTATTCAGTTATGTGCAGTGCTACAATGCATTCAATTTAAGCTGATTATAATCATTAAAATTAGCAGGGTGTAAATTATTAACATAAGATATTGTTGCACCTGCCAGGTTCTGTGAATTGGCTCATTTACTTAAGTAGCCATCTGCATCAGACTCAATTAGTTATGCGATTACTTATATGATCACATAATTATTAAGACATGCTCACAATAATAAAATGATGTTCTGCAATCCGTTACACTTCCCTTCTCCATATGGCCTTGAAGATGTTTTGAAAATTGTGAAATCATCGGACACAGCTACACGTGTTAACATACAACCTTCCAAAGGTGCAGAGAGCTCACAGTATCTTTAACAATCTCTCTCCTCTATATACTTGCTTGCCCATGACTTTAAGATCTTCATGGATACACACCAACGGACCTGAACAAAACAGTCTAGCTGAAGAACAGAATTCACTTTTATGTCCAAATAATTTATGACAGAGAAATTTGATCAAGCTCAAAAATCAGACACGCCAGTGAACAGATAGTATTGTCCGAAATGGTACATGATAGTCACACTGCTTCATATCATCATGAGTTGAGATATGCAGCCTGAAGGGTTCAAAACTGATAAAGAGGATAGACTGTTGGTACTTAAAGTTGACAAGCCATTAGGGGCAGGATGGGATGCAATGGAAGACATTGACAGAAGTGAGAATGGAAATTGTAAGGGCACCGGTGATAATGTTTCAGTCCTCCCTGGACTCAATGGGAGCGGCCAGAACACTGGAGAATTGCAAACACTGCACCCTTGTTCAAGAAAATTTTGTTGGAGAATCCCAACAATTATGCTCCAGTCAGTTTAACTTCACTGGTGAGCAAGCTTCTAGAAACGGTTATTCAGGATAGAGTTAGCTGTCACATGCAAAATGTTTGGTTGATTAAGAAGCATCAGCACAGCTTTCTAAAGGGGAAATCATGTGTAACTAACTTGTGGAGCTTTTATGAAGAGATAACAGAGAACAGAGGGTAATACTGTTGAAGTGACACACATGGACTCTCAGAAGGCTTTCAATACAGTGCCACACAACAGACTTGTGAAATTAGTTTCAACACATAGAATAAATGAGACAGCAGCAATGTCGATACAAAATTGGCTGAGTGATAGGAAACAGAGAAATGCTCAGTGGATATTCTTCAGGCTAGAGGAAAGCTTGAAGTGGAGTACCCCAGAAGTCAGATTGGGACACTTGCTCTTCCAAGTATATATTAACAATCAAAATCTGAGTGTCCAGGGGACAACTTCAAAGTTCATGGATTATATGAAACCTGGAAGCATTGTGAGCTGTGAAGACGGTGTAGAATTTGAAAAAGGCATTGGCAATGGCCTAGTTGTATTATCACCACACTATTAATCCAGAAACTCAGCTAATGTTCTGAGAACCTGGGTTCAAATCCTGTCACGGCAGATGGTGGAATTTGAATTCAAGGGAAAAAAATCTGGAATTAAGAGTCGAGTGTTAACCATGAACCCATTGTCAGTTGTTGGAAAAACCCATCTGGTTCATTAATGTCCTTTTAGGGAAGGAAACTGCCATCCTTACCTGGTCTCACCTACATGTGACTTCAGACCCACAACAATGTGGTTGACCCTTAACTGCCCTCTGGGCAATTAGGGATGGGCAGTGAATACTGGTCTAGCCAGCGATGTCCACAACCCATATATGAAGTAAAAAAAAATTTTAAAATAAGTTGGTAGAGTAGGTAGACAGATGGCAGATAAGCTCAATACAGAGGACACTGAGGTAATGTAACTTTGGTAGGAAGATCATAGACTGACAATATGAAATAAAGGGGTACAATCTAAAGGGGGTGCAGGAGCAGAGGAACCTGGGTATATATGTTCACAGATCATTGAAGGTGGCAGGACAGGTGGACAGAGCAATTAAAGTATACAGTATCCTTGAATTTATTAGTAGGGATATGCAATACAAGAGCAAGGAGGTCATGAAAAATGTTGTTAGACCTCACCTGGAGTACCGTATACACTTCTGGGCACCACTCTGTAGGAAGGATGTAAATGCATTGGAGGGAGTGCAGAAGACATTTATAAGAATGGCTCTAGGAATGAGAAATGTCATTTTTGAGGATAAATTAGAGGGTTTGGTACTGTTCTGAAAGAGAAGAAGGTGGTCAAGACGATATCTGATACAAATCTTCAAAAGCATGTAGGGCTGCATAGGGAGAAACTGTTCCTGCTTGTGAAGGGATCAAGAATGTTATGGCATGGATTTATAGCGATGCACAAAAAAAGTCAATGTAATGTGAGGAAAAATATTTTCACATAATAAGTGGTTCGGGTCTGGACTGTCTGTCCCCTGGAAGTGTGGTGAAGACAGGTTCAATTGAGGTATTCAAGACACCAATAGATGTGAAATTAAAACAACATGCAATGTCATGGGAAACAACAGGAAAATGGTACTAAGCCATGATGGAGAGCCAGCACAAACACAATGGCACTTCTTCTGCACTGGAATAATTCTGTGATGCTGTGAAATATAGTTGCTGCTACCTAGGGGCACCATCATTAGGAGATCACTGATCAAATCCACCTCATTGCACAATAACAGCTCAAGTATAGGCAGCTCTGGTCAGCAGCAGAATGTTCTGTTGTAATAAATTATGCCAAAAACTTCTTTATGAACTGATCACCTAGGCACCCTCTATCCCTCTGAGCTTTCCAGTAGATTAAAATCTCCCATATTTATTCGCGTGCCTTTCTGACAAATTCTCATGATTTCTTCCTTTATTTTCCATCCTACCACATAGTGTTTACTATGAAGAAACCTATACAGCACTCCCACAAGCGACCTCTTCTCTTTCTAATTTCAACCCAAACTGTTTCTATATCATGATTTCCTAAATTTAAATATCTTTCCCTATTGCACGAATACAATCAGTAACTAACAGAATCACCCCTCCACCTTTACTATGTTTCCTGTTCTTGCAAAATGTTTTTGCTGTCATGTTCTGTTTGTCATTTACCAAATTGATACCTTTCTCTTTGATCTTAACTCTACTGTTTCAGCTAACACCTTTCCCAAACTTTTTTTTCACATTTTCCCACTATTTGATTTAAAATCTGCTTTACTTCCTTTGTGATGCAGCTGGCAAAATCACTGATAGAAGTGAGTATGTCACTGTCATGAGGTCAGATCCAAGGGTATGACTGTGATGCCAAGTTAAATGGCCCCACTAAAGTAGACATGGAAAGAATACCATTCTCTAATCTCTAGTTCAGCTTTCACTACTTACAGTCTTGCCAATAACAATATTCCACTCCTCTTTACTATCCTCAATCACTGCACCTATGCTCCTACAACTCCTCCTCAGACTCTCATACTATTACAGTGACCCCAACAATTATACTATCATGGCAGTCACATTTTCTATACTCTTCAAGGACTGCTAGCCTCCTTTCCTTCCTGAAGGAGAAAGACACCAAACCAAAGGAGAAGGGCAGGCAATACTGACAATAGTAATTCAGAATCCAGGGGTTAATGTTCTGGGAATAGGGGTTCAAAACCCACCGAAACAAATAATAAAACCAGAATGCAATTTTTAAACTTTGGTGTAATGGTGACCACTGTTGATTGCCCTTCAGAAGGAAATCTGCTGTCCTTACCTGGGCTGGCTTATAGGCCCACAACAATGGGGTTGACACTTAACAGCCAGCTGATTAATAAATGCTGGTTTGGCAAGAAATGCCCATATCCAAAGAATTTTTTAAAGAAGGGCTCTCTGTGCTTGCAAACATTGCATACCCGGATGCCAGAAATGTGCATTTCACAGAAAATACTTGCCAACGCAGATTAACCATCCTACCTTCAACAGTTACTCTTGACACTGCCTTGTAAATGCTGGACAAACATTGAGGGCTGGAGGTTAATTGCTTGAAACAGGATTCCCAGCCTCTGACCTGCTCATGTAGGCACAGTATTTAAACGGATAGTCCAGATCAGCTTCTGGTCATTGTAACCTCCAGGATGTGGATGGTGGAGGTTTCAATAATGCAAATGCCATTGAATGCCCAGGGGTGATGGTTAGATCTTTTCCTTGTTGGAAATTGTCATTGCCTGCCATTTGTGTGTCACAAATATTACTTGCCATTTATCAGCCCAAGTCTGGATGTTCTCCACGTCTTGTTGCATATGGACACAGACTTTTTCAACATCTTAGGAGTCCCAAATGGTACTGAACATTGCAGAAACGCCAGTGAACATCCCCATCTCTGGTCTTATGATAAAAGGAAAATCTGTGATGAAGCAGCTGTAGATGGTTGGGCCGAGAACGCTACCCTGAGGAACTCCTGCACAGATGTCCTGGAGATTCAGTGACTAACCTATCAGCAACCATAACCATCTTCATACTTGCCAAGTATGACTCCAACCAGTATAGAGTTTTCTTCCTGATTCTCAGCAACTCAAGCTTTGCGAGGGCTCTTTGATGCCACACTCAATCAAATATGGCACTGATGTCAAGGACAGTCACTCTCACCTCACTTTTGGCATTGACCTTTTTTTTGTGCATGCTTGAATCAAGACTGTAATGATGTCAGGAGCTGAGTGGCCTTGACGGAACCTGACCTCAGCATTAGTGAACAGGTTATTGCCAAGCATGTACTGTTCAATAGCTACATTGTTAGCCCCTTCCATCAGTTTACTAATGATCAAAAGTAGACTGACGGGTGGTAATTGGCCAGGTTGGGATTGTCCCGATTTTCGTGGACAAAACTACTTGGACAATTTTCCAGATAAATGCCAGTGTTGTAGCTGTACTGGAGCAGCTTGGCTAGGGGCACACCAAATTCTGGACCTCAAGTCTTCAGTACTATTCCTGGAATGTCATCAGGGCCCATGGCCTTGCAGCATCTAGTGCCTTCAAGCACTTCTTTGTGTCATTTGGAGTCTATTGAGCTGGCTGAAAGCTGTGGCAAATATTCACGATGGTGAGAAGTCAAGATGAATCATCCACTCAGTATTCTGGCTGAAGATTGTTTCATCCTTATCTTTTGCACTGATGTTCTTGGCTCCCCCATCATCGAGGATGGAGATTTTTTTTAAGACACCTCCTCCTGTTAGCTGATAAATTGTCCATCAGTATTTATGGCAGGAAGTGGCAGAACTTAAGAGCCTAGATCCAATCCATTGATTGAGTACTTTCTTAGGTTTACCTATCGCATGCTACTTCCACTATTTGATTTGCAAGTAGTCTTGTTTGTTAGCTTCACCAGGTTGACATTTTTAAGCATGCCTGGTACTTTTTCTGGCATGTCTTCCTGCACTTTCCATTGAACCAGGGTTGAAAGGTAATGGTGGAGTGGGCAACATGCCAAGCCATGAGGTTGTGGACTGTGGATAAATACAGTTTTTCTGGTTCATAATGCCTCCCAGCACCTCCATGACGCCCTGCCTTGACTTGTTATATCTGTTCAAAATCTAACCAGGTATGACTATCATGGTGGTACTGCCTTACCATACAACGGAGGGTACTCTCAATGTGAAAGCATTCAGGATGGGGCTTCCAGAAGTTATTTTCAATAAGTCACATTTCCACTCAAAGAAATTGCGCTGATCATTACAGGCAAAAATACAGACTTTGCAAACAATAAATCCTGAAGGAGCCACCACCAGATTTCTTCACCTTAATGCTTTCTACCTTTATTACTTTGACTCTGACAAGCTACATGTCAAACTAGAGGCGCTTTCACCAGCAGATTCTTCCACAAGTAGCTTTTAACTCATCAGTCTCCTTTCTCTTGGCCCTCACTTTCATTTCGTGTCCTGAAGAAGTAGATTATATCCCTAGTAACTCCAGTTTGCTAGGGTTCTTTGATGCCACATTTGATCAAAATCAGTCTTGATGTCAGGGGCAGTCATTCTCACTTCACCTCTGGAGCTCACCTCTTATGTCCATCCCTTTTGGTCTCCCAGCAGGAGAGAACTCTCACCATTGTTATGATGTAGCAACTTATCTATCTCATCTTCTCAAGTCCCAACTCAGATAAATGTTAGAGGTAGGAAAAGGAGGGACATTACATGGTAAATCATTCAGCAGAAGTATACAAGAACAAGGAAATGGGAGCAGAGAAGATCATACCAAGTATGAGTTTTGCTGCAGAGAGCTCCAGTGCAGACAATAAGAGCCCAGCTGATTTAAGAAGGCTGAGAGGCATATAGAAGGCAGTGTTAGATGCACAAGACAGCCTACCAATGAGCTTACATTCAATGTTGAAGGGTTTTGAGGAATTACTTCCTAGTTGTATTGAAGCTTTTGCACAGAGTACGGATACCACTTCCCCCAACACGAACAGCGTGGTCAGCTCCATTATCAATGTGACAGTGGTGCCCAAGCGCTTGAAGTCTCTCCCCACTGTATTCTCAGCTAGATAGTGCTCATCGTATTTTTCTTAATATAAAGTCGATCTTAAGGGATGTACTTTAAATCAATTAAAGTGAAAATGATAATACAGATGTTGATGGCTTTAAATTAATTAAATTTCTCACTATGTACATATTTAAAGGATGAGAGTGATTCTTTACTTAAACTGAAAACTACAGACCTTTTCTCTAGATACTAACCCATACTTTTTTCGCCCACTTCATTTATCTGGAGTAATCACATTCTGAAGACCAAACTGGCAAGATAATGAATTAGCTTTTGTTGAACTCTGTCTATGCCACTTAAGAATAAGCCAGAGAAAGATGCTCCTTCTGACTTTCCTTCATCATTGTCACACATCATCAGACTTTAGCTTACAGTCTTGCTGAAGTGATACAAGGAAAATTGACAAGTCAACACAGTGGCAATAGCTAATTAAACCTGCATAAACTGAAGCTTTACTGCAGCTCTGTTTCGGCATCCCTGCTACAAGACTAAATACCCAACCTACCCTCTCCCCTCCACCTCCCCATTGATTCCACAACAAAAAATGAGTTTTAAATTACCATTCGTTATTAAGCAGACTGGAAATTGAGGCAAAAGATCCATCATGATTGTATTGAATTATCGAGCAGGCTTGAGAGCTAAATGGTTGACTCCTGCTTTTAGTTATTATGCTGTTATGAATATGCCTCATCATGTTATAGGTTTGTATGTTACAAGGACTTAATATTATAGATGTTGGGTGGTTGCTGTTGTTGGTCTTGAGTTTTAAAATTCAGAAGGAAAAGCTTTCTGTATATCACTGTGAATCCATGAGTGGAGCCTTCGCTTGTTTAATTTCTCAAAATTTGCCATCTGATCTAATGCTTGGCCTGTTCAGTTATTCCAGCATTTCCTGTGCATTTCCGCTTTCCACAAATACTTATTTTAGGACGAGTTTCATTTTAAAGTGAGAGTAAAGTTTACAATAAAGGCTATTACAAGTAGGTACCAATCAACCACCAAAAACATAAACAATTATTTTGGATCCATCCACAAAAACTCCATGATCAAATGAATATTAAATATTTAAGGCTAAAGACCATATTCAAAATTTAAAATGACTATTTGTAACAGACTACTAATGCTAATATGAGCACCAATGAATATGAAACAATTCTTTCCACTATCACTGAATTGATCCAGCTGACAGAATTAATTCAAGTCTGTCTCTATCCCTCCAGGTCGAAGAGAGCACCGTACGCTCAGAGCTAATTCATTACAATACTTCAGATAATAGGTAATGCAGGGACAACCAAAACTAATCAGCTCCCTACCAGCACTGCAGAGAGCAGATTACGACATTAATACACATTTCATGTTATTAAGCCACATGAAATATCAGTGGAAAACCAAATCAAGTTCATTACTGCTGTGTCTTGTGATACATTAGATTAAAATCTTGCTGCGGAGAGAGTAGATCAAGGTCAAAGTAATTAATGTCAGTCAGAGGTATTAATAAAGATGAAGGAGTTGGGACTAAGAGTTTCTGCTTTGAGCACAATTGATAATCCAGATAGAAATTGTGGCCAAAATTGCACTTACTCGTGCTAACTCAGAGTGTATTTTTATGAATATGGCTGAAAATTACAAATGAAAGCATTTTTTATTCACACTGTCACTCCACCTGATTCTAACTTGATTTTAAATTATTGAAAATTACATTTTTAGAAATAGCGAAACGATTTACTAGTTATACTCATGTACAGTAAGTAGGGACTAGTTGCTTCTAGTTCAATGCTCAACTCCTGTGATACTGAAACAGTTTATGTCCAAAGACCTGGACAATATTCAGGTTTGGGCAGTCAATGGCAAGAGACATGCATGCCGCACAAGTGGCAGACACTAACCATCTCCAACAAGAGAGAATCTAACCATCATCCTTTTGACAATCAATGTCATCACTATCGCTGATTTCCCCCACTATCAAAATCCTGGGAGTTACCATTGACTATAAACCACACTGGGCTAGCCATATAAATACTGTGGCTTTTTACTATTCCTCCATTTATGGGTTATGGGCGTCACTGGTTGGGCAAGCATTTCTTGCCCATACACATTGATAGGTGAAGGAGAGGTAGTGTTGAGGAAGCAGAAAGGCTGCAAAAGGACTTGGACAGACTAGGAGATGGACAAAGAAGTGGCAAATGGAATACAATGTGGGAAAGTATGAGGCTACGCACTTTGGTAGGAAGAATAGAAGCTTAGGCTATCTTCTGAATGGGGAAAGACTTCAGAAATCTGAAGCACAATGTGACATGGAAGTCCTGGCTCAGGATTCTGATAAGGTTAACATGCAGGTTCAGTTTGTTTAGGAAGCTATATACAATATTAGCATTCATTTCAAGAGGGCAAGAACACAAGAGCAGAGATGTACTGCGCATGTTATGTAAGGCTCTGATCAGACAGTATTTGGAATATAGTGAGTAGTTTTGCATCCCCTATCTAAGGGAGGATGTGCTGGCATAGGAGGGGTCCAGGGGAGGTTTACAAGAATGATTCTGGGGATGAAGGGCTTGATGTATAAACTTGAGAATTCTGAGTCTGCACTCAATGGAGTTTGGAAGGATAAGGGGGATCTGTACTGAGATGCCAGGATAGAATGGATATGGAGAAGATGTTTCCATTAGTAGGAGAAATTAGGTCCCAAAGGTACAGCTCCAGAATGAAGTGACTTTAGAACTGAGTTATAGATTCATAATCATACAGCATAGAAATAGACCCTTCTGTTCAGCTTGTCCACGCTGACCAGCCATCCCAATCTGACTTAGTCCCATTTTCCAGCATTTGGCCCACATCCCTCTAAACCCTTCCTATTCATATACCTATCCAGATGCCTTTTAAATGTTGTAATTGTACCCAGCCTCCACCTCTTCCTCTGGCAGCTTGTTCCATACACACACCACCTTTTCATGTAAAATTTATCCCTCAGGTCCTTTTTAAATCTTTCCCCTCTCACCTTAGACCTATACCCTCTAGTTTTGGACACCCCAGCCCTGGGAAAAAGACCTTGGCTATTCATTCCATCCATGCCCCTCATGATTTTATAAATCTCTATAAGGTCACCCTCTCAGCCTCCAATGCTTCAGGGGAAAAAGCAACAGCCTATTCAGCCTCTCTGATACTCAAACCCTCCAGTTACGGCAACATCCTGTAAACCTTTTCTGCACCCTCTCAAGTTTAACAATTAAGGAAGAATCTCTTCAGCCAGAGGGTGGTGAATCTGCAGAACTCATTGCCACAGAAGGTTGTGGAGGCCAAGTCATTGAGTGTATTTAAGACAGAGATAGATAGGTTCCTGATTAGTAAAGGGATCAAGGGTTACAGGGAGAAGGCAGGAGAATGGGTTGAGAAACATATCAGCCACAATTGAAGGGTGAGGCTGACTAGATTGGCTGAATGGCCTATTCCACTCCTATGGTCTTAGGGTCATCTCTAGTTGCCCTTGAGAAGATGACGGTGAGCTGCATCCTTAACCATTGCTGCTTATTTGGTGTAGGCAGACCCACAATGCCATTCAAAGTGAATTTCAGGATTTTGACTCAGTGATAGCAAAGGAACAGCAAAATATTTCCATATCATGAGGGTGAGTGGTTTGATGGGTAACTTGCAGGTCATGGTATTCCCACAAATCAGATGCCCTTGTGCTTCTAGATGGCATTTTTTGTGGGCTTGGAAGGGGCTGTCCATAGAGTCTTGGAGAATTTCTGAAGCACACCTCTATCAGCAAGAGTAAGCCTTGGTGTAAGAAGTGTAAGAAAAAGCTGAGATCAATAAAATGAGTTTGAAGAAGTTATATTGTCATGACAAACCACACTGGTTCATGAATATCCTTGAGAGATGGCTGGCCTATTCACTTGGTCCAGTAATGTGTGACTCCAATACTAAGGTAAATAACACAGGTCACACCTCCCACCTGGCCAGCAATCACTTTCCATTCTGTTGAGTCCTCAATCTAAGCTTGGATCAATCATCACACTCAACTAACATATCATCTAGTGTTTCCCTCTTCCTACCTTTGATTGGTGCCTGATATCCAATGCTTTGAAAGGTGAGGTGCCTTTTTCTCTCCAACACTTGTCTACTTGATAGAAAAAGGCCCACATGTCTCTTAATAACGGACCTCACATCACATCATCATGTTCACAAACTTACGCCCACGCTTCATGCGAAACAAAAATACATTCCGAAAAAGTTTTAGGCCTGTGATTTCAAATCCCAACCTAACAGTTTGATTCAGTTCAAATGACTTTGGAATGAAAAGCTGAGACGATAAAAAATAACTTCAAAGCAGTTGATTTGTGCCAAAAAAAAAAAACTGGTTCACTAATATGCCTGAGGGATAGCTGCTCTATTCTCTTGGTCTGGCAGTACAAGACACCAGTTCCTCAGTAGGTCAGACAGCATCAGAGGAGTAGGAAAGTTGACGTTTCGGGTCAGGACCCACCACTCCGGCTCCACGCTGTGTTATCTCTGACTCCAGCATCGACAGTTATTACTATCTCCAGTTCCTTAGTAACATGGTTGATTCTTCACGTATGCTTGAAATAACCTAAATAGGAATTTAGGGACATCAAATTTCTGTTTGTAGATGTTCAAACAGAAGACCCATCTTCTCAGAGCAACGAGGATAATCAATAAATATTGGGTATGATAAAAATTCTGATATTAAAATTATTACTTAGAAACTTGGGTTTTGTTTATAGCGTACCCCAAGGTTTGATTTGTATTTCTATATTGTGTGTGTTAAGGAGGAGAGGTTGTGTTTTGGTTTCAGACTGAGTTCTGAGAGCACTGTGTTGTTTGGAAACTTGTTTACATATGTTTCATTTAGTCAAGATGTTTTTAAAACAAAATCAAGGCAAATAGCTCAGTGCTTTGGAAACAAGAGAAGATGAGAGAAACAAAATGGAGCTGTTGTGTAGCAATAAGGTATCCTATAACACAGGAAAGAGGGGTGGAAGCCAATTCATTCAGAAATACTGAACTATCCAGAGGTCAGACAGTGTGCTTGCTTCTTTCTGAGAAAAGCAGGTCATTCAGAAAGAAAAATGTCTGTAATAGCGAAAGAAATTTCGTTCCAAATAGCTTAAGATCAGGAAGAGATAAACTTCCAAAATGGAGAGTGATGGAAGAGGAGTTTGAGGACCCTATGTTAAGAAATAAGCGAGGATGTGTTAGAAGTTTGTTTAAGGGTTTCAGTAAGAGACACTGACTATAGTAAAAGCATTGAGTGAATTCAGAAGTCTGGCCAAAAGTGCCCAATTACAGCCATGCCACTAAAGATGGAAATTTCAAGTGGAAACAGGGTTGTTAAGCTACATCTTAACTACATACCAAAGCTGGAGTCAGTCTGTCTTCCAAAAATCATTTATTTGTATTTCTTAGAAAGGATCACTAGATTAATTCCAGAGATGAAAGGTTTGTCTCATGAAGAAGAAGATTCAGCAGCTTAGGCCTAAACTTGCTAGAGTTTAGGAAGATGAGGAGATCTAACTGAAATCTCTAAGATGCGAAAGGAGCTTAACAAAGGTGACACAGTGTGGATGTTTCCCCTCCTGGGGCAATCCAGAATGAGCAGTCACTGTTTTAGTCAAAGAGGTAGCAGATTTAAAACAGAGATGAGGAGGAAAGGCTTATCAATCTGTGAAAACTCACTACCCTAAAGCACTGTGGAAGCCAGGACACTGAACAAAATGAAGGAGGAGATAATTATATTTTTAATTAGTAATAACTTGGGGGTTTATGAAGAGCAGCAGGAAAGTGGAGTTGAGGTCAAAATGAAATCAGCCATGATTGTGTCGAATGGTAGAGCAAGCTTAAGCTGCTGACTTCTGACTTGTGCTCCTGGTTCAACACAAGAGCTGGTTTAGTCTTTCCCTTTCCTAATCAAACCCACAACTGGGGAAAATACCCTTGGAATGTATGCTTTATTGAGCATTTGTCTCTCCCTGTTTTCTCTTGAAATTTACAATTTGTCAAGGGTGACCCTTCACTGAAATTGAGAATCTGTAAGGTTAACAAGCATGGGGCTGGATGAACACAGCAGGTCAAGCAGCATCATAGGAGCAGGAAAACTTGACGTTTCGGGCCTAAACCCTTCATCAGGTTGTTGTTTACAGCAAAGAGTTGATTTTCTTTCATAATATTCATAATAAAACCATTTCAAATAATTCTTATATAATCTAGCATAATTTGTGTGCGCTTTTCCCTCTGTATAATAAACTTTGAAGTGCTTTTGCTCAAGGTACATTGGCAACCTCTTGTGTATATTTTCAGTGGCCACATGGTCAAGAAATTGCAAAAAAAAAAAAAAAATCAAACAAATGACTTATCGAGCCACATTTCACTCTGGAATCTCAATCTCATTTGTCCAATATAACCATCAGCTGATATCATAAAGTAGGACCTCACCAGTACCGTCACAATGAATGATTTTAAAAATCACTGTGGAAATTGGAGATCATCTGGCATGACAATTTATATGTAGATTTTTTTTTAAAATCTTAGAATGTGTGCATTGCTGGTCTACAAAGGCTGACTTCTTAATATATGCTTTTAATGTCAATTGTTTTCAACTGTGATAAATTCTTTCGACCATATTTATAACAGGCTATTTTCCATGACAACTTGGCACACTGTAATTAGACAATCTGGCTATGGGTTCACTGATCCAAAATATGAAGTTTCTCTCCACTGCCATCTCCTTGTTAGCTGCTGGAAAGTAGGCATTTAATTTTTTTGTAACACTTACACTTTTCCATTTTTCCTCAAAATATAATTGGCATGCACAATGAACACCTTCACATTACAAAGTACTCCTTGTCATTTAGCAATACCATATTTCAAGAACGCTCCACAATCTCATTCCCCTCCCATGGACTTCATGTACTTTGCTTCCACGTGATCAATCTCACTGAGCTACTGGTATCTCTAGCACTTTTCATTTGCCAGATTTCTTCACTCGCTCACAGGCTTACTTGAAGATACCGTTAGTATCGCAATGCCCCTGCTGACTTATGGCAGGGGGGAATTGATGGAGCTGACGAGGACAAGGGACATGGTGTGCAGTAAGATTTAATTAGGCAGGAGGGGAAATTTTGATTTCCTGTCATGGAGTAGAGGTGCAGGGATAAAGTCATTGTATAGTATCAATAAAGTGAATGGGGTGTTTGTCGCTTTTTGAACATTTCAACAGCCTGTGTTGAGTTTCTGCTTGTAATAGCTTTGCATGTCATGAATATTTAATAACATGCAACTATTTAAAATTACATCCTTCCATCAGGACAAAGTCACCAGCACAGGAGAATCTCTACTTGTGATTGTCTAAAAGTGGCATGAGCCCATTGGCTTTGTGCTGTGACATCCGAGGTCGGTGGTTTTCCTTGTTTAATTCCAAATACAAGAGAGGGGAGCTGGACAATCGACTCTTGTGCTCAAATCACATGTTACACAAAAGCCCAAAGATCTTGAAGCGGGAATTCTTTATTCCTCTGACATCAGGTTATTATCGACAGGAAGGGAAATCAAGGATAAAAAGAACATAAGAACATAAAAACATAAGAACTAGGAACAGGAGTAGGCCATCTGGCCCCTCGAGCCTGCCCACCATTCAATAAGATCATGGCTGATCTTTGAGACTCAGCTCCACTTACCCACCCGCTCACCATAACCTTTAATTCCTTTACTGTTCAAAAATTTATCCAGCCTTGCCTTAAACACATTCAGTGAGGTAGCTTCAACCACTTCACTGGGCAGGGAATTCCACAGATTCACAACCCTTTGGGTGAAGAAGTTCCTCCTGACCTCAGTCCTACATCTGCTTCCCTTTATTTTGAGGCGACGCCCTCTAGTCCTAGCTTCACCTGCTAGCGGAAACAACCTCCCTGCCTCCACCTTATCTATTCCCTTCATAATCTGATATGTTTCTATAAGATCTCCCCTCATTCTTCTAAACTCCAATCAGTATGATCCCAGTCTACTCAGTCTCTCCTCATAATCCAACCCTCTCAACTCTGGAATCAACCGAGTGAATCTCCTCTGCACCCCCTCCAGTGCTAGTATATCTCTTCTCAAATAAGGAGACCAAAACTGCACACAGTACTCCAAGTGTGGCCTCACCAGGACCCCATACAGCTGCAGCATAGTCTCCCTGTTTTTAAACTCCATCCCTCTAGCAATGACAGACAAAATTCCATTTGCCTTTTTAATCACCTCTGCACCTGCAATCCCACCTTCAGCGATTCATGCACAAGGACACCCAAGTCCCTCTGCACAGCAGGGTGCTGCAATTTTTTACCATTTAAAACATAGTCCATTTTGCTGTTATTCCTACCAAAATGGATGACCTCACACTTATCAACATTGTACTCCATCTGCCAGACCTTTGCCCACTCACTTAGACTATCTATATCCCTCTGCAGACTTTCAGTGTCTTCTGCACACTTTGCTCCACCACTCACCTTAGTGTCATCTGCAAATTTTGACACACCACACTTAGTCCCCAACTCCAAATCATCTATGTAAATTGTAAACAATTGAGGTCCCAACACTGATCCCTGAGGCATACCACAAGCCACTGACCGCCAACCAGAAAAACACCCATTTATCCCTACTCTTTGTTTTCTACTGGTCAACCAATCCTGTATCCATGCCAATAGGAAGTACCTATTGTATGTACCTGGAACAGTAGCCTTCTGTGGATTCCTTTAGCAGAGGGCTCCTCAACCCAATCTGTTCCCCATTCCCAACAGTCATCTTCTAAAAAAGATGCCTTTTTTAACACAGTGAGAGGCTGTTTGATTGCATCAGCTGCTCTCTCTCTCTCACACACTCACCATCGCCACCTGCTGCTGGAGGTCTCAGGATATTTGCAAGGCAGCTCATGGCCAGAAAGAGTGAGTCAGTGGCAAGGGGGATTGAGGCGTTTGATCAAGGACGTGAAGGAGAGGGAGTCTTCTGGGGAGGACAGAAGATCATGGAGAGTTGAGGAAAAAGGACTTAGAATTCTGGGTGTGATGGGGGAGGGCTGGCAGGAGCAGTTGATCAAGATAAGAAAATTAGGGGCCTAAAGATCAATACCAACAATGTCCAAATGTGTATCATCTAAAGGTATTGGCTGCCATTGTCTTCACAGGACTTTGAGTTAACCAACAACTTTGCAAATACCTCCATTGAGACTGGTCTCAGAAAATACCCTGTACAATACATAGAAAGGATGGAAGTTCAGCCATATCCTAGAAAATGGTGGTTACAACAGCAGACACTAACATAAACATTGAAAAAAAAGTGATCACAAAAACACATTCTTTCTTCCACAATAATGAAAATGTACCTAACTCACTTTTAGCAATTAATGCATGTCAAACATGAGGTGTGCTAGTACATTTAGTTGTCTGACTAAACTAATCTCAACAAATTAATGATAATATATACATGAATAAAGCGAAACCAATGTAATGTGAAATATTTACAAGTGGGCTCCCATGTCTTACTTTAAAGGTAATGGAGTCAGCCCAGAAAATTGTGATCATCATCCAGGACTCCCTGTTTGACCAGTAGACTCTTTATTGAGCCACCTCTCGATGCAGGATTCTCAGATGATATAAGGCTTTCCCCTGTGCCGAACCAAACATGTTTTGCAGGCACACCATTGGCACCGAGAATTTTAACTATAATCACGTGGGAAATGGCAAAAAGAAACAGAAAGCAGAAGTGGCGCACAAATTCAGTTGCAACATTGGGCATAGCAAACTGCTGACAAAATCCTAACCACAGAGTTTTCTCTTTTGCAATTTATTATGGGAATATAAGGCAGTGTACTGTTTGTCTTGTACCTTTGCAAGTACAAAACAATTCATTCAATAGTAACATATACGCCCTACTCCAGAAATTTAAGCACATGAAAACTAAAACCAGCTGCCACGGATATACAGGGGTCCCCAGTTTATGAACATCCAACTTATGAACGTGACCCCATTCAGGGGTGTAATTTTAAAGAGTCAACATCTGAACATTTTCTATACTGTGAACAGCTGCTTTATATTGTCCTGCATTGTGTTCAGACTCGTGTACAAATCAACTTTGGAACAGACTTCAGAATGGAACCGGTGAACAACACGGGGACTGCCAGTAAGACAGCCATGAATAAGTCCAATAAAGAAGCTGAGAGAAACCTTTTGACACTGGGTAGTCAGTGTGGAGCATGGAATGATTGAGGTGAATAGGATGGATGCATTTATGGTGAAGTTAGACAAGTATCTGAGGGAGAAAGGAATAAACATAAATTGTGACTGGATAAGAAATAAACGAATAGGAAGAGGCTTCTGTCGAATATAAACACTGGTGAATAGTCTATTTCTTGTTCTATGTCATTACATTTAAGATACCTACACACCCAGCTGTAGTTTTGAATCCACTCCACCCTCATGCCTTGCTGATGAAGCCAATAAGTTAATAATACTGAAGAGTCTCTTGAGTTATGCTGTTTTCCTCATGCGCAGACTTAGACTTGGTCTTCTCTACTAAGTTAATACATGTTAGTTTGGAGTCCTTCAAACGTGAACAAGCAAACTCATTTAGATTTGGAAAAGTGTTGCAACAATAGTAAAATATGGACTATCGAATTTCACCTTCCGCCATCTGACTTTAATAGCTTAATGGACTAAAATGGTTTTAAAAAAGAAAACACAGACTTAAGATGGCCACAAAGGTCACTTGATGAGGTTGAGAAAAGTTCATGAAACCAATGTGAGATAAATCAGAATCCATACAGTGAGGAAGCAGGCCATTCAGCCTATCAATTTACCACCAACCCTCTGAAGAGCACACCACCCAGACCCACCCTGCTAACTCTGTCACTGTGACCCTGCATTTCCCATAGTTAATCCTAACATACATATTCCTGGACACTATGGGTAATTTAGCATGGCCAATGCACATCTGCACATCTTTGGACTATGGGAGGAAAACCACGAGACATAGGGAGAATGTGCAAGCTCCACACAGACAGTCACCCCAAGGTAGTATCAAACCAGGTCCCTGGTGCTGTGATGCAGCAGTGCTAACCGTTAAACCATAATGCCACCCATAAACAAAAGACAATCTATGCTGAAATTAACATTTTATCAAAAGGCATTGGAACTCAGTGACGAAAAAAGATAACCTACTTTTGATATAGATACTAAGAATTGCCGATGCTGGATTCAGAGATAACACAGTGTGGAGCTTGAGGAACACAGCAGGCCAGGCAGCATCAAAGCAGCAGGAAAGCTGACATTTCGGATCAGGACCCTTCCCGGGACCCTTGCCTGGCCTGCTGTGTTCCTCCAGCTATGGAGGAACTGTGTTATCTCTTACTTTTGATATACATCTTTATGAAACTTTCACATTCTGAAATGAAAGGGGGAAGGAAATGCAGGGATGATGCAAGACAGCAGAAAAACTGCAAATATTACAACCTATTAAAAAAAAAGAGGGAGAAGGATTAAGCAGGAACCCATAGGCCCATCAGATTAATATCAGTGCCAGGGTGTTTTTAGAAGCAACCGTCTGAAGAGAAAATTACCAATCACCTCTGCAAGTATGGATTAATAAAAGGAAAGTTTGCACAGAATTTTTGAAGTCTAATCAACTTCTGAGGAAGGTCACTGAACACAAAATATTCACTCTGATTTCTCTCCACAGATGCAGCAAGGTGGCTCAGTGGTTAGTGCTACTGCCTGACAGCACAAGGGACCTGGGTTCAATTTTCACCCTTGGGCTGTTGTCCCTGTGAAGTTTGCACATTCTGCCTGTGACTGTGTGTGTTTCCTCTCACAAAGGAGTGTGGGTTAGATGGATTGGCCATGCTAAGTTACCCCATAGTATCTAGGGATGTGTAGGTTAGGTGGGATGCTCTTTAGAGGGTCAGTGTGGACTTGATGGGCTGATTGGCCTGCTCCCACACTGTAGGGATTCTATGAGGATGCTGCTGGACCTGCTGAGCTTTTCCAGAAATTTCTGTTTTTGTTTCTGATTTCCACCTTCTGCAGTTCTTTCGGTTTTTATCAAGTTTGACTGTTTTGTTGAAGTTAGATTTGAGACCTGGTCACCATTCTAGGGCCGCTTTCCTCTTTATCTTTGCACAGGGAATATCAATTGTTCCACAGAAACAGGCATCCTACCTATTCAATTTGAGACCACTCAAATATGTCTGGCTTTCAGCCACTCCAGGGCCACTTGACAAGTATCACCACCATTGGCCTCATGCCCCTTGACTAAGTGGCATCCTGCCACAGAACATGGTGGAGCCAGATCCAGTTGCCAACAAGGTGGTCTAACCCTTCCCAACAGCTGTGACTTCATAATTATTCATTTGTTATCCCTCACAGGACCCAAGATGTACAGACTACACTGTGGAAGAATGGAAAAGATCATACATGTGCTTGCTGCTAGGTTCTCTGAATGACCCCACAAATCTTGACTTCCTCTGCAGTCTCTACCCAGGCTTAATTGGCTGTAAGGTCTCCTCCTTCTGTCCCTGGGGAAGTGGGTCACATGCCCCACCCAAACAACCTTAGAGGAGAACATGCAGTAGTAATGCAACCTGAGATCTTCCTCAGTAACCTGGGATTGGACTTTGGCTTAATGTTCTTTACAAAAGATAACTCAGTACTACACTGGTGCGCCAGCTTAAATTTTGAAACATCACAATTGGATCATTTTCTATATGACCAAGCATGAGGAAAGAGCTTTGTTCAAGAAACTCCTGTCATCAACAGCAAATCTTTCATGATTAGCTCAGTCCACTAGATGTGAATGATAAGTCTCCGTACTTCAGATTCTCTTACCTTTTAATAACACCTATAAAGTACTGCATTGTCTTCCAAAGTAAACACATATTCAGCTTCATACGACTTATTGTCCTGCATTCTCTATTCCAAGATTCAAAGGGCATTTATTATTTATATCCATAAATTAGACGAAAAAACAATGTTTGAGGTTGCTGCTAATGCAAAGTAGAACTTGTTTCGATGTCATCATGACGAATGTTCAGGTGGATAACAACAGTTTCCTAGTAAACATTGCTGTTTGCTAGTTGGGAGCGAAGGGAACAGGTTAGGTGGAACAGTGAGAGTGGCGACAGAATACAATACAAACTAGCAGGTAGACAGGCCAGTTGTGTGGTGGAGTGAAAATGGACATTGGTCTTGTTGAAGCAGTTAATTTCCTGGCATCTGACAATTGAGTACAATAAAAGCCAAATTGAGATTAGGAATGAAGTATTCCTGGAGCTAGGAATGAGGGCAGAGGAAGCATGTAACGGAACATCTGGGTTCAGACTGGGTCAAAGACGTCCAAAGAGTTAACATTGAGATTCAGACAGATAAAGTCAGCAAAGTAAGCTGAGGAGGAACATCAGAGAGCCGGTTAACAGACTAAACATAATTAAAGCTGTATTGAGGTGGGAAGCAAGCATCATTACTGTGATGCCATCAGCGCGCACATCATTTCACAAATAACAGAACAAGAGCAACTTTTCTTAACCCTAACCTTAATCCTTTCACAGGATATGGCATCACTCAAAAGTCCAGCATTTGTTGTCCATCCATAATTGCCCTTGAAATGATTGGCTTGCTAGGTCATTTCAGAGAGCAGTTTAAAGTTCGGCACGTTGTTGTGGGTATAAGTCACATGTGAGATCACATGAAGTTGTCCTAAAAGACTTTAGTGATTCGGGAGGGGATTTGTAAAATCTTTGGATAGTGGTTATCATGATCATCATTATTGAGACTAGCTTCATATTCCAGATTATTTTTAATAAATTGGAATGCTACCAGATGCTGTGGGATTTGAAGCCATGTCCCCAGGACATGAGCCTGGCTTTGTTTTAACCAGTCCACTGACATTACCAATATCTCTTCCTTAACTTGCCATCTTCCTTGATGTTCTGAGCAGAAATCAGACACCAGAGATCCTGTCACAGTTGGTCCCTTGACAATGGAGAACTATCTCCTCTATTGGCTGAGGAGATGCAAATATCTTCGCTATTACTACTGTGTACTGCCTTGAACTGTTAGCTAGAGGACAGAATGTCTGAGACGGTATGGCACTGTGTTTGGGTAATTTGCCTGCCATAGCCAAATAGCTGCAATTACACAATACCAGCAGGAGGTAGAAGTGAGGCTAGCAGCATTAGTAGGTGTGTGAGAGTAAGTAATCACATGTTAGGCCTAAGTATCAGAGCACACCCAGCTGGTGAAATGAGAGAGGTGCAATACATTGAGTCAGAGAGATTGATGTTGTGGTGGATGGGAGATGTCACATGAAGATGAATTCACCAAGTTTATCCTACCGAGTGAGATCACTCTTGGTCTCTCATTTCCCAACATGTCCTTAGACCCAGCAACTGCTCAACTCTCTACTTTTTGGAAATTCTGCCTGATCCTTGCAACCAGACCTCAGGCATTGGCCTCCCTAGTCTCCTGCACCTACTTCTCTCTTTCAGAGGGTAGTTCTTGACCACCTCAGGCACCTTCCTGAAACTCATACATCCCTCCTCCTGGTCCCCTTTACCAACGATGCCTCCAGCATCAGGTCCATCTTTATCCTTCAATGTTCAGTTTCTGAAGTTTAAAAATTGCAGCCATTTTCTTTAGTGCATCTTCTGTGTAAGCGATACAGCCTGCCTTTAAGAAGGGAAGGCTGGGTGTACAATAGGTTTCCAAAGAACACTCTCTGGTTTCCCCGCTCCCCCATTGAACAAAGAGGACACAGAGGACTTAGCGGGGGGCAGCAGCATTAGAAGCATCCATATTTAAATGAGGTCGGTACATCAGATTTGAAAGTTGCCCACCTCAATAAAGAATGAGCACAGGAAGATTCCATCTCGCAGTGCCCACGTTCAAGAAATGGTGGCTATCCAGTTTATATGCCAACATGTTTAGAGTTGTTTCTAAAAGGTCCACGGGAAAATTTTCTCTCTGCCTTTCTCCATTTCAATCAGTAGATTGCCCATCTGTTCAAGCTCTTTTTTGCTGCTTTTAACTGAATCATGAGACAATCAATCTTTCAGTGAATAAGCTAACATATTTGCATTAATGACTGTGTGAAGTATAATTGTTTACAAATACTCAGTATAAATAAGTGTCTAATTATCCCCTGCACTCTACAGACATATAATGAGCCAACCTCTCTCTTCCTAATGAAACGTTAAGGAGAATTTAATAATTTTCCTGTGGACGTTTACTTCAAGGAGCTTCTAAAATTCAATGTGCAAATTATATGGGGGAAAATGTTCATCCATTTGTTGCAGCACCAGGGAAATGGCACTTACAGTTACACTGAAAGATGGTAGAAAAGATTCCATATAGGTTTCAACATCTTTGCCTTCAGATGGCATATGCCACTTGAGATTTCTGGAAAGGGGCCCTTGTGTTCTGAATTTGTTCAGGGATCCACAAATCCAGCAGCAGAGATCAACAAGACCATTGCCCGTTTAGCAGCACCGACTTCCACATTCGGAAGTTTAAATGTCCACCAGACACTTGGAAAACTGTTGCGAAAGGGTAAGTGAGGGCATAGGGTTGAAGGTGATGGAGGGGAGTCTGCAGGGTGGGGGAGGGTGCAATGTGCTAGGTGGGTAGGGGGGGTCATATGTGCCATGTGTGGGGAGCTAAGTGCCAGGTAGATAGATCAATGCTTGGCCGGTGGGGGTTCAGGTTGGGAGCAGCATATGGTGGGTGTCAAGCCTATCCCCAAGGAAGGAGATTATCACTCAATGGTCATAAACGCTCACTTACTCTGAGCCTATGTGGAGGCTCATAGATTCCCTTATCTTGTATTACCTTCTGTGTGCTTTCCGTCTTTACCAGAGATATTACTTCTCCTTTCTCTGTCATTTAGCACAGACGAAAAGGAAGCTTGCCATGATCGTCAGCAGATTTCAGTCAAGTCAAGGGAGATGGCCGTTGCTCAGGGGAGCCCAGCACAGTAAGTCAGAGGCAGCCTGTGAGACCAGTCCAAGGGCTTGAAAATGGTGCGTGAGGCATTTGGGTGGTTAAGAGACATGACGTTCTCCATATAAGGAGTGAGGAGCCAACAGTGAGACTGCCCACAACCCATCTTGACTCCTTCTGCCCTGTTGTGGACTGTTTTCTTTCTGAAGTGAAAGAGAGAAGCAGGTATTAACAGATATAAAATTGGGTAGCACAGCTGTTACTTTTGGTGCATATGGGGGAGGTGTCTTGAGGACGTTAGCAGGCAATGCAGAGTTAGCCCTGTTGAGGGTTAAGGTGGGTGACAGCAAGTAAGGCAAGATGTTAGGCAATGGTAAGAATGGTGAAGCACGAGCCTCGGTATGACGTGAGTGCAGTGACAGAGAGAGATTGAATGTGAGCTATCAGACAATGGCATTTTGGCTGGTAGAGTGGAGAATGCTTTTGACATTCCTCCTGACGGCTGATGGGAGAAGGATGCAAAGACTCACTAAGGGAATTAGCAAAGGCTAAGTGAGTGGGAAGAAGTCGGGTAGCTGGAATACAGTACAGAGAAATGAGAGATTATCTACTTTGGGAGAAGGAGAAGAAATATAGTGTGTATATTGAATGGGTCGAGGCTGGGGTAAGTGTTGAAATTCAAAGGAACTTGGGCGCCCTGTTTGAAGACTCACAAGAAGTTAACATGCAGGTACAGCAATCATTTAAAAAGGCAAAAGACATTTCAGCCTTTATTACCAAAGGATGAAAGTGTAGAAGTCAAGATGTCCTGGTGCGGGTGTAGAGGTTTGGTGTAGCCTCATGATTGGAATATTGTGTGCAGTTTTTATCTCCTTAGAATAAGGCCGCAATATATAGGAGCAGAACTGGGCCATTCAGTTCATTGAGGCTGATCCACCATTCGATCACAGCTGATATGTTTCTCAACCCCATTCTCCTACCTTCTCCATGTTGTCCTTGATAGCCTTACCAATCAAGAACCTACCTCTATCTGGAAGACACTTAATGATCTGGCTTCCACATCCTTCTGTGGCAATGCGTTCCACAGATTCACCACCCTCTGACTAAAGATATTCCTCCTCATTTCCATTCTAAAGGGTCGTCCTTTCACTCAGAGGCTGTGCCCTCAGGTCCTCGCCTCTCCTACTTATGGAAGCATCCTTTCCACATCCACTCCATCCAGGCCTCCTAGAATTCTACAGGTTTCAATCAGAATGCCCTCATCCTTCTGAACTTCGTTAAGCACAGAACCATAGTCCTCAACCACTCCTTTATATGTCAAACACTTCATTGCCAGAATCATTCTCGTAAGCCTCCTCTGGACTCTCTCCAAGGCCAGCGCATCCTTCCTTAGACAGAAGGACCCAAAACTGCTCACAATGTTCCAAATGCAGCCTAATAAGAGCTTTATGCAGCCTCAGCAGTACATCCCTGCCCTTGTATTCTAGCTGTCTTCAAATGAATGCTAATATTGCATGCACCTTACTAACTACCAACTGTACCTAAAATGAAAAGATATAATTGACTTAGAGAAGGTGTAAAGCACCATACTAACTCCTAAGATTATTCTATGAAGAAATATTAAATAGACTGGGCCTAGATTATCTGGAAATTAAAAGAATGAGAGGTATCCTTATTCAAACAAACAAAATTCTTACAGGAATTGACAGGGTAGATGCAGGAAAGATGCTTCCCTTAGCTGTAGATATTAATCTAAGGCACAGTCTCACAACCGGGGGCAGGCCATTTAGAACTGACATAAGGAGAAATTCCCTCACTCAGAGGGTGGTTAATCTCTTGGAACTCTCTCACCCAGGTGGCCTGGCTTGCTTAAGCATGGAGAACGTACAATACTGAGATTGATTTTTACATGTTAAAAACAATATCACGGAATATAGGGACAGCGTGAGCTAATGGTGTTGAAATAAAAGGTCAACCAGGATACTCAAGCTATGTTAAAATTCTGAAAAGTATCTAGATAAAGACTCTAGTTAAATCATAACCACATTTTATAGAATCCAGGTTCTCAATTGGAAGGTCACAAGTCATTATGTTAATATTATCCCTCCAAGGAAATACAATTCACCTTTTACATCAAAGAAGGCTACCGGAAAGTTCGGTATATCAAGTCTTCAAATTAGTACAGTTTAGCAGATTTCTGTTTGGTAAAGTACTTGGTTGGATGTGCCGGTTTGATTTTTTTTAAATAAACAAAAATTGGATTGACTTCAATGCTGTATTTAGGAATACGGTACATATTTTACTTGAACATAAAATCAATACAGTACTGATTTCATTTTCTATCTTCATTATTTCTTTATTCAACTCAAGCAGAAAGGTGGGATTTTCCATCAGGACTGCTGAAAGCAAACTGTCAAAAGGATCAAAGAAGAGGATTAAGGAGCCTGAAACCGTTAACTTGAGCTGCTAATGAGGAGTCCAGGAAACCAGGGAATTTCAGAAAGGGCATAATTACTAGTGGAAACATATTTATCACTAACCATTCTCCAGACTCTGGAGTCAAAAGTAATAAATATTTTTGAAGAAATTTAAGTGGTAAGACATTTGCTTGGTGCATTAAGAGCATTTTCACTTTACAAAATGTCTTTCTAAAAAACATTAAAATTTGACTTATTTCTGAGTGATGAACCAAAGCTTTGTTGGAAAAAATATTTAATACTATAAGGAGACAAAACAAAAATTGATTAGCAGGAGCACTGCAAACTAGAGAGGAATGAAAGAGGATTTAGTTGGACAATTGGAATGAAATATGAATTGGTAAAATAGAAGAGCAACAGTAAATCAGAAAAAATGTGAGATTGACAACTCACCGTCCAGGAATGTGTCAATGAAGAAAAAATGGAGCAGTATCTACTGGGGAACAGCCAAAGTCAGAAGTTATAAAGAATTTAAAAAAAAAACAAGAAAGCCAAAGCCAATAAGAGATATAGTCATTAGAATTACAACTATATTTGAAACTGTTCAAAAGTTCAGGAGACCTCGGTGAGAGGACAAAAGTTCTGCAGCCTATATAAGGGACGCAATAAATGTTTTAAAATTGGCATTTTTGGAAAAAGAGAATCATTGAAGAGGAGGAATGAAACCACTCAAAAACATAAGTATGAATTTATTACAGCTGAGAAGGAAATTGCAGATTTATTTAAGTATTTTGTTTCAGTAAAGAATGAAGAATGAAAAACAGGATGTCAGAAAGGCTTGAGTCTGAGGATACTGAAGGATTAATGATGGTTACACACATTCATACAGAAAGGGTTATTACTTGTAGCTGTGTTTGTTAAAAATTGCATAACGATCAAGACTATTATTTATGCACCTCAGAATATGGAGGAGGTCAGAGAAGAACTAAAATGGTACAGTGAGCAAGGGGATATAGGTATGCAAATATGTAAATGCATAAATGTATCCGTAGCTGAATAGATTGAAAGAAAAAGCAATTTAAAAGGTAGATGGGATTTGGATGGTGGAGGAAAGGGTTTTAGATAAAATGGGACGAAATTTAAAAATTACATCATAAAACAATGTTCCAAATACATCTGGAAATGTTGGTGTCTTCTTTATTGTCAGAAAACGAATTTATGAGCTGAATTTTACCAAAAATTGGTAAAGGGTCAATTTCAGGGAATTTCATGGAGGGTTCCTCTCCGTAAGCTCCAGCAAATTTTCTCAGGTATTCAGCACAGCTCACCTCATTAACTACATGGCATCCCATTAACACTATCAGTCAGCAATGGTGGCAGTACTCACTGCTGGCAGGAATCCAGGGATACAGCTATGTTTGAAGCCCAGCTGTGCATGACATCAAGCACTACCAGCCAGGAGCTGCCCTCCACACTGCATGGAACAGGAGGGAAAAGACAAAGAAAAGTTACAAAGGGCACATGGGTTACACACACCTCATTGTTAATGCAAGTTCACATTTGTAAAGATTTTACACAATCGACTATCATTGCAACTGCAGCTCCATGAATCGAACACAGGGCCACCCATCTTTGGCATCATCCTATGTTTGAACCATATCCAAGATAGTGCTACCTTCCCCCAATGCCCAGTGGAGCATAACAACTCCTTATTTTTCAATCTGGGTGCATCACACATGGGAAAGCCTCCAAAACAGTTGAAAATCTTCATTTTTATTCAATAGAAGTAAAAGAGAAGAAGAAACAAGCAAAATCTGCCTTTGCTTCTGGAAACAGTCAGGAACCACTTGCCTTTTGAGTAATAGCAAATTTATAGTCAGTCAGTCAGTGATGACCGCACCCAGCTCTCATCGATTGGAAGGAAGTGTCAAGTAAGTTTGAAGAAGTGAAGAAGTCATACCAGACTCGAAACATTAACTCCGTTTCTCTCTCCTCAGATGCTGCAAGACCTGCTGAGTTTCTCCAGCACTGTCTGTGTTTGTTTCAATAAAATCTCATCTGACTTGTGGTGCCTAATACTGCATGTTCTATCACACTGGAGATGGTGCTTCTCTTGTTCAATATCTTCATCTTCGTCCTCAGGAGATGTCACTACTCCCTCAGCTCTTCAGTATCCATCTCCTTTTAGCATGCTCCTGTCGTATAGGTTGCAGCATACAATGATTTATGCAACACTTTGTCTGAACTGTACTGTACTGCAAAGCCCCTGCAGACCAAACAAACGATCAGAATCTCATCTTCAGGAGTCGTCTCATTGACTCCATGATAAAGCTGGTGGAAGAATGGGCTGCATCGTATCTATACTCAGCCTCAGTCTGGGGGGGTCATATAACAGAGTCATCAGCCATGGCTGCTGAGGGTGGCCTTCAAGTCCAAGCAGCCATCCTTGTAAGGTATCTAGCCTTTGAAATGAAGAAGGAGCGTGAGAGTTCTCATGCCAGCTGCCAGGGCACTGGCCTCTAAGATGTGGTACCAATGACCACAGGTGACTTGTTTACTGATGATATGGAACTCTTTTCTATTAATTAAGTCTTCTGCGAAATGATACGGTGCTCTCAACAGTCAAGCTATGACCATCACCAATAAGAAACAATCTAACCACCGCCCCTTGACATTCAATGGTGTTACCATCACTGAATCCCCCACTATCAACATCCTGGGGGTTACCATTGACCAGAAACTCAGCTGGATTCACCACATTAACAGAGTGGCTACAAGAGCAGGCCAGAATACTGCGGCGAGTAACTCAACTCCTGACTCCTCTAAGCCTGTCCACCATCTACAAGGCACAAGTCAGGAGTGTGATGGAATACTCCCCACTTGCCTGGATGGGTGCAGCCCCAACAACACTCAATAAGCTTCACACCATCCAGGACAAAGCAGCCTGCTTGACGGGCACTACATCAACAAGTATCCACTCCCTCCACCACCAATGCTCAGTAGCAGCAGTGTGTACTATCTACAAGATGCACTGCAGAAATTCACGAAAGTTCCTCAGACAGCACCTTCCAAACCCATGACCACTTCCATCTAGAAGGACAAGGGCAGCAGATATATGGGGACACCATCACCTCCAAGTTCCTCTCCAAGTCACTCACCATCATGACTTGGAAATATATTGCCGTTCCTTCACTGTCGCTGGGTCAAAATCCTGGAATTCCCTCCCTAATAGCATTATGGGTCAACCCACAGCATAAGGACTGCAGCAGTTCAAAAAGGCAGCTCACCATTACTTCTCAAGGGCAACTCGGGATGTGCTAGAAATGCTGGCCAGCCAGCGATGCCCACATCCCACAAATGAATGTTTAAAAAATTGTGTACCGTCTGTAGCACCCTGTACCGGGGAGAAGCCAGCTATGTTGGAAAATCTGCAGTACTGACCTCGTCACAGGAAATAAGATCAAGCAGTGTGATCCGGCACAAGCTGTGTCAGTCACAGCCTTGATCCAAGACAGCCCACACAGGTTAACATTCGCTCCTTGGAAGCAAACAATTGTGTAAAAATGAATCGCGGCTGTCAACTTAGCAACCACCACGTTAAGGTGGCCTCCTCCTCTTCAGGTCACAGGCCCCACTCTAGCAGATGACACAGTTCGCTGACAGTATGCCAATATATCCTCAACCTGCAATGACACTGCACCTCCCTCATCCAAAAATAGCATCGAGGATCTGGGCCTCCTCCACATCCTGAGGGAACCTTCAGCTGTCACCTCTTCGTGTGCAGGCTGTCCAGCATTCACTGGAGATTGCTGCTGCTCCTGGTCTCATTGGGCCATCTGGTGGTCCTCCATTTCTCTGCAGCTTTATAACACTGCAGCCACAACAACAATAACTCCTTTTGTGATTGGATCCATTGGTTGTGGTTCCAATGAGCCTCTGTGGGGAACATCAGAAACAGAACAAATTCTCAGCAATGTGAGCAGTCAATATTCACTTCCCACACAAAGAAGGATTAACAAAGTCTTCCATATAGTGGACCACAACAGACTCCATCAAGGAGGGCTATGGAATGCCTCAACATGAATTTTTGAAATGGGGGACCTAATTCTGATGCATACACCACAAATCATGCCTTACAAATACAGTAGGAGATTAAGAGTTGTATGATTACCATAACCCATCCCACTAGCCCATATCACCAAAGAAAGGCAGCATATAAACCCATTTCAAGCTGACAGTAAAACAGTGCCTTCTGCAGCTAATGCGACTTGGATTGACTTTGTGAACTGTGGCCAACTTCTGATTCCTTCTGCTTCGCAGAGATAACTACCTTCAATCTGTAATGATCAGTGACATGTCACAAGCCATCTTGACCGAGATGCAAGGTATGATTACAGATGACTTCAACCTACACTGGAAGTGCCTGATTAATGCTTTTACCCTTTTTAGGGCTTCATGTTGCTCACAAGTAGAGGCTGCAGGTTCAGATGGAAAGAAAACACGTAGTCTGCCCACCCCATGGGTGGCTGTAGGCATTTTATATCTACAATTCATATGAGGATGGAGGGCAATGTAGGTCACATTTAGCAGAGTGTCTTGCAGGCCCAATTTGGTTATCAATGGACGTCCAATGCTAAAAATCCCTGAACTGGTTGCAATAGATCTGTAGAACAGTCCATGGCCCACTCCCTGGTCTGTGGAGATATGGAACCCTTAACACTGACTGCCCCCAAGCAGCTGACTGGCTGTGCCAATTCAATGTGTTTGCTGTGTACACTGCCGGCACAGGCACAGCCATACAGCAATATGACCACCCCCTTCGCTGATCACTGTCATCAACCACTACAAGCTGCCTGGTTTTGTTTCTGTTGCTAAAAAGCAAGGCAAAATAGAAATACTGGCATCCATTAAATTCCGAATGAGAGGGCAAAACGTAAAATGGTAAGGCAAGACAGAGAGGCTGTGAACATCCAAGTTGGAGCAAACAGCATGAACTTAGAGTGCAAGTCAGGATATCCAAGCTGCACCCTGACATCCATGAGATGGATGTCTGTCATTGCTAGCAATATATCCTTGCAGCAGCATTCGATGAACATGCTGGTGTGCTCCACAGTGAATTGGAGATATACATTGTTTGTGGATCAGGGATGTGTCACAATGATGTGATGGAGCTGGCATGAATCCAATGCCAATGTCTGTAGGTAGGGATGTGGGCGGTTGCTGCTCATAGAGCATAACCCGAGATGCTGGGACTCTAGGCCAAGAGGTGAGCTGGAACAGTCAGGTACCCATTCTTAGAGTACCTACAGTGTGGAAGCAGGCCATTTGGCCCCTCATGCCCACACCAACCCTCCGAAAGATCATTCCCCCTAGACCCAACCCCATTAGCCCATCCCTGTAGCTCTGCATTTCCCTTGGCTAATCCAACTAGATGCACTCCCCTGGACACTATGTGCAATTTAGCATGGCCAATCCACGTAAGCTGTACATCTTTGGACTGTGGGAGGAAACCAGATCACCCAGAGGAAACCCATGCAGGCACGGGGAGAATGTGCAAACGCCACACAGACAGTCACCTGAGGGTGGGATTGAACTCAGGTCCATGGTGCTGTGAGGCACCGTGCCACCTTCCATGTTGTGATCTCTATGTTGGATTTATTGCTATCTAGGTTGTATTTGGTGCATGGGAGAATGGGAAAATGCATTTCACTGAGTCAATATTAGATACTATTAGCATGGAAATGCATGTAACTCAGCTACTCCCTGCTCGCTAGCGAGGGTCTCATCTCACCATTCAAAACCTGGTCCCAGAATTGGATGTTTTTGTCTCATGTTAAGAATTTAATTTGTTCCAGTCTCATCATATTTTCCCAATTGAGATGCCATTGTTTATGTCGTTCAAGGACTGGGAAGATTCCTCCCTATGTGTTCCCTATATTGTCCGTGATCAGTATGTTTTCTGATGAAAGCAGTGTACATTCTTACCTTCAGTATGTATTTCCCAATTAAATAATTCCAGCAGCAAGCTCTTGAAAGCCAACAACAAAGAAGGTATTTATTATCTCACACTTAACATGAATTAAAAATTCAAATTTCACATACTTGTTCTCAAATGTACATTTACACATGCAAAGACTGATTACAGGTAGTATACTTTCAAAAATTACAATAGCTGAATCTCTGGTTCATGATTTTTGTCTCTTTAATGGCAGATTTGCAGTTTCTTAGCTTAAGTTGATGCCTTAAAAGTTGAACCGAGGGCCTTGTAATGCAAAGAATTATCAGCATTCTGTGCCTCACTTGAGGTACATTTTTAATTTCATACACAAGCCATCTTTAGGATTTTCACTTGAATTATATCAACGACAGTTGACACTGTTCACAAATTAATCTCAGGGTTGACACCAATTTTAGCTGGTGAAGAATTACCCAAGATGTGAGGTAGGAGCAAAACAATGCTGGAATCTGTAGTGAAAACAACAAATGTTGGAGATCACAGCAGGTGAGGCAGCATCCAAGTAGATGGAGCAAGCTAATGTTTCAAGCTTAGATGACTCTTCAACAGAGCTGACGTAACAAGTTTTATCATGAGGTGTTTAGGTCTGGTTTTAAGACAAAGAAAGAAAAAAATCCAAAGAAAGAAAGGAAGAAAGAAAAAGAAAGAACAAAAGAATGAAAGAATGAAAGAGAAAGAAAGAGAGAGAGCGAGAGAAAGAGAGAGAGGGAAAGAGAGTGAGAGAAGAAGAGCAAGAAAGAGAGAGAGAGAAAAAGACAGAGAAAGAGAGCGAGAGAAAAAGACAGAGAAAGAGAGAAAGAGAAAAAAGAGAGGAGAGAAAGACAGAAAGGAAGAAAATCACAAATGAAAGTCTATAAAATCCACATGAGAAAACCACAGCTTTCTTAAGCGCTCACATGTCTGTGAATCAAACTTAAGTTGCAAATTTAATGAAAGATTATCTTCAAATGAGCATGATTGAACATTACAAATTGCCGAAATTATGCATTGTGACCAGTGAGTCAGTGTTTGTAATTATTAAAAGCTGCGATAAAGCCTTATCACCTCATTGAAAGATATAAACATCAGGTCAGAACGAAACATCAACAAATTCAGAAAGTACTTTTCCATCCTTATTTTGTATATAAATGAAGCTGTTCATAAATTTTGACAGTTCAAATCAATTTTACTTTCTGTCAGGTCAAGTGCCAATTAGTTATTAAGCCCCTGCAATGTGACAGAATTCAGAAATGACAAGAAAGAATATACGAATACCTTAAAATGGAACTCCACATGAAATCTCTAATAATGGAGGGATTACCATATGAACCCATAAGAATACTCTTTATTCACTTCTTCATGCACACAATGAGATTGCACAATCAGATTTAAATTATTTTACAGTAATCATGACTGTGCTAATAGCAACTGCCTCTTACCATTAGACTTAATGGAACTCAATTATTATTGTATCAATGCAATATAGTGTTTTCTGGTGTAAGAGAATGCTGCATACCAACCTCAAGAAGCTCACTTATTGCATTTATAGATTACAATGTATGCACATATGCACCAGTCCTTTAAGGTAGCAGGGCAGGTAGATAAGAGTGGGTTAGAAGGCATATGGGATATTTGCCTTTATTAACCACGGTATAGAGTTGAAGAACAGGGAGATTGTGCTGGAACTGTATAAAACATGGACTAGGCAACAGCTAGATATTGTGTGCAGTTCGAGATTATAGGAGAGATGTGATAGCACTGGACATGGGTCAGAAGAGATTTACCAGGATGTTGCCTAGGCTGAATAGTTTTAATTATAAAAAGAGATTGGAGCAAAGGAGATTGCAGGAGCACATGATTGACTCATGAAAATTTATGATGGGCATAGACAGGGTAGACAGGAAGACACCTTCCTCCTTCCTGGAGGGATGAATGACCGGGGACATAGATTTCAGGTAAGGGAAACGAGGTTTGGAAGAGATAGTGTGGAAAAACATTTTTTACCCAGAGAGTGGTGGGAATCTGCAACTCACTGCCTAAAAAGAGTAGTAGAGGCAGTAACCCTCAGAAAATTTAAGAAATATCTCGACATACGCTCGCAATGCCAAGGCATTAGAGGTTAAGACCATAAGACCATAAGACATAGGAGTGGA
>JAHRHZ010000031.1:16288304-16301579 GCA_024137785.1 Ginglymostoma cirratum
AATGGTCATCAGATTTCTGATGAAGGGTCTAGGCCCGAAACGTCAAGCTTTCCTGCTCCTATGATGCTGCTGGGCCTGCTGTGTTCATCCAGCTCCACGCCTTGTTATCTAGAATAATTAGGTGGTTGCTTATGATTGGTGCAGATTCACTGGGTCAAAGGGCCTTTTTCAGTGATGTAGACTTCTACGATTTTAACATTTACTTGATTAAACATTCTCTAACTTCAGCACAAATAAATTAAAAACTATGCCTCCCTATACTAAAAGAGGCAGAATAGTTTGACGGTACTAAAATATATTGGTCAGGGTGTCAACAGCAATTAATCAATTGACAAGGGTGTGAATGGATGTCTGCACTCTCTCCGCAAAGAAATAATTTGCTACAAACAGGTTATTTCTGTCAACAATTCATGGAATCACTGACATTTTGGACAACCAGTCATTTGAAGTGACAGTACACATCTATCAATGTTCACAATTTCTGATGGGTTTTAAGTATTAAACTAATCAACCAATATCAAGACATTTGCACTTGGGCAAACGTGACAATATAAGATTATTCACCTTCTCCTATTCATACACAGCAGCATAAGTGGATACATTTTCCACTCAAAATTTCAGACTCAAACTTCAACACTGGCTGATTGCATAACAATTTACTAAATCATTAATTTATCCGTTGTTTTGCAATGTTATCAGGTTTGATGCATATCGTTTTAAAAACTTCAACAAAATTTAGAAATATGTTTTCTAAAAGACCTACAAGAAAGTTGAGAAAATATTCAGCCTGCATTTGTCTTTCAATCAAAACCTGAACAAAAATGTTAAAACCCCTCTCCACACAGGAATTATTTTAGCATGTCAATAATTTAATTAGTTTTGAGTTTATCTCTGCAAGAATGCAAGTAATTTCCTTGGAGATAACAAGAACAGCAGATGCTGGAGTCAGAGATAACACAGTGTGGAGCTGGAGGAACACAGCAGGTCAGGCAGCATCAGAGGGGCAGGAATGTTGACGTTTCGGGTTGGGACCCTTCTTCAGAAATTTCCTTGATTTAGCATCAATTACATGAAGAGGTTCTTTTTAATCTAACCATGTATTAGCCTAAGGATCTAAAACTTGTCAGCATGGGTTTGTAGATTTAAAATTGTGGGCCTGATATTGTGCATATTATTATTTTGGAGATTCCTATTTCACAGTTGGCCTACCTGTGTAAAAATAACTCTGTGGCCACATTTCTTCATGAAGATAAGGGATGAGTCCGCCTCTGCTTAGCCAAATTGCCCTGCAGCTGTTTTACAGCTGATGGGGTGTTAATTCCTTCAGGGCAAAAGTCTCACCTCCAAGAGCTACCCATCAAGACAGAGGGTCAGCAGCTCCTCAGTCCCAGCAGTGTCACTGAGAACAGTGGTCACTGCTGAGACCTCAGGCAGTCCTTGAAGAGGAGGCACCAACGTGAACATGGGCTGCCAACTAAGCCTGATGTTTCACCATCAGACTGGATCAAAGTGTGTACCCTCCCCACAATCAGCATCACCAAACGCCCCCAACCCACTCCCCCACCCACCTCAGCCTTGCAACAAGGTGAAGCCTGACTGCATGGCCACATGGTCCTATGTCTCTAACCACAGGTAAAACTACTGTGATGTAGAAGGAGATCCTTAAATAGCAACTAATGGCCCCTTGAAGGCTTCACTTGGCCACTGGGCTGCCCAATGCATTCCCCACCATGAAGAAAATCCCAATGGAGGGGAGTATGTGATGGACAATGCACTGCAATTGTCAGATACAATTTATACACACAGGATTTTAACTGCATTATGAAAACTAATCCCATTATGTTCCCCGTTTGGAAACAGTTTCTTCAATAGCAAAGGAGGTCCCATGAAACCTATGATAAAAATGCAATCACAACAGTGTCCAGATTTGGACACATCTACTTGGGAATTGATAGGGTGCTAGAGAATGTCACTAAGGTAACATCAGCATTATAGAGACTTGAAAGAAATTGGGTTGGTTTTCATTCAAAGAATGAAAGGAGATCTGACAGACTTAGCCAATGTTAAGAGAGATGATGATTATTCCACAGATTTCATTTTTAAACATAGGAAATGTATATTTAATACATTAAACTTTTGCACAAAACACCAAACCTTAAGATGAGCAGATTTTATCTTCTGGCTATGGTGGAAAGTTGGCAATTGATCAGCTGCCCACTATACACAAACTAGTAATACTTCACTTCAACTGATTTGCAAATGAATCATGGAATCATAAAGTGATTCCAGCACAGAAAGAGACCATTTAGTCTGTTGATTATACACTGGTTCTCCATAAAAGCAATTCAGTTAGTCCCACTCTCCCCCTCCTTTCCCCTAGACATGCGCATTTTCTTTCTACTCAGATGGCTGTCCAATTCCCTTCTGAAAGCCATCATTGAATCTACCTCCACCACTGTGTCTGAGCTGCTACTCATCCACACCAAAGCAGGAAACAAGGGTCAATCCGCCTTCCATAAAACTGCTTATTTCGGTCTCTCAGTTCAATACCTGGGGAAGACGGTGATCATGTCACTGGACTAGTAATGCAGAGGACCAGGCTTAATGCTCCAGCTCTTGTGTTCATATCCCACCAGAGCAGCAGGGGCCATTTTAACTCAGTCAATAATAATCTGGAATTGTGGGCTCTTGTGGCACAGTGGTAGTATCCCTGCCTCTGAGCCACGAGATCCAGGTGAAGTCCCATTTGCCCCAGAGGTATGTCCTAACATCTCAGAATGGCTCCGTTAAAAATAAAATCTGGAACTGACCGCTAACCTCAGCAGCGCTGACCATAAATTAGCATAAATATCCATCTGTGTCACTGCTGTGCTTACAAAAGGAAGTCTGTTATCTGTGCCTGCATGTGACAGACTCCCAGCAATGTGGTTGACTCCTAACTGCTCTAGCAAACCACTCAGTTCAAGAGCAAATATGGATGAGCAACAAGTTCTGGCTTTGCCCGCAACGTATTGTGAAAGTATAAAGGACAAAAAAATACAAATAAGGATATCTTTCTTTCTCCTTCCTAATCCACCCCCATTACTGTGGAAAACCTATTTTACTTTTAAAAACCAGCATGTCTGAATATGCTATGGTACATCTTTCAAATGTTTGGGACTTGAACCCTGACCCTCTGGCCCAGAGATAGGATGCTATCAGTACACCTTAAGAGTTTAAAAATTACCCAAACTACCAGCAATGTGCACCATGGACAGTGGAACAGAAACAAAACAGGGGGAATCAAGGTAGAAAACTAAATCAAAATAGCTTTTGAGAGAGCAATCATACACCCCAGTCCCAGCAATGCCCACTTCTATCAAAAACCTCCAAGGGTGCTGAGGGACATCATATGCCCCCTCTCCAAGGACACCTAAGCAGAAAGCCAGCTGTGAAAGAGCGGCAGACAGGAACTATGCCCCCTCCAATGCCCGCTGTCTGGAGCTGTAGATGCTACCTTAGTCATGCTGAGAAGGCTCCACAATGCAGGACGACTTGCTTGCATTCCTCCGCATCAGCTGTCCATCAGTCAGCAGCACGAGGCTGAACTGCAACTGAAAAGCAACAAAAGATCTTTAAAATAGATAAGGGAGGTGTGGTCCCTCACAAATAACATATGCCTGGTCCACAGGCTCCACTGCAAAATAAACAGTTGGGCTGGGGATCTGTGAACCACCTCAGTCTGTGAGTACAAGGCACATGCAGTTCCTCCCACCCAGATCTCCATTGGGAAGCAGGAGAACGCCTCCAGAGAGAGCACTCCATTGGGAACCCCTACCAGCTGGTGGCAAAATTAAATTACAGACACTGCCCACTTGGGACAGTGTAACAAAATAATGGTGGGGAAAGGGAAGGGTTAATATGAAATAGACTCAGAAGGGGAAGAAATACACTCCAGCCCCTATGGTGCTCACCTCTGCGCAAGCTTCGATGGTGAAAGCAGCACATCTTTTCTTAAATATCCAGAAGTGCTATCACACACAACCAAATAGTTTTCCACCACCAAATCAGTTGTTTTTAGCTACTGACCACCACCTTTAAATCACCCATGTGGTCAAATGAATTTTACGTGCAAAGCCCATTACGGGCAATACAGGGAGAGGGAAGGGGCTGGATCAAAATGGAGTTGGAGGGAGTAATAAAACCCTCTGCCCGCTGCACTCTAGCCCCTGTGGTGGCCACCTCTCTCTAAGAGTATTGGAGGATACCGCTTGCTCCCTCTCCAAGGATACCCAGGCACAGAAGAGGGGCAGACAGTGGAAATAAACCTTTAAATGTTTGGCCTAATGAGCATCAGTTTTTCTATTATTTCCTTGAAGAGACCAACTTTTACAATATTGTCACACACTTTGAGGTAGTGCATTCTTAACCATTCACAGTGTAAAAAACTTATCCTCATATCGCCTTTGGCTCTTTTCCCCATTCACCATAAAAAAAGGTATCAACTGGTTGTCTGATTCTTGATCTTTCCACTAATAGAAACATCGTTTCTTCCCATCTGCTATAACTAGGCTCCTTGTCATTTTGAGCACTTTAGAGACAAATTTTACCTTGCGTGTCTTATCCAAACATATTTCAAATTTTCTGAAGAAGGGTCCAGGCCCGAAACGTCAGCCTCCCTGCTCCTCTGATGCTGCTTGGCCTGTTGTGTTCATCCAGCTCTACACCTTGTTACCTCTATATTTCAATCTTGGCTATGTCCTAGAGTAAGATATGTTTCCTGACATAAATTCTAAATTCAACTTTCATGTGATTGGAGTAGGGGGTCACACACAAGAAAAATGTACAATGCTGGCTTCAGACAGTCTCTGAACACGGAAGGTAGTTTGGCTCCAAAAATGATAACACTGACGGGAGTGTTGTGACTTAAAGTCATTTATTTGTCTGATAACACTTCTATGAGGCAAATTGGGGTGGCCTACTCTGTTAAAAAATGCAGTTTAAATGCAAGTTATTGTTGTTTTAAAATCAGTGGCTGATATAGTTTGTGCCATGTGCAATGATACTGGCAGCAGATAAACAATAAATTCACTGCTTTGAACAATATCATAGTTTGTTTATTACTTAAAAATGTTGTCTTTTTATTCCAAATTGTGGTATTGTACCTAACTCTGATTGATGGGATCAATGTTCCCTTTCTCTGTTTGAAATTAGGATCCCAAAATGAAATTAATCTAGGCAGTATCAACCCAATTTCTGGGGAATGAATATCTACAGTACAAACCTGTATACATCTACAACAAATCAACAGTAAATGAAAAATGTCACCAAGAGACCAAAAGCATTTCTGAAGTGAGAAACAAAATATGCACTGTGAATATGCTTTTCTAAGACTGAGGTTTTGGATTTTGATTCCATTAGTATTGCTATCCAGTAGTTTTCAGTGAAACTGCGGCACTGGATTTGGTTTCAAAACAAACACCAAAGGAGATGTGTAAAATTCACCCTCACCTACAATTTGATTATCCGAGGCTGGTGTTGCACCTCACAGAATTAATACTGAACATACGTAACTCAGCTTTGGTGACAAACTTGGCTTTAAAAATAAAAACCGAAAGAACCGTGGATGCTGTAAATCAGGAACAAAAACAAAGTTGCTGGAAAAGCTCAGCAGATCATGTTCTGAGGAAAGGTCACCAGACCTGAAACGTTAACTCTGTTTTTCCCTTCATAGATGCTGCCAGATCTGCTGAGCTTTTCCAGCAACTTTGTTGGGTTTAAAAATATTCAGCATACCCAGTGAGTTTGTTTCAGTTATGCAGAGTTATTTCAATGTTCGAAGCATGGGACCAACCCACTGAAGGCTTCAAAATATTTGCAATTTAACTGGCAGGTGAGAAGCAATCCTGGGCAGAAGTCCCACTCAGGACTGGGAGTAGAGTTTTGTCAAATTAATGAGATCAAATGAATATGTATTAGCATCCTACATGTGTCCTTGTGCCAAAACAGTTAACTTTTAACCTTTGCTTGTTTATTGGTTAAGCTTGATTCTTAGATCAAAAAAAAAGGTTTAGTATCACAATTACTCAGCTACAAAACAGCCAAGATCACCAGATCTCCAGATGGTCTGAGGCCAGGCACATCCTGACAGATACACTAAAGGAGAACTTGGAAGCCCCATGCATTGACAACGCAGGAACTGGCCCTGAAAGTTTAAACTCCTGTTAAACTCCTGAAATTACCTTATATATACGACCTTCCATAAAAGAACCCAGCTCTCCGTTCAAGCCAGACTTCTGAAGGCTCAACTTAATTGCCTGAACAATTACACAAAGGAAGTTGGAGGGACTAAAATTTGCTCTATCCCCTGAGATATACAGTTTAACCCATAAACCTAACATGAAGATTAATCAAGGACGCAGTCAGAGAAGGTGGGAAGACCTTCATTTTGCCTTCAGGAGGTAGAAAACATTTGCTTTTAATCACCAAAACAGGCAACAAAATCCTGTGTGGATTGCTATTTAAAGCTTTAAGAGAAATTAGTACATATGCTGTAATAGTTTTAAAGCTTCAATACGAGGACAAGCATAAAATATTACCGTAGTGCAAAATGAACAAATCATGTGGGTAGAAAAATAAGGCAGAATTACTTTAACGTAATATCAAAAGTTTAAAAGTCAGAGAATTAAAATATATTTGGCAACACTAAAACATAGGAACCAATAGATTACCAATAGCAGTAAAATACTGCAGAATTTCTAGGGAAATCCACAGATTATGTCATTAACTATCTCTACTGATTAGTAGAAAACTGTGACTATGGAGACTTGAAAGCTAAATGCATAGGAAACAGATTTGTTGGTAGTATTGATGAGTCTTTACCAGATTTATTATAGTCCAAAGATGCTTTCGCTTTGGAGAAAGCTATTAAGATTTCTGGCAGCAGAAACCAGGAAGACTCTCAGACCTATCCAGAAAGGAAAAGGACAACCCTATCACAGGACAGTTACAGAGCCTATCTACTTTACAAGGCATAATCATTCCAAAGGTGCATAAGTCAGGCCAACAAAAAGAATTGGCCAAACAGCAGATATTAAGTTAGTGTCAATGCTTTGGAACAAAAGACAGCCCCATAGGTGTGTGCCCAGCTGTGACAAGAGAATACAACATCTGTGAAATTATCGAACATTTCAATCAAAATTAAAGAACTGCTTGCATTAAAAGTTTGGGCTTTTGCTAGAGGTAAAATACTTCTTGTAGCCATCTTCCATACTGGACATCTATGAGATTAAGAGGTTCCCAGAAGGTATTATGAGGCTGCTCCCTGAGTTAGCATTGAAGAGTTCCTCTGTGAAGAAATGTGTTCAAGAAATTAAGGGTCCTCTTGATAAGGTAATGGTTTAACAGGGGCAGTAAGCTTTGAAAATGACATCCAAGAGAGCAAAGATCCTTCAGCAGAGAAATGATTTACAGAAGATCAGAATCAAGGTTAACAGTCTTCAAACCTGTTGATCTTCTAGGTCTGTTAAAAGAATATGATATGGGAGAATTTTGAAACTTCTAGATCATCTGAATTTATGAAGTTACAGACTTGGGAAAGATGGGCGTAGTCATAAATGTAAAAGTAGTGATATACCTGCATATATAAATGTTAACTGCAAATGAAAAAGGTTGAGGAGTGATGTTATATAAGGTAATGGCTCTGAACATGTTAATGTTGGAGACTGAATTAGGCTGCACACACTCTGGATATATCATGCAGTCCTTGCCGAAGAGTTGAACTCAAAACCCCAAGACTGGTCATTCATGTTTGTGATCAGCTTCAGAATTAGTAACCAGTTTATGTAAGTTCTACCTATTGCAATCATGCAATAAACTACATCTTGTTGTTGAGACAAGTTCCTCTTCTTAAGACTCACGAATGGTATATCCCCTACCAAACAGGCCCTTAGACCCAGTACATAAATGAGGATTCTTTTAGTGTAGTGGCAGTGTCCCTACCTCAGAGTCAGGAGGCCTAGGTTCAATTCCCAGCTGCTCCAGAGATATGGAACAATATCTCTGAACAGGCTGATGTAGAAAATACCTAGAAAAGGAGGATGGGGGGTTGGGGTACATTATAAGCTAGCTGGAATAATACTTTAATTCAAATTTGATAAGTTTGCTACTTTTGATTTTTTTTTTAGTTTCAGTGACCCACCAGGTAGTGTCTACCTTGTTAAATGTTTCATTTTGGAAGTTTAGAAAAGAGAATCTTGTGGCATGAGGGTAGTGTCACTACTCCTAGCCCAGGAGGTCTGGGTTCAAGTCCAATGTGCTAACAACATTGCTGAACAGGTTGATTAAGAAAAAAATAATTTAAATAAAAATAAGTAAATTTTAAAAAGGAGAATCTGTGGCAGCGGCTTACCCCAACCATTAGCTGGTAAGAGTTAATTCCACAAATGGTCAATAGTCCAAGCTGATGCAAATATTTCCAACAACTTCTACTTGCAGAAACTAGAAAGACTATCTTATGAAAGCTTGCAGAAAATTTACACTCACCGCATCGTAAGGTTGTTAATTCTTTATGAAAAGTAATATTTCCTAATCTAGCACCAATCTAATTCTACATTGGTAACATGTACTGATTCCCCCTCATCTTCCCCAACCTAATTAGTTCAAATAGCATATTTTCTTGTATAAAGTTTTTTTACTCATTTCTTGAAACTTTTTAATAGATACTAAACTTCTTTTGAAGAATCCTGCAAAGACTTACACTTTCCCAGAGAATACATTTTCTACTGTCCTCAGCCTACCTTCATAATACAGGGCAAACAAAATACCAGTTAGAAGCTCACACCCCATGAGGGGACCAGAATTGGGTATGGTATTTTGTCTCTCTCTTTTCAGGTACTATAGACTAGGAGGACATTGGCAACTTCAGCAACTAAGTTGGTGGTGAGCTGCAGTTTTAAACCGCTGTAGTCCACATGCGGTGGGTTGACCCACATTGCCATTGAGGAGGGGATTCCAAGACTTTGACCCAGCTACAGTGAAGGAATAGTGTCAGGATGGTGAGTGGCTTGGAGGGGAACTTGAAGGTTGTGGTGTTGCCAATTATCTGCTGCCCTTGTCCTTCCAAATGGAAGTGGTCATGGGTTGGGAAGGTGCTGTCTGAGGATCTTTCATGGATTTCTGCAGTGTATGTTGTATATAGTACACACTGTTGCTACTGTGGTGGAGGGAGTGAATGCTTGTGGATGTAATGCCAATCAAAAGGGCTGCTTCGTCCTGGATTGTGTCAAGTTTCTTGAGTGTCGTTGGGGCTGCACTCATCCAGGCAAGTGGGGAGTATTCCATCACACTCCTGACTTGTGCCTTATAGATGGTGGACAGGCTTTGGGGAGTCAGGTGAATTTCTTTCTTTCTTCCAGTTGAGTTTCTGGTCAATGATAATCCCCAGCATGTTGATAGTGGCAAATTCAGTGGTAGCAACACCATTGAATATCAAGGGACGGTCGTTAGATTGTCTCTTATTGATGATGGTCATAGCCTGGCATTTATGTGGCACAACCGTTAAACACCACTTGTCAGCCCAAGCCTGGATATTGTCCAGATCTTGTTGCACTTGAACACAGATTGCTTCAGTATCTGCGGAGCCGTGCATGGTGCTGAACATTGTGCAATCATTGGTGAACATCCCCACTTCTGACCTTATGATAGAGAAAAGGTCATTGATGAAGCAGCTGAAGCTGGTTGGGCCCAGGAAACTACCCTGACGAACTTCTGAAGAGATGTCCTGGAGCTGAGATGACCGACCTCCAACAACCATAACCATCTTCCTATGTGTCAGATATGACTTCAAAAAGTGGAGAGTTTCTCCTGATACTCATCGATTCCAATTTTACTGGGGCTCCTTGATGCCACACTTGGTTGAACGTAGCCTTGATATTAAGGGTTGTCGTTCTCACTTCACTTCTGGAATTCAGCTCTTTTGTCCAGGTTTGAACCAAGGCTGTAATGAGGTCAGGAGCTGAGTGGCCGTGGCAGAACCCAAACTGGGTGTCACTGAGCAGGTTGTTGCTGAGCAGGTGCTGCTTGATAGCACTGTTAGTGACACCTTCCATCACTTCACTGATGATTGAGAGTAGACTGATGGGGTGGTAATTGGCCGGGTTGGATTTGTCTTGCTTTTTATGTACGGAACATACCTGGGCAATTTGCAACATTGTCAGACAGATGCCAGTGTTGTAACTGTACTGGAACAACTTGGCTAGGGGAGCGGCAAGTTCTGAAGCACAAGTCTTCAGTACTATTGCCGGAATGTTGTCAGGGCCTGTAGCCTTTGCACTATCCAGTGCCCTCAACTGTTTCTTTATGTCATGGGGAGTGAATCAAATTGACTGAAGACTGTTATCTGTAAAGCCAAGGAGGATCATCCACTCGGCACTTCTGGCTGAAGATTGCTGCGAATGCTTCAGCCTTATCTTTTGCACTGATATTCTGGGCTCTTCCATCACTGAAGATGGGGATATTTGTGGAGCCTCCTCCTTCAGTGAGTTGTTTAATTGTCCACCACCATTCGTGACTGGATGTGGCAGGACTGCAGAGCTTAGATCTGATCCGTTGGTTGTGGGAATACTTTGCTCTATCACTTGCTGCTCATGCTGTTTGGCCTGCAAGTAGTCCTGTTTGGTAGCTTCAACAGGTTGACACCTCATTCTCAAGTATGCCTAGTGTCGCTCCTGTCATGCCCTCCTGCACTCTCCATTGAACCAGGTTTTCTTCCCTGGCATGATGTGATTGTTGAGTGGGGGCTATGCTGGGCCATGAGGTTACAGATTGTGTCGGAGTACAATTTTGCATGTGTTGATGGCCCACAGCACTTCATGAATGCCCAGTCTTGAGTTGCTAGATGTTGGTCCCATTTAGCATGGTGGTAATGCCACACAATGTGATGGAGGTTATTCTCAATAAGGACATCCAAGGCAACTCCCTCCCCACTGTATACCATTGTGCTGCCACCTCTGCTGGGTCTGTCCTGCTGGCAGGAGAAGACATATCCAGGGATGGTGACATTGGTGTCTGGGACATTGTCTGTAAGGTATGATTCCATGAGTATGACTAGGTCAGGCTGTTGCTTGCCTAGTCTATGGGGCAGCTCTCCCAATTTTGGCACTCAACCCCAGACCTAGAAAGGATTTTGACGGGTCAGCTGGGCTGTTTCTGTTGTTGTCTTTTCTGGTGCCAAGGTCGATGCCAGGTGATCCATCCAGCTTCATTTCTTTGAGACTTTGTAACGATTGGTACAACTGAGTAGTTTGCTAGGTCATTTCAGAGGGCAATTGAGAATCAAACACATTGCTGTGGGTCTGGAATCACATGTAGCCTAGACAAGATGAGGATGGCAGAGTTCCTTCCCTGAAGGACTTTAGTGAGCCAAATGTGATTTTTTCCAACAATCAACGATGGTTTCATGGTTATCAGTAGATTCTTAATTCCATTTTTTTATTTTAACAGGATTCAAACTTGGGTCCTCATAACATTAGCTGAATTTCTGGATTAATAGTCTAGCGTTAATACCACTAGGTCATCGCCTCCCCAGCATTGTCCAAGTCTCAGAGGGTTGTGAATCTGTGGAATTGTTTGCCCTAGAGTGCATTAAAGGCAGAATCAATCAACAGATTCATGAAAGAAATAAATGATTCTGATGAAAAGCGGGATAAAGGACTGTGGGGAGCAGGCAGGAGAGTGGAGTTGAGACCAGGATAAGACCAGCCATGATCATGTTAAATGGCGGAGCAGGTTCGAAGGGCTGAATTACCTGCTCTCGCTATTAATTCCCATGTTCTATGCTGTCTTCACATAGTTGCAAACAACTTATCATGTAGGTTTGTAACCTCTTCAAAAATTCAGATTTGCTGGTAAGACAGAACCTCTTTTCTCTACAAATCATGCTAAAAATGATCTTTTTTGATCATACATTGAATCTCTAATCAGACCTACTGACAGCTGGTCAACAATAAATTTATAGGAACAAAAACAAAGTTGCTGGAAAAGCTCAGAAGATTTGGCAGCATCTGTGAAGGAAAACACAGAGTTTCTGGTCCAGTGACCCTTCCTCAGAACTCTTACAGCATCCACAGTTCTTTAGGTTTTTAATAAGTTTATAGGACTACAGTTTCCTTGTTCCAACTTACTAACTATTTAAAAATAAACAGAAGCACTGTGTGGACATGAGTTCATGAAGTTAATCACATACTGTACCCCAGTGAGCTGTCAAATATAACTGTAACACTGCCATTGATGATGGAAGAGGAAGAAATGTATTGCAGGTATCAGATGGATGGCACAATATGGGCAGAGATATACTGCACTGAGGCCATGTCAGCATTTATAAACATGTAGAGAGTGAGATGAGTTAAGAGTTTAAACAAAAGGAGGACAACAGATGCAGTAAAATATTTGCTTGTTATATGTGTTCTAATTAGCGTAATTAATCTATTTATTCATTCTTAAACAGAGGCCAGAAAGTTTAATATATGTCACCGCAATGTCATACAATCTTTACAGCGTGGAAGCAGGCCATTCAGCCCATCGAATCCACACCACCCTTCTGAAGATTATCCCACCCAGATCCACTCCTCCTGCCCTATCCCTGCATTTTCTCATGACTAATCCATCTAACCCACACATCTTTGGACTATAGTTGGAAACCAGACAGAGGAAGCCCATACAGACAGCAATCTGAGGCTGGGATTGAACCCAGATCCCTGGTGCTGTGACGTAGCAGTGCTAACCACTGAGCCACACTGCTACCCATGTCAATCATCAGCATTGCTTTTGATGAAGTTCAACGGCATTTAAGTTTAGCAAAGATTTTTCACTGGACTCTGTTCATGACAGCAAATCATAAAAAGCTAAGCAATACACAGTCTAAAGCAGTTAATTGACAGATTAAGGGGAATGGAAAGATGCATGGCACAGCACATGTAATGTCATAAATACTAGGAAAAAGATCAGAAAGAAAATTTACCAGAACTAATAACATTTTCAGTAGGGTAGAATATCAGATAGGCCTACTAGTATAGAATTATCATCTTGAAAAAGTTTATGTAAAGGCAAATGGAATTCTGGGGTTAATTAAACTAGCATGGAATACAAACCAGGGAAGTAATTGTGAAGAGAGATAACCAGGTGTAGAGCTGGATGAACACAGCAGGCTAAGCAGCATCAGAGGAGCAGGAAGGCTGACGTTTCGGGCCTAGACCCTTCTTCAGAGGGTCTAGGCCTGAAACGTCAGCCTTCCTGCTC
>JAHRHZ010000031.1:16301979-16312131 GCA_024137785.1 Ginglymostoma cirratum
GAAACGTCAGCCTTCCTGCTCCCCTGATGCTGCTTGGCCTGCTGTGTTCATCCAGCTCTACACCTTGGTATCTCAGATTCTCCAGCTTCTGCAGTTCCTACTATCTCTGAAGTAATTGTGAAGCTTGATTAGCCTGTAGCTGAAGCATCTTGTACTGTTCTTCAGATTCATTTGCAGATAAGGATATTAAAGCCATGAAAAATCTCCAGCATAGATTCACTGGCATAATGTGAGAATCTAATATAATGAGAATTTAAATCAAAAAAATACCCTGTCTGCATTTACAGAGCACAGAAGGTTAATGCAGTGAATCTAAACAAAAGTGCTCAAAATTGTGAACTGATTGAATGACCAAGCAGTGGAAGATTATTTTCCCTGGTCACTTAGAAAGATGAAAACATTCAGAATTAATTTTAAGGCATAAAATAAGTCATTGCAAGGAATTCCTCTTGCTTAAATATTATGAAAACATGGAATGTTGCTCCAAAGTGACTATGGAAGCTGAGACAATCATAATATTTAGGAAAGAATTAAGTAGACACTTGAATAAGTACAGGGAACAGGCTAGGAAACAGAATTATACGTCTTGTTTCAGGGAGGCCAGCAACACAGGTCTGAGACATTAAACAGCTTCCTTCTTATCAAAAACGTAATGATTTTATGTACGTGGTGATCTGAAATAGATATTTGCGCCAAAATAATGGGCAATGCCATCTCTGGTTTACCATTTAAACTGGTCTGAAGGTTTTTTTTCTTGCCAGCTATTTCAAAACAGTAGCACAGACTTCCTGATTGCTGCTGCTCTCCCTAAGGAGGCTAAACATTTTCCTAAACAGGCTGCCCTGCTTGCTTTGTAGCAGCCTTCAAAGCACTTGCCAAAGAGGAACATGGCTAATAAGCCAGGGTGATCTACACTGGGGTAACACAACATGAAGGAAGAAAAAGATGCATCAATTGACCAATTTACATGCCCTGCATTATGCCAAGCAATTTGAGACCTTTCCATGCCAAGAATGCACAAGGGATTTTGGATTCCCAGATCACATAATATGCACTTTAATAGGTTCAACAATAGACAGCTCCAAATTTGTGAAATGCTCGATGTAAATTTGAACTGTCAAAACAGCAGTGGACTGAGCTGAGCACTGTCCTTGGTTATTCAGATTTTGATGCATTCATTCCTAACATCAGGGTATTATTTCAAGACATTTGACAATTATTCAGGGCATCAATCTATCTCCTCATGTTGAAACATAAAACAGATGTAACTCGGTATTAATCAACAGAAAGAACTGGAAACATGAACTCCAACTACATCAGTCATAGCAAATCTTATACATTTTGACACGCAGTGCTTAAAGGACAATAAATTGATTGTCCAATGGAATAACAGCTTGTTGAAGACTTGCACTCAGTTAAAGAGAAATTATCCCCATTCAGAGAAAAGTATCTAGCATAGGTTGTGTGACTAGGCTTCACATCAGTGGTGAAAGATTAGTAATATTAAAAATTTGAGACTTTACAACTTATGTAAGCATACAGTATTATGTTTTCATTTCCTCAATATCTGAAGACTGTGTGTAATGGTAAAATGCAGACAAGCTTTGAAACCTCAATTCTCATTTCTGATGTTTATAGTGGGTAGATACTTGTAAACTGTTCAGAATAGAATGGAGAGATCAAAGTTCTTATCTGACGGCTTCTCAAGCAAAAACATTATTTTTTGGAAATTGCTGAACAGTGAGCAAAAGGAATTTTTCTCTGCAAATGGAAATAAGAACAACACTGGACGATTTTCCAACATGGTCTCTTTGCTCCCCTTTGTGGTCCTTTAGAGTAGCAACATTGTGAGTGACTTATTTTTCAGTTTATTACTCCTCAAAAATTTGTGGTAATGTCAGAAGCAAACATGTCTCAAAACATCTCATCAAAAGAAACTGATAAACATGAAGTGATGATACTGTCATACCATCTTACAGCTGAACATTTATACCTTCTGACACTTGTGCAAGAAAAAGGCAAAGATGATTTGAATTTCTAAGTAAAGTTACAAGATAGGATTGTTGGTCCAGGATTCAGTAATCTTTTCCATAAACTAATATTAGAAAAGAACTTATTTTAATCTTTACTAATCCTTTATGTTATTTTGTGTCAAAGGTCCTCAGCTGTACCTGAATTGTAACTAACAGAGGTTTGAGAACAAACTCACACCTTCAACTCAGCATACTCCTGACTAACTTTATGCATGCTTCAACATATTTTTCTCAGCAACCTGTTCAGAGATGTTACTACACACCTCTGGCATAGGTGGAACTTGAACACAGGCCTCCCAGTTCCTGGAGTAGACACTCTACCTCTGTGCCTCAAGAGGGTCCCTATATATGCCTCAAAGTCCTTGACATTTACTGAATACACCTGATGAATTGCAAATATGCATTCAGTAAAGATATAGTTGTGAAGGAGGTCTCATGAGTCTCCTTGTGTAAGCATCATTATGCATTAAAACATACAGCACTAAGAACAGAACTTTTATTTTCATTCATTTACAGGATGAGGGTGTCGCTGGCTAGGTTAACACTTATTGCCCATCCCTAATTGCCAGAAGGACAGTTAAGATTCGACCACATTGTTGTGGATCTGGAGTCACATTTAGGCCAGACCAGGTAAGTTTCCTTCCCTAAAAGGACATTCATCAGAGTCTTACTTCCAAACATTTTTTTAATTGAATTCAAATTCCACCCTCTCCTGTGGCAGTACTCAAACCAAGGTCCCCAGAGCATTATCTGGGTCTCTGGATTAATAGTTTAGTGATAACACCATTAGGCCATTGTCACCAATGTAAAGCAAGTGACCAATTTAGTCAGTTACAATGTTGTTAACTAAACTAAAAGGAATTGAAATAAGCTGCACTATGCAACACTTGAATAAATGCCAAAAAACTAGTGGGAAAAATTCCATACAGCACAAAACTTTTAAGGTCTTCCTGTCGCAAATAGCCAAACATTGAAACCTGGGACTGTACGGTTCCAAATAAGATGTCTTCTTTTACCATCCTGTGTATACAGTTATGGCCGATGCTGGAGGGAAGCACCGTTTTCCTTCTCTAATCAAATACTCCATGGGATACAAAAAATAAATTTAATTTTTGTTACCGAGTCTCCATATGGACAATCAAATGCCTTCATTGTATTAGACTTAAAATAAAAAGATGAATAAAATAGGATCTTTAACAAACACAAAAATTAATTGCAAAACAAAAAAACTTCTTCAATGAAACTGCAAAATAGTTAATACACATATCAGAAATAGGGAAAAGAAACAGATGTCTCTCTGCAGACAGTAATCCTAAGGGTGAAAAATCTCCGGCCAAAAAGTCTTAGTTCTTGAAAGTAAAAAGGACAGGTCTATAATTCTATTCATGTGCAAATTGCTGATTACAAAAGCAGCCACGAACCATGACAATCAAGCAGCATTTTAGGGTGTAACATTTTGGTAAAAGTTTTTGCTTTGAAAAATAATCCTTGACATGTTTAAAAGTGGCAACTTGAAGCAGATGAAAGAGAGAGTAGGAACTGCAGATACTGGAGAATCTGAGATAACAAGGTGTAGAGCTGGATGAACACAGCAGGCCAAGCAGCATCATAGGAGCAGGAAGGCTGATGTTTTGGACCTAGACCCTTCTTCAGAAAAAAATTTCTGAATACACCTGATGAATTGCAAATATGCATTCAGTAAAGATATAGTTGTGAAGGAGGTCTCATGAGTCTCCTTGTGTAAGCATCATTATGCATTAAAACATACAGCACTAAGAACAGAACTTTTATTTTCATTCATTTACAGGATGAGGGTGTCACTGGTCTAGGCCCAAAACATCAGCCTTCCTGCTCCTATGATGCTGCTTGGCCTGCTGTGTTCATCCAGCTCTACACCTAGTTATCCCTTGAAGCAGATGAAAACTGGTTTAGCCCATTTAAAGCACTTTAGGCAGTATCTGCTCCAGCACTTGTGAGCATTCTGATTTTAGAATCCCTACAGTGTGGAAACAGGTCATTTGGCCCAACAAGTCCACTCTGCCCCTCTGAAGAGCATCCTACCCAGACCCATTCCCCTATGCCTGCATTTCCCAAGTTTAACCCACATAACCGAAACATCCCTGGACACTATGGGCAATTTAGCATAGCCAATCCACCTACCCTGCACATCTTTGGATTGTGGGAGTAAACTGGAGCATCCAGAGGAAACCCACACTGACACAGGGAGAATGTGCAAATTCCACACAGAAAGTTGCCTGAGGATGGAATGGAACCCAGGTCCCTAGTGCTGTAAGACAGCAGTGCTAACCACTGAGCCACCACGCTGCCCAAGCTAGCTGAAAGTGGCTTCACAGAAAAGTTACATAAATCATTTGCTTGTAGCGTTGGTGAACAAAAGTCCACTTCTAGCAAATAAAAAATGTTCAAAGATTTTCATACATTTCCGGCGTCATGTTAAAATCCCAGCTGCGCACCACTTCAGACGATGCAAACCAGGAACTGTCCCCTCACACACACTGCTGCTCCAACATCTGTCTGGAGATGTCACAGAAAGGGAAACTGGCATCCCACAGAAAGAGACCTGGGAGGTGCCGGGAGAAAGGGGTGGAGGAGACAAGTGCTACCCTCATGAGAATGAAGCTCTCAAGACCAGACACAGCCAGCCTGAACTCAGATAGCCGTCCAGGTCAAGGCTGTTCTGTGGACAAGACACAAACACCAAAAAGGCATCCAAAGCTCTGTGCATTAGGTGGACGGGTGCCCTTACATTCAAAACAACCTATCAAGAGCACAGAGATAATAGGTACTGCAGATGCTGGAAAATCCGAGATAAATCTGATTTTCTGATGAAGGGTTTAGGCCCGAAACGTCAAGTTTTCCTGCTCCTATGATGCTGCTTGACCTGCTGTGTTCATCCAGCCCCATGCTTGTTATCAAGAGCACAGAAATGGAAGCTGTCCACAAGCTCCAATGTGCAGTGGTAAAGTGATAAAATTAAGAAATGTTCTTGGAGGGATATAGGGCTAGGACGAGTTCAGAGACTTGGCCCGGGTGGTGCAGGCAGCTTCGCAATGGAGAGATTTGACTGAATACAGGAATATAAAACTAGACATTGCTGGACTGAGGACCAACATTGACCAGCAACCACAGTGGGTGAAGGGTAAACGAGGATTGGTTCGAATCAGGATCTGGCGCAGGGTCAGGGGTTCAGCAGGAGCATGGTTGAGCTGAAATGCGTGGGACAGAATGTTTCGCAATAGTCGAGGCTGGAGACAACAAAACCATAGGTAGGCATTTCAGCAGGAGGCGGGGTTGAAACAGGGCCAGAGATGGGCAATATCACATAGGTTTATGTAAGTTCTCCTGGTAGCACAGGGTATACGTGGGAGATCAGAAGGACAGCTCACGGTCAGGCAAAACACTGAGGTTTAAATACATGCAGTTTCCGAGGAGGGGACAGAGTCTAGGGAATGGAGTTTGTAGTAAAAGCATTGTCTTCCCAAAATTTAAGTCAAGGATATTTTTGATTGTTGTAGAAACAGAGAAACAGTGAAGATAGGGGCGGGGGGGGGGCCATTCGGCCCTTCAGGCCTGCTCTGCCATTCTTCATGATCATGGCTGATTGTCCAACTCAGTAGCCTAATCCTGTTTTCTCCCCATAAGCTTTGATCCCATTCACCCCAAGTGCTATGTCTAGTCACATTTTGAATACATTCAATATTTTGGCATCAACTACTTCTTGTGATATTAAATTCCACTGGCTCACCACTCTTTGGGTGAAGAAATGTCTCCTTATCTCTGTCCTAAACTGTCTACCCCGAATCCTCATACTGGACACACCCACCATTGGGAACATCCTCCCTGCATCTACCCTGTCCAGCCCAGTTAGAATTGTATAAGTCTCCCTGAGGTCCCCCCCACCTCATTCATCTCAACTTTAGCAAAAACAATCCCCACCTAGTCAAGGATAGCAAGAACCGAAAATACTGCAGTCAGAGATAAAACAGCGTGGAGGTGGAGGAACGCAGCAGGTCAGGCAGCATCAGAAAAGCGGGAAAGTTGACGTTTTGGGTCAGAACTCTTCTTCACAAATGGGGAGGGGTAAGGGAGCTCAGAAATAAATAGAGGAAGAGTGAGGCTGGGGAAGGTAGGTGGGATGGTGATAGGTGAGTGCAGATGGGGAGTACCTCCCTCTCCTTCCTGGACCTCTCTGTCTCTATCTTTGGTGACCATCTCAAAACTGACATCTATTTCAAGCCCACCAACTTCCACAGCTACCTAGACGACACCTCCTCTCACCTACCTTCCTGCAAGAATGTGACCCCCTACTCCCAATTCCTCCACCTCTACTGCATCTGCTTCCAAGATAGGGTATTCCTCTCACGAACATCCCAGATGTCCTCCTATTTCAAGGACCATAACTTCCCCCTCTGGTGGTCGAAAATGCTCTCAACCACATCTCTTGCATTTCCCGTACCTCTGCCCTCATGGCACCTCCCCCCAACAAAAATAAAGGTAGAATCCCCTTGTCCTCACATATCACCCCATCAATCCAACATATCATTCTCTGCCACTTCCGCCACCTACAATCTGACCCCACAACCAAAGATATATCTCCCTCCCCACCCCTATCTGCCTTTCGTAGGGACCGCTCTCTCCATGACTCCCTTGTCTGCTCCACACTCCCCATTAACCCCACTACCCCTGGCACCTTTCCTGCAACTGCAGGAAGTGCTACACCTGCCCCTACACCTCCATTCAAGGCACCAAACAAATCTTTCACATTTGACAGGGGTTCACCTGCACATCTATCAATGTGGTCTATTGTATCCACTGCTCCCGATGTGGCATCCTCTACATCAGTGAGACCAAGCAGAGGCTCAGAAACCGTTTGCTTGATCACCTGTGCTCTGCTCGTGACAAACGACAACACCTTCCAGTCATGAAACATTTCAACATCCCCTCCCTTTTCCTGGGCAACCTGTCCATCCTGGGCCTCCACCAGTTTCATAATGACGCCACCCGGAAACTGGAGGAGCAGCACCTCATATTCCGCCTTGGGAGCCTACAACACAATGGTCTAAATGTGGATTTTACCAGTTTCAAAATCTCCCCACCCCCGAACTCATCCCATGACCAACCCTCCCTCTCATCCCCACCTCCTTGACCAGTCCACCTTCTCTCCCACCTATCCGCCCCTCCCACCTCACTGACCAATCCCCACCACTGCCTACCTTCACTCACCTGTCACCATCCCACCTACGTTCCCCAGCCCCACCCGTCCTCTCTCTATTTATTTCTGAGCTCCCTTCCCCCTCCCCCATTTCTGAAGAAGGGTCCGAAACGTCAACTTTACTGCTCTTCTGATGCTGCCTGGCCTGCAGTGTTCCTCCAGCTCCTCACTGCGTTATCCCCAACCGAGGCATTCTCTCCTCAAACGTCAGACCTGCCATTCCCTGAATCAGCCTGGTAAACCTTCGCTGCACTCCCTCAAGAGCAAGAGCATCCTTCCTCAGAAAAGGAGACCAAAACTGCACACAATATTCCAGGTGTGGCCTCACAAAGGCCCTGTGTAACTGCAACAATACTGGATTGGCAAAGTAGATGCAGTGGAGCAGTTGAAGGAGGTGGTGATGGTGAAGTAGAGTTGGATGTAGTCAACAAACATGTGGAAAAATTGCATAGTCCCATTATGTTAAACGTTTTAAAAGAGGTAATGAAAAACGTGCGAGCATCAATATTAACAGATGAGTACCATTTAAAGGTTGGCTGTATGCTGTGTTTCTATAGCCTACAACTGTTAGCAATGACTAATGTCCAGGCTTGAAATTTCGCTGTAGGCTATTAGAACATTCAAAATGCATAAACTGGATAGTAACATATCTCTTGAAAATGTTAAAGGATGAAAACTTCTAAATGCTTTAGGGCTCTTTGTTCAGTATACAGAAAGAACATCTAATCAAAACTAACATAAAAACTTTATTGGTGTGGAAAGGTTGGACTCTACGAGAAACTTTAATGAATTGCAACATGTAAATACATGAGAAGCAACACCAGCGTAAATTTCGACATTGCAGTCATTTTCGTCATCCACCAACCATGGACCATTCAACGGCATCATGTAAATCAGTGAGTTTGTTGCTTGAAAACAAGAAATGCAATTAAGTGAAACTATTGCAATGGTATTTACAAACTGAAGATAAAATACAGGTAAAATGAATTTGAAATTAATTACAAACAACGGAGCTGCTGCTCAATTCATTCTGTGTATTGCTATAAAAATTCCAATCAGTGTGACCTAATGTTAAAACTAACTCACATGAACTTAGTCCCTGTCACCATAAGAATTCATTGAAGTGGAATGTGTTATTACTCATATGCTTTGAATCTATTTTATTCACATTCATATATGTTGCTTCAAAATCATTTCTCAGCGTGTGCAGTGAAAAAAAGTAGTCAACAGTGCCATCTTGTGGCACAAGCCTGTGATTCAGGCTTCCAAGAACCTGATTGCAAGTTCTTTTCAGAGATAAAAGGTACTGCAGATGCTGGAGAATCCGAGATAACAAGAATGGGGCTGGATGAACACAGCAGGTCAAGCAGCATCATAGGAGCAGGAAAACTTGACGTTTCGGGCCTGAACCCTTCATCAGAAATGGGGGAGGGGAAGAGGGTTCTGAAATAAATAGGGAGAGAGGGGGAGGCGGATAGAGGATGGATAGAGGAGAGGATAGGTGGAGAGGAGGCAGACAAGTCGAAGGGGCGGGGATGGAGCCAGTAAAGGTGAGTGTAGGTAGGGGGGTGGGGAGGAAATAGGTCAGTCCAGGGAGGACGGACAGGTCAAGGGGAGTGAAGGATGTCAGGGGATGGGAGATGGGGGTGGGGCTTGAGGTGGGAGGAGGGTACAGGTGAGAGGAAAAACAGGTAAGGGAGGTGGAGATGAGCTGGGCTGGTTTTGGGATGCGGTTGGGGGAGGGGAGATTTTGAAGCTTGTGAAATCCACATTGATGCCATTGGGCTGCAGGGTTCCCAGGCTGAATATGATTTGCTGTTCCTGCAGCCTTCGGGTGGCATCACTGTGGCATTGCAGGAGGCCAAGGATGGGCATGTCGTCTGAGGAATGGGAGGGGGAGTTGAAATGGTTCGCGACTGGGAGGTGCAGTTGTTTGTTGCGAACTGAACGCAGGTGTTCTGCAAAGCGGTCCCCAAGTCTCCGCTTGGTTTCCCCGATGTAGAGGAAGCCACAACGGGTACAGCGGATGCAGTATACCACATTGGCAGATGTGCAGGTGAACATCTGCCTGATGTGGAAAGTCTTCTTGGGGCCTGGGATTGGGGTGAGGGAGGAGGTGTGGGGGCAGGTGTAGCACTTCCTGCGGTTACAAGGAAAAGTGCCGGGTGTGGTGGGGCTGGAGGGGAGTGTGGAGTGGACAAGGGAGTCGCGGAGGGAGTGGTCCCTCCGGAAGGCAGATATGGGTGGGGAGGGAAAAATGTCTTTGGTGTTGGGGTCAGATTGCAGATGGCGGAAGTGTCGGAGGATGATACGTTGGATCCGGAGGTTGGTGGGGTGGTATGTGAGGACGAGGGGGATTCTTTTTTGGTTATTGTTGCGGGGACGGGGCGTGAGGGATGTGTTCCGGGAAATGCGGGAGACACGGTCGAGTGCGTTCTCGACCACTGTGGGGGGGGAGAAGTTGCGGTCCTTGAAGAATGAGGACATTTGAGATGTACGGGAGTGGAAGGTCTCATCCTGGGAGCAGATGCGGCGGAGGCGAAGGAGTTGGGAATAGGGGATGGCATTTTTGCAGGAGGGTGGGTGGGAGGAGGTGTATTCCATGTAGCTGTGGGAGTCAGTGGGCTTGAAATGGACATCTGTCTCTTGGTGGTTGCCCGAGATGGAGACAGAGAGGTCCAGGAAGGAGAGAGAAGTGTTGGAGATGGTCCAGGTGAACTTCAGGTTGGGGTGGAAGGTGTTGGTGAAGTGGATGAACTGTTCGAGCTCCTCGTGGGAGCACGAGGCGGCGCCGATGCAGTCATCAATGTAACGGAGGAAGAGGTGGGGTTTCGGGCCAGTGTAGGTACGGAAGAGGGATTGTTCCACGTAACCTACAAAGAGGCA
>JAHRHZ010000031.1:16317131-16331494 GCA_024137785.1 Ginglymostoma cirratum
ACCCCCCTACCTACACTCACCTTTACTGGCTCCATCCCCGCCTCTTCGACTTGTCTGCCTCCTCTCCACCTATCCTCTCCTCTATCCATCCTCTATCCTCCGCCTCCCCCTCTCTCCCTATTTATTTCAGAACCCTCTTCCCCTCCCCCATTTCTGACGAAGGCTTCAGGCCCGAAACGTCAAGTTTTCCTGCTCCTCTGATGCTGCTTGACCTGTTGTGTTCATCCAGCCCCATGCTTGTTATCTTGCAAGTTCTTTTCTCCAGTTCCGGACAGAGGCAAAATCTGACTGATATGTGATGGTACCACTTCTACATCAGCTACGCATTTACTGGTTGGGGTTTCAGAGTGGTGGGAGAAATAGCTTCTCTGCAGACAAGAACATTTCTGGAACGTTCTGTCAGAAAACTAGAAGCGCATAATTGTCAAGAAGGAAAAAGATCTTTAAAAAGTTCCTGCATAGCGCTGGGATCCACAGGCTGACTGGCAAAGTGGTTGACTTCCCCTTGCCTTTCTAAACGCATTTTTCAAAAGATCATCCTTATCCTGTGTCGCCGTGGTTAACAAGGTTTTATTGCTCCATGATAGTCTTCTGCAAACTTAAAGATTTTTGTTCTCAGGAACTTCTTTTTCAAACATAAGATCATTACTCACATTTGAGCAGAAAGTTTTGCAAAGCTAACGGTTCACAGTGATCTTTGTACTCTGAATATAAAAAAAAGAGAAATCTATTCCTCCATCAACACATATCTCTTATCTGTGTCAGTTGTATGATTTTCTGCATAAAATTTTTGGAAACCCTCTGACAGCTTTTTTTTCATCTTAGAGGTTTGCATCGGAGTGAGTCACTGCTCATAAGTGGGTGATCAGATCAGAAGCTCCTTTGAGGTGGTTACGCAGCTCTAGTCCTTATTCAACCTTCATCTGTTTGAACTTTGGATTCTGGACTTTAAGCTTTGCCCCTCCCTGTAAAGATTTATTACTCACTGTGTCTGATTTACTTTCTTGTTGCTGACTACATACCCTGCTGTGGGCTTCCTGTCACTGTTAGCTTTGTGTGGACATGCCCACGCCTGGTGCAGTCCTCAGATGGGCCTTGAAGTCCTTTCCCTGCCGCTTCTTGGTGCTGCAGAGCTTCTCTTCAGGTTTTCCTTCCGGCCCTGGGGCTAGATCATTGGGTTGGCCTTGCTGTTCATCCACAGCACTGGGTTGATTCTAGACTTCATTCAGGTGACTCCTTGCCACGTGGCTCCAGTTCCATGGGTCTGAACACTGTGTAGTACAGTCAGCACGACACTCTGTAAGCAGACTCTACTGAACATTACGATATACATAAAGGATTGTAAGAGAGGACATCTTCTGGAAACCGATAGAAACAGGCTCCAGTTCCATGTGATCGGACATCACAATGGTATTGTTCTGCACACATATGCTCAATAGCTATTCCTCGAGTAAAAAGGTGTAAGTAATCTTTTACTCTATAGTAGCATAGGTCTCCTTTCCAAATTTGCCTTAAGTTTACTGTCTCATCTCTGCTCTGTACACTACAGATAAATTCAAGACCGAAGATGTGTTCACAGGAGGTATGTGCAATGGATGCTAAATTCTAAGGAGTTCCGTTCATTCTAACATCCTGCACTACAGAGTTCAAAAGGCAGTGCTGAATCTTTTAATCGCTATGCTGAGATTCAACTGGTCAGTCAACACATTAAATAGCATAACATGTAAAAGCAAGGTGCTGCAGATCTGAAACAAACACAGAGCACCAGAGAAACTCAGGAGGTCTGGCAGTAGCTTTGGAGGAAGAAACAGAGTCTGTGCTTCGAATCTGATATGTCTCTTCATCAGAACCGGTCATAACGGGCTCAAGACACTAATTCTGTTTATCTCTGCACTGATATTGTCAATCCTGCTGGGTTTCTCCAGTATTCTGTGTTTGAATAGCATGGTGTGACCATCACTACGCATGTAACCTAATCTGATGACCCATTTGTCACACTGGATTCTGAATCCACCTGGAGGTGAGACCTCCTGAGTGCTCCCAATTGGCTAGATTGGTCGAAAAGCCAATAGATATAATAGGGCCTTCAGATGATTGTACCTTTCCCTCTAGACTCAGATTTCATCATTCATTGGATGTTTGTGGCTCTGTACTGGTATCTTCTGCTCAGCCCAAAATGAAAACTCCAATTTTGGGCTGGGCTTGGTGATTGAAGAGAGCTGTTCCCACAATTACTTTGAACTGCGCTACTCAACAATGGCATCTGATAATTATGATGTCAACATACCCTTCCTGTTTGGACCACTTGATTATATTTGTAGCCCTTTGTTCGCACAGGAAAATTTAAAGATGGAATTAGCTTAATAAGAAAAGCAAAATTTGCTCAAAAAAGTTATACGTTCATGAGATGTGAGCATTATTGGCTGGGTCAGAATTGATTTCCTATCCCTAGCTGCCATGAAATTTCAAAACTTATATTTCACAAAATTCAGGAGGAAAATATTATGCCAATTTTCTAGTCCACTGAATACAAGGTAAACGAAAGCTTTGACAAAAATATTAGTTATCCCAAATCTGAATTAGTTCAGTGTCTGACTTTTACCAATTTTTTTATTGGACTTGTAAGTATATCCAAATAAATAACACCAACTAAAGTGTAATTAATGCTTAGATCCTCAAAGAAAAATACTCTGATAGTAAGAATATGATTAGTACATTCTCACTGGTGACAGTAACCATCTTTGCGTCTCAGCAAGTAAGACATTGTTCCTGTCAGAACTACTTCCATCCTTAAAATATGCAAACATCAGTGCCTTAGACAAAGCTATACTCTCTAAGTGCCCTGAATACACATCAAGCAACAAGTTTACTTCTCAACTCTCTCATTATTCCTTTGCTCCAAACCAATGCTGCTTCTATGTCTTTCAGATTACAAAAACTAGCAGGAAATTGAAGAGAGAAAAGATTTAAACGACGTTGCTGGGTCTGGAGGGTTTAAGTTATAGGAAGAGGCTGAATAGGCTGGGGCTATTTTCCCTGGATCATCAGAGGCTGAGTGGTGGCCTCATAAAATCATGAGAGACATGGATAGGGTGAATAGCCAGGATCTTTTTCCAAGGATAGTGAAGTCCAAGACTAAAGGATATAGGTGTAAGTGAGAGGAGAAAGGTTTAAGAAGGACCTAAAGGGCAACGTTTTCACACAGAGGGTGGTGCTTGTAAGGAACGAGCTCCCAGAGGAAGTAATAGAATCATAGAAGCCCTACAGTGTGGACACCGGCCATTCAACCCAATAAGTCCACACTGCCCCTCCAAACAGCATCCCACCCAGACTTATTCCCCTAATCACCCATGTCTAACACAAAAAACCTAAACATCCCTGGGCATTAAGGGCAATTTAGTGTGGCACATCCACCTAACCTGCACATCTTTGGACTGTGGGAGAAAACTGGAGCACCTGGAGAAAACCCATGCAGACACAGGGAGAATGTGCAAACTCCACATGGACAGTCGCCCAAAGCTGGAATCAAACCCGGATCCCTGGCGCTGTAAGGCAGCAGTGCTGCACTGAGCTACCATGCCGCCCCAAAGTGGTAGAAGTGAGTACAATTATAACATTAAAAGGCAGCTGGATAGGTACATGAATATGAAGGGTTTAAGGGATACAAGCCAAATGCTGACAAATGGGACTCGGTCAGATTGGGCTGTCTGGTCAGCCCAAAGGTTCTCTTTCTGTGCTGTTTGACTCTATGACTATCACAAATAATTACCCCTGCGATCATAGTTTTTTTCCCTTTATTCATTCACAGGATGAGGGCATTGTTGACCAAGTAGCATTTTATTGCCCATCCCTAATTGCCAGAGGGCAATTCAGAGTCAACCACATTGCTGTGGGTCTGGAGTCACATGAAGGCCAGACCAGGTAAGAATGGCAGTTTCCTTCCCTAAAGGACATTAGTGAACCGGATGAGTATTTTTCCCCCAATAATCGACAATAGATTCATGGTCATCATTGCATTCTTAATTCCAGATATTTATTGAATTCAAATTCCAACATCTGCCATGGTAGGATTCAAACCCAGGACCCCAGAATGTTAACTCAGTCTCTGGATTAACAGTCCAGTAATAATACCACTAGGTCATTGCCTCCCTCTGACGTCTTCTGCAGTATCCAACAGCTCTGGATTTATTTTGTGCCTGTCATCTTGGTGAAATATTAATTTAGAATATCATTGACTGGACATCCCAGCTGACATTATTATGGACAAGCCAATTCCCAGACTGAAGTCTGGCTTGATAGATCATATTCTGTTGATTCTTTTAATTTAATGAGGTGGTCTTTTGCCAAACTTCAAGCATGCAATGCTGCAGAGTTGGTTTTAGCAACACAACTGAAGCTTATTATGAAAATTAAAAGATAAAATATAACAAACCAAGCTATTTATGGTATAACACAATTTGAAAGGGTTCAAAACACACAGTAAAAATCCAATCCCTTCTATCCCAGCATTACTTTACAGTACTCAAACACTGGAGTAAGTTTGTTTGTCTTGTGAGTTTTACAACTTATTTCATGCATTCATGCCACTACAACCTCTGCAAACTACAAAACCAAAGCCTTCCAAGATCTGAGTTTTTCCTCAAGGAATAAAACCTACTGATCCTTCTACAATGAAAGCATACTAATGCTCTTCAACATTTACTCTGTCTAATTCTAAAACTCTAATAGTGCAAACGAATTTCCAATATCATCCGAGGGACTCCCATTCTCATGTTAAAAAAAAACATGCCTCCATAAATACGGACGAATTAATGATCAAACGGCCTCCTTCACAGACCAAAACCATTAGTTCAAAATTCCAACTGTAATATAAATGCTGCTAAAATATTTATCAATCACACAACTAATGTTACGCTGTCTGAGATTTCATCAAAGAAAAACTTTGAAAAGCAAAGGAAACTGGCTGCAGCAGGCAAAGAATTATATTTCCAAAGAACACAAGCTGATCAGCTGGTGTCAGTGCATCCACAAAATTTCCCCAGGGATGTCACATATCTCAGTTTGCAGGTGTAATAAAGCAACTGGACGTGAACATAGATTTTGAGAGGTAATTTGCTAGGTAAAAACCCTTTTCTCACTCTTCATTTCTCTGAAATATCTCCCATTCAAGTTTACAAGTTGAAAACTCAGAAAGCTCATCAGAAAACATGCTAACACATCCATTGTTCTGGCCACCAGTCCCCTTGCACTATAACAAGCATGGGGCTGGATGAAGGTCAAGCAGCATCTTGCACTATAAAATCATTTGGGATTGAGTAACTCATTTTCCGCTTTGCCATAGACCTTCCATCTTGCCCTTATTCTACCCTCCTTCCACTTGGTCAAAACCGATCGTTCCAGATTATTCCAGTTCTTATGAAAAAGTCACAAGTCTGAAATATTGATTTTGTTTCTCTCTTCACAAATGCTGCCAAACCCATGAAACATTTGCAGCATTTTCTGTGTTTATTTCTGACTTAAAGGTCTGCAGTATTTTCCCTTTCTGTTTAAACATGGTGTCCAAGCTTAAGCACATATTCACTCAGCAGTTTATTTACACAACTGAAGTTCCCTAATCAGAGGATTATTTTTCCAAATAGGTACAACGCAGAAAGAATAGTACATAACAAAAAAACTCACTCGCTTACAACAGTGCCAGTTCATTATGTGATTAACAAAGGGAATTATCCAATCATCATTGCGGCTGGGACTTGCCATATCACTTTACGTAGCCTTTTTTGTTGAAGAAGGAGCAAGGCTCCAAAAGCTTGTGTTTTCAAATAAACCTGTTGGACTTTAACCTGGTGTGGTGTGATTTCTGATTTTGCCTCAGCTTGTATGTACTTATGAGATAACAAGCATGGGGCTGGATGAACACAGCAGGTCAGAAAATGAAGGGTCTAGGCCCGAAACGTCAAGTTTTCCTGCTCCTATGATGCTGCTTGACCTGCTGTGTTCATCCAGCCCCATGCTTGTTATCTCGGATTCTCCAGCATCTGCAGTACCTTTTATCTCTTATATGTACTTATGTTGATTAATTGTGTTATAACATTGGGCCAACGGGTCGATATCCAAAGGAGTCATTAATTTTGCTGAAAGCTCATTCATTGACCTGGACCATTCATTTTTCCCCTCCCGACAGGTGTCGACCTTCGCATGTTCCCAGGTTTGAATCTCAGCAGCGCCGCCTCTGGTTGCGCTGAAATGGAGAGGCGCGTGCGCAGTGGTGGGCCCGTACAGCGCCGCCTGCGGCCCTTCCCGGTAAATCAGCGCACGCGCAAGTGCCGTGCTTCGCCACGGACATAGCGGCGTATGCGCAGTACTGTCCATGTCCCTGCAGCTCGAGCTCCAGGCATAGAAGCGCATGCGCGGTGCTGTACGTGTTTCAGCGGTGCCCCCCCTCGCAGCCACCTTGGCTGAAGTGCGGGTGGGTGGGTGTGCGTGTGTGTGTGGAGCGCACGCGCAGTGCCGACTGTTCCGAGTTCCAGGTGTTTCTGTGTCGCTGCGCCACCGGTGGACGGGCATGTTCCGAGCTGTCGGCAGCTGGTTCGGCCTGGACGCGGCCAAGGAGCCGGCCGAGTATAGGCCGGAGGACAGGCGGCCAGATCAGGACGATGGTGCCGGGGGAGATGGAGAAGGAGCAGGAGCGGCCGGCGGAGATGCGACCCCCGAGGCGCTGAGTCAGGCCAAGGGGCTGGGAGGTGAGTCCGGGCGGCTCTTCACGCCGGGCCGCAACTCTAAAAACAGCCGAGTCCCGGGGACCGCAGCGGTGCCATTAGGGCGGAGGCCTGGGTGTTACTCTCCAACCTCTGGATGCTGGCATCAACGCGAAACCAATGGTTACACGCCTTGCTGTTAACTTCCACTACATCCCTTCAGTGTTCAGTGAACCAGGTCCCAGAGTAAACACAGTGCAGATGTTGTCAGGCTTGGTAAATCATACAGCCAGCAACTCTCTGTGGATACACATAAGCTGGGGTAATTCTCTAATACAGTACACTGCCGGAGAGTGGTTTGTTTTCATTCTTTCGTGGGATGTCAGCATTGCTGGCTGGGCCCTGCATTTATTGCCCGTCCCTAGTTGCAATTGGTGGCGAGCTGCTTTTTTTTGAACTGCTTACAATCTATGTGCTGTAAGTAAACCTGTAATGCCCTCAGGAAGGAAATTCCAGGATTTTCACCCAGCAATGGTGAACGGTGATATATTTCCAGATCAAGATGGCGAGTGGATTGGAGGGGAACTTGCAGCAGTTGGTTTTTCCATGGAGATGCTGTCATTGCCCTCCTAGGTGGATGTGGTCGTTGAGTTTGGAAGGTGCTGTTGAAGGATATTTGGTGAATTTCTGCAGTGTATCTTGTAAATAGCGCTACTGAGCATCAGCGGTGGACAGAATGGATATGGTGCCAGTCAAGTGGGCTGCATTGTCCTGGATGATATCAGGTGTTTTGCATTGTTGGAACTGCACTCGTCATGGCAAGTGGGGAAATATTCCATCAAGCTCCTGACCTATGCCTTTTAGATGCTAGGCAGACTTTGAGAAGTCAGGAGGTAAGTTACTACTGCAGTGTTTTTAGCCTGTGACATGCTCTTGTAGCATCTGCATTAGATAGCTGGTCTGGTTCAGTTTCTAGTCAATAGTGACTCTTCCCCCACATCCCCGGGATGTAACACCATTGAAATGTTATGAGGTAGTAGTTAGTCTGTCTCTTATTGGAGATGATCATTGCCTAGTATTTGTGTGGTATGGATATTGTCCGGACCGTGCTGAACATTGTACAATAATCAGTGAATATCTCCTCTTCTGACCCTTATCCTGGAGAGAAGATTGTTGATGAAGCAGCTGAAGATAGTTGGGCTTAGCCCACTAACCTAAGGAATGTCTGCAGAGATGTCCTGGAGCTGAGATGACAGACCTCCAAAAATTGCAACTTTTTTTTATTGTACCAGATATAACTCCTACCAGAGGAAAGCTGGCTCGAGTTTGCTCCAGTTCATGTTGACTCTAGTTTTGCTAATACTCCTTGATACTATGCTCGTTCATATATGGCCTTGATGTCAAGGGCTGTCACTCTCACCTCACCTCTGGAATTCAGCTCATTTGTTCATATTTGAGTCATGGCTGTGGTGAGGTCAGGGAGCTGAGAGCCATGTTGGAACCCAAACTGGGCATCACTGAGCAGTTTCTAAAAGAGAAACTGCAGGAAACACTCAGCAGGTCTGGCAATATCTGTGATGAGTTCTCAGGAAGGGTCACCGCATCTAGAACGTTAACTTTGATTTCTCTTCACAAATGCTGCCAGACCTGCTGAGCTTTTCTAGCAATTTCTGTTTTTGTTTCTGATTTACAGCATCCGCAGTTCTTTCGGTTTTTACTGAGCAGGTTGTGTTTGATAGCACCGATGATGATTCCTTCCATCACTTTCCTGATGATCGAGAGTAAACTGATGGGGTGGTAATTGGCCAGGTTGGGATTGTCCTGCATTTTATGTACAGGATGTATCTGAGCAATTTTCTATATTTGTGGGTAGAAGCCATTGTTGTACCTGTGCTCGAGCAGTTTAAGGGTTCAGCAAGTTCTGGAGCAAAAGCCTAAAGTTGCCTTTTGAATGTGATATTAAACAGGGTGTCCCTTACTGTCTTGGGTCATCAGTAGAGATGTCATATCAATAACTGACCAACTGCAGTTTGGAAACTCTGAAAGAAAGATTGTTATTTATATAGTGCTTCTCAAAACTGCTAGGTGTCTCCGAGTGCCTTGTGACCCATCAAGTAGTTCTTAAAATTATTGTAATGCAGGAAATGTAGTAGCCAGTATATGCACAGTAAACTCCCAACAATAGCAATGTGATGATGAGCAGCTTTTCTTTTATCACTGCGGGATAGCTTAAGATATTAGAGCTAACTCTCCTGCTCTTCAAAATAATGCTATGGGAAAAGTACATATATATGCACCCAATCAAGTGGAATTGGTTGCAGTTGTTCAGACTTTTATAATAAACAATGAATTTTTCACTATTTCTTAAAACGTACCTCACATCTCTGACCTTCTGAGGATGTTTATCATATCTGACCAAGTTTACAGTTGGAAAATGCTCTCATGGTTTGAATGCCTAACAGCGTTTGTGTTCTCTACATTAAAGTTTACATTTCCTGCCCACAGATTACAGGACTACAGTACTTTCATTTCATTCCTATGAAGCGTGGGCATATGTTGTTCTGTTAGCTGGTAATTTTGATAAACATCTACTTGATGCCAAAATGTAAAGCCTATATTCAGTATTAAAGGGTGGTGTGGTTTGTGCATTTAGACTTATCGCTTTGTCCACTATTGTTTACTGAAGCTACTGAGATCTTCAATTGCAAGTATTATTAACCTCAGTGGGTGTTGAAACTCCATGGATATAGAATAATAGGACAGGATGAGAATTAACGATAGTGATATCTGTGAAGGCGTACTGCTGTTACACCACTGGAAATATCATTTGAATATTCTGTTTGGTTTTACATCAAATTTAAATTCCGATCATACACACGAATATGTCACTGAACTTCTCTCTCGTGAGCTTTAGTCCAGACTGAGTTACTGTGGGGCCTTCATGGTTGGGCTGGAGAATTCCAGTTTGTAGGTCACTAATGTGGATAATAATTTGAGCAGAATTACGAGTAGGCACTTTTAGTGACACCTAGAATGTAGGGTTTTAAACACCACTTGGCATTGAACAGGCATGATATAATCTGGCTGAGCCTAATGATTAAATGGGAGTTGATGGCAAGACAATCCAATACGTTAGACAGAATTACAATGACTCCACTACTAATGTGACGGTAATGTAGTTCCAAACTAATTGTTTTTTTTACTGTTTATTTTTACCATTTTTTGATTTTATTGCTTTCTACATCTTCACAAAAATATAACCAATATGCAAATCTGCTTGCTTTCCTAGTGACAGTGAAAATCTTTGCAAAAAATTGAAACTAATTTGTGGAGAAATTCATTGGTATTTTAAACACACAGCAACTTAGCAGTGTCAATGAACTTAGCTCAGCTGGACAAGAGACCCTTGTCATGTTTCAAATTTGTTACTGATGTGCTTTCACCACAGTTTCCATTTATATGGCAGATTGTAATATTGTATTTTCTTAAAATGAACCTTGAGTCTTAGAACAGAGAACAAGTAGTTGATTTGGACTAAGTATTGACTCGGTTACCAATATGTGCTCATTAAGTCTGAGATTACTTTAAAACTTTCCTTCTGTTGCATGAGAAAGACAGTTAGCCACCTCCTGTACTGCTGGAGTGAAGAACTCACTAATGGAACTGAGATCTACAAGATCTTAAGTTTGAATACTTAATTTTTGGCTTAATTCAAAATCTTAACACTTTGTTTAATTTTGATAATTGTTTTCTATAAAGGTTCTAATACACCTTTGGTCCATTACAAGTACATGACTTTATCAAGAGACAGCCATGTTAAGTTACAACAGGAATTTCTCATGACTATGGAATCTTAAAGTTTCCGTTGATTTTTCAGCTACAGCCAATCAATTTTGTTTTACACTGAGGCAAACATTTTTTGTATAGTGTCTCACGTTAACAGGGCTCAACCATGGCTGCCTGTCATTTCTGCGAAATGTTAAATGTTTTGGACATTAAATCAATGATTCACAAGTTATCATTTTGGCTGGGTAATATAATTGAAATAAAAACTTAATTCTAAAAAACCTGACTTAGGATGTGTAATGAGGTGAGATTCCCTGTTTTCTATACACCATGTACTTTGGTGGAGGAGGGATCAACGAACCACATTTAGTGTATTTCATGACAACCAGATATCTCAGTGGTGTATAATAAACGAAGTACTTGAAGTGAGTCCCTGTTGTAATGCAGGAGTCATGGCAGCCATTTTGCATGCTGTAAGGTCCTGTAAAGATCTGTACAAAAATATTCTGTTTTTGTGATGCTGATCGAGGGAGAATTGTTAGCCAGGATGCTTGGGATAACTCACCTCTTTAAAATACCAGCTTCTACATCCATCTGGGGGGACAGATGTGGTCTCTGTTTAGTGTCTCATTTGAAAGTCAGTACTTTGAATAGTACAGCTTCCTTGGTGCAACACTAGAGAATTAGCTTTGATTTTTAATGCTCTAGCCCTTGTGTGGGACTTACACCTATAATATTGTGCCTGGGTGCAGGCAAGAGAACAACAGAATCAGCCATCATAATGTTGCCTGTTAACTTGTCATCTTGTACTTTTCTTTCGTCGAAATAAACTTATTACTTTTAGCATAAGCTACATGGCCTGCCATGCTGAACCTGGAGTGTTGGGCAGTCAATACTGTAGCACTGTTGTCAAGACAATACTGTTTGTCCTGAGGTAATTTGTGTGCCACTTACCAAATACTGCAATGACCCAAAGGTCACCTAGTTCCCTGGCTAAGAATTCCCCTACTGTGAGATCTCATTGTTTCACACATCGGATTAGGCAGTAGCAGACTCGGTTTTACCAGAGTTTTATTTTGTTTGTGTGTGTATAATATAATCTAGTACAAACATTAGTTTCCACCATGCCCTTCGGTTACTTTACCTGTACAGAGGTCAGTGCAGCCCGGGAAAAATTCAGCTCCTTTCTGAATTGGCATTGAGTCAGAAAGTTAACATCAATCCACTATGTTCTGCATGAAACTGTAGTGCATTAAGAGGTTTAATCAACCTGTTCAGACACATTTCTGGGTCAGGTGGGACTTGTACGTGGACCCTCCTGTCCAGAGGTAGGGACATGACTACTGCACCACAAAAGAGAGAAGAATGCAGGATAACAAGGCGTGGGGCTGGATGAACACAGCAGGCCAAGCAGCATCACAGGAGCAGGAAAACTTGACATTTCGGGCCTAGACCCTTCATCAGAAATGGGGGAGGGGAAGAGGGTTCTGAAGTAAATAGGGAGAGAGGGGGAGGCGGACAGAGGATGGATAGAGGAGAGGATAGGTGAAGAGGAGGCAGACAAGTCGAAGAGGCGGGGATGGAGCCAGTAAAGGTGAGTGTAGGTGGGGGGGGTAGGGAGGAGATAGGTCAGTCCAGGGAGGACAGACAGGTCAAGGGGGCGGGATGATGTTAGTAGATAGGAGATGAGGGTGGGGCTTGAGGTGGGAGGAGGGTATAGGTGAGAGGAAAAACAGGTTAGGGAGGTGGAGATGAGCTGGGCTGGTTTTGGGGTGCGGTTGGGGGAGGGGAGATTTTGAAGCTTGTGAAATCCACATTGATACCATTGGGCTGCAGGGTTCCCAGGCTGAATATGATTTGCTGTTCCTGCAGCCTTCGGGTGGCATCACTGTGGCATTGCAGGAGGCCCAGGATGGACATGTCGTCTGAGGAATGGGAGGGGGAGTTGAAATGGTTCGCGACTGGGAGGTGCAGTTGTTTGTTGCGAACTGAGCGCAGGTGTTCTGCAAAGCAGCTTTTTGTAAATCAGCCTGTAAAGGTGTGTTATAACATAGCTCTGCAGCAAGTGAAACCTGACCCCAGGTGTCTGGCTGAAAGCTAGGGGCGCTACCACTGTGCCACAAGACTCTTTAACAACAGTTTATTTTAAAAGCATAAATATGTTGTAAACTGAAGAGATCAGCATGAATTCTAATGCTGGCAAGCATCCAGCATATTGGCAACATGTAGAGTGTAAATATTCTCGAACTAACCTGTTCAGAGGTGTTGTGACCCACTTCCTGGAGCAATTGGACCTGAACCTGAACCTTCTAGCCGAAGACACAGCTTTTCTAAAGTTTTTTTTTGGAGTAAAGCCTCAGCTGAAGCCAAGAGCTTTACTTTGCAGCGCATGTTTTAGATATTCATGGTCACCCTGTTCCGACATGGAATGACACGTTGTGCCTGATGGACATTGGTTAGGCTACTTTTGGAATACTGAGCGTAATTCTGGCCTCCCTGCTATAGGAATAATGTGAAACTTGGAAGGGTTCAGAATAGATTTACAAGGATGTTGCTAATGTTGGAGGGTTGAGCTGTGGGGAAGGCTGAATAGGCCAGGGCTAATTTCCCTCGAGTGTCGTAGGCTGAGGGGTGACTTCATAGAGGTTAATAAAATCATGAGGGGCATGGATAGGGTAAATAAGCAAAGTCTTTTCTCCAAGGTAGATGAGTCCAAAATTAAAGGGCATTGGTTTAAAGTGAGAGGGGAAAGATTTAAAAAGGACCTGAGGGCCAACGTTTTCACACAGAGGGCTGGTGAGTGTATGAAATAAGCTACCAGAGGAAGTTGTGGAGGCTGGTACAATTACAACATTTAAAAGGCTTCTGGATGGGAATATAAATAGGAAGGATTTAATGGGATATGGGTCAAATGCTGGCAAACGGGATTAGATTTACTCAGGATATCTGGTCGGCATGGACAAGTTGGCCTAAAGGCTCTATGGCTGTGCTGTGTGGGGCGTGGGCGGATGGCTGTGCTGTGTGGGGCGTGGGCGTATGGCTGTGCTGTGTGGGGCGTATAACGGTGGTAGACCCCTGACCTCTGGCCCAGACAGCCAGGATTCACACCATGCTGTAGAGGTGCATCATAACATATCTAAGCAAAGAATGGAAGGTTTACCAACGGTCTCTAAACTCTTATTGTTGATTAAGACTAGAAAGGAGGATTGGTGGCAGCACTCAACCGAACCACAGACCATCAGTGGCTGGTACCACAACATACATGTCACTGTCGTCCCGTTCACGGCCAGTTTATTTACTTTTGCAGTGCTGTGGAGTCTGTGGGCCATGCACGTCTTGGTTGTGGGAGCTTCATCCCCTTAGTTATTTGAAGTATCTTTTGTTTTTTTGGTTGAACGTCAGCCCCACACTGTTGAGCTATTGCAGAGGGATGCAGGCAGGTCAGAAGACCTCCTTTATAGGCTCACTCCTTAACCAGGTTAGGGTAACGATCAGCAGGTCATGGAGGGGGTTGTATTGCCTGCCCCTCTTCCGCAGCTAAATCTGTGCCCAGGTATCTTTGAAAGCGCGGGGTGTTAGCCAGCACCCTTGAAACCTTTAGAGTGAAGTGGACACTGCGGTTTCTGGAATGCATTATCTCCCCCTCCGATACTATTTTGACTTAGTTTCCTCCCTTGTTTCCCCACCACTTTTTTGTTTTTTTTTTCTTACAGTCCACCTGGGGCAGTGTGACGATATCAGAGATAAAAGGTACTGCAGATGCTGGAGAATCCGAGAAAACAAGCATGGGGCTGGATGAACACAGCAGGTCAAGCAGCATCACAGGAGCAGGAAAACTTGACGTTTCGGGCCTAAACCCTTCATCAGAAATCTGATGAAGGG
>JAHRHZ010000031.1:16331894-16387803 GCA_024137785.1 Ginglymostoma cirratum
CCCTTCATCAGATTTCTGATGAAGGGTTTAGGCCCGAAACGTCAAGTTTTCCTGCTCCTGTGATGCTGCTTGACCTGCTGTGTTCATCCAGCCCCATGCTTGTTATCCCAGGTGGACTGTGTTCGTTAATTGTAACTTGTGTAGTGTATTAATAGTGATGTGGCAGGTCTTCAAAAAGATGAGAGTTGCATTCTCGGGGGCTTGTGGTGCAGTGGTGATGTTCCTCCTTCCAGGACAGAAGTTCTGGGCCAAGTCCCACCTGCTCCAAAGGTGTGTCAAAACCTATTTGAACTGGTTGATTAAAAAGTATCTAACGTTTCTTCAGTGCAGTGGTTTAACTGGCAGATGTTCTGAGTCATTGGCTTCTGAAATAGGGAAGAGAAAGAATAGTTTGCACCATTTGAATAAGAGAGCTGACAGCTACAATTAAAAGCAACATCATCTGGGGCACTTAAATTTTGTCAGTGTCAATCTTATTCTTTAAAAGATACAGTTTTCTAGATTAATAACTTAATTGCTGTAATATCACATGAATAGTTAACCACATGTTGCTATGTAGAATTCCTTGCATAACGGATAAGTACTCCATTTAGCATATCCGTTGTAAAATGTGGATTCCACAGGCATACAAGAAAATAAAAGCTGACTTCAGGGACTGAAGTGCTTACAAAGTTTGAAAGTCTTGAGCCAAATATAGAAATCAAGTTAATGTTACACAGCTTTTGAATTAATTACATGTTTTATGTTAACTTTGGTTGCATTATAATATCTGACCTTTACTTTTCTTGCACAGATTATCTATTCAGTTTTGCAACTGCTGCTACCAAAAAGATATCTGAATCCATGGTTGAAACTGCGCAGACTATTAAAAAGTCTGTAGAAGAAGGCAATATTGATGGCGTGATTGATAAGGTGTGTATGTTTCCACAGAAAACTATTGCATTACAAATATTATAAATGTAATATATCAAAGCTACGATGATATGCTGCAGCCATGGTAAATGGAAGGAGAGGCACAAGAATTAATGTGCCTGCAATGTCCAGCAATTCTTAGAGGCATGAAGGTCAGGTTTTTACTTTGGACGCAATTGGAAAATTGAGTGTAAATGATGCTGTTTTAAATTACAATTCAAGGATAATGGTAAAACGCTTTTGCATAACGACATGGAAAGTATTCCATGAACCAGCATAGTTTGATGGAGTTATAGGAGATAATTGTTTCTTTACATTAACGTTTAAATAAGAGTGTTTTTAATTTCGTTTTCTCAATGCTGCAGAAGTTGGAGTTATAGCAAAAAGGATATTTTTACATGTGTTGACTCCTCCAAGTGAGCAATCAGATTTTAAATTGCTGAAAGAAACTTTTTTTTTATTATGAAAGCTTTGAATCATTTACTAATGTCAACACCAGAATCTTTACTTTTCCGTTATTTTGATCTGGAGGCATGGCCAGTTTTCTGGGTGGGATGGAATCGTATTTCAGGATGTTTGTTCACACTGATGCGCAGTTCGTAATCATCAGTGCATGTGCACAATATTAAGCTGATTTTTCAAACTTAAAAAGTAAAGGTCTACTGTTCCATTTTGTTCAATAATTTATTTCTCTTGCATGATATACTATTTTATTAAAGTTGACCATCAAATTAAGTGGTTAATTGTTATTTTGAGAGAGAGATCACTGCTATTGCACGTGGTCCTTGGTATCAACAAACACAGCCAATGCTTATATTAGCGTTATAGATTATGGTAACTGATTTATATTTGTATTTTCTTGACCTTTTCAATGGTCTAGCCAATAGCTGGCAGAAACTGTACTCCATAATATTTTTCCAAATTATAAATGTACTTTCCTGTGAACATCTGGATAATTTGTTAAAATCGTACAAGTACTGGATTAAAATTGAATGTTGAAGTTAACATAAAAATATATGAAAGAATAAAAGTTGTATTGGACACTGGTTTCCTGGCTGTTGCTGGATCTATATTCAAACATATGATTATAGCTGAATCTTCACTGAGTTTATGATATGGGTAATCTGAATTGTTGCTTTTCAATCAGTCTGTGGTACCTAATATTGATTTAAGCTAGTTTCTCAAGGTGAATTATTATCATTTCAGAAAATAAAAATATCAGTATTTGAAAATAGTTATTTGTATTTGGGAAGGTATTTTTGCAGCATATGTGTTGTTTTCTGCCTGTGAAAGTGCACTTCTGTGGTCAGGGAATGAATTTTACGTCAGTGTTGATAAGTGTCCTCAAGTCCCGAGTTTGTCCCTAACTAGCATGGGAGTAAGCAAATTCTGTTTCCACATTTTAGACCATTATTGGCGATTTCAAAAAAGAACAAGACAAGTTTGTACAAGAAAAGCTGACAAAGAAAACAGGTACTATCTATTTGTTATAGTACAGATTCTTCTTGTGTATTTGAGTGTATACTTTTGAATGCTTGTGTTACCTAATATGGTCCATTCTCTATGGTCTTTCCAAAATCCAAGGTTGTGTGATGAATGTTATTATTTGATAAGTTGATCAATGTCAACTTTACATTCTTGGGTTTTACATAGACGGAAAAATCAATATGTGCTAAAATTAAACTTATTTTCATTGTCTGTTGCTTTTCTGCAGTCAGATCATATTATATTTTATGTACTTTTTGTAGTTATATTAATTATCTGTGATATTTACTGCTACATTGCATTTACAATTAGCCATACTGACAGGGTTTCCAACACAAACAAAAATTAGATTCCATTTCATACCAGGATGAAAAGCCTATATAAAATATTGGCATTAAAATAAAACAGAATTGTAAAAGTAGAAACAAATTTTAACACGTACCAGCAGATCGTCCTGTTTACAATAGGTTTGAGGTCATGCTATTTTATAAACAATAGGGGTGTTAGCCATTTAACACAAAGCATGAGACTATGTATACATAATTAATGATTATTAAATCGGACATTTGTTTACATAATATTATACTTCTGTGTTAGTTTGGGGACCAGATTCCACGAGATTTTATGGAAGGTGTAATAGTTGGAGATAGATATCCAGTGTGTAGTTGCATTCCAGTTGTAGGGGAGGAGGAGAAATGGTTATACACTTTGGTAGTGCTCGTGCCGGGAAAGGGAGTAGTTGGTCCTGCAGTTTGGTAACACTGTTCTACATTGTACAATACAAACAGTGCTAAAGTTGTACTCCAGTGCAGCCTAAAATTCTTACACTTTGCAAACTATAATATTATTGAGAGTGGAATGTACAACATTAACTCCACATCAGTATCTTGGGACTGGGGGTGGTATACTTTTTATTAAATGATAAAAGTTTTCTTTGTAAACCTTTTTTTTTTTTTACAGATGCAGCAGTACCTCCTTGGGTTGGATATAGTGAAGAAGAAACTATTCAGCAACAAATCTTAGCTTTATCAGCAGTATGTCTGCTTTTCTATTTAATATTTTAAACTGATTTTATTTCGGTATTGTGCAAAAGTTAGACAGTGACTGGAAGTAAAGTATCATTTAAAGATTTAAACTTTAATGTTAAAATATGAGAATGACAAACTCCCAGCCTAAAATTTGTATTCAAATGGCCCAGACTTACCTAGTAATGGTGAGATCAGTGATCTACCATAAATCACAACATCTAACGTCAACTTTGCACTGTTAATTTGCTCCAAATGTTGCTACTTTTGTTGCAGTCATCATAGTGATCGCCAAACACTCACTTCTGGTATAAAAACAGACATAATAGCAGGTTCATTGACTAGAGCCTGGCATTAAGTGATTTAAGCCATAGCTTGCCGGTCGCACACACTCCTTGAAGTGATAAAGTTGTAAGTTCATGTAAAATAAGGGATGTGATTGAATTGCAACATTGACAATGAAATACAGGCTGTCCCTCCCGGAGGACTTACATGTCCACAGGATGATGAGCCCATGAATTGATGAAGGAAATTGGAAAAATAATTTTTTTAGGCCACTGGGTGTTTTGTATATATCAGAATACATTGCCACTTTACAATCCCTAGATGGTAAGAGGCAAGAATCTTTCAACCTGCCATTTCATTCCCTACATAAAATGACCACTCCCTTCCTGCAACTTTGCTTTATGCTTCTTTGTCCTTTCATGTCTTTGTTGCTAGATTCCTGATGAGCATCCAAAATGTAAAATTAATTCTGTATTCTTGTCAACCTTAGGAAAATGAATATGAATTGTTTCTGTCCATTCTGAAACCAGCAGCAAGGATTTTATTTAACTTGTTTCACAGTTTTATGTTTTGGGTATAGCAACCATAGAATTGTATAGTATAGAAGAGGCCCTTCAGCGCATCAGAACTACCCTAAATTTACACTAGTCCCACGTGCCTGCATTTTGCCAGTAGCCTTGAATGTGATGACATTTCCAGTGCTCATCCAACTAACATCTTAACAAAAATTGAGGTTTCCCCTCTCAACTACCCTCCCAAGCAGTGCATTCCAGATTCTCACCACCCTCTGGGTGAAAATTGGTTTTCAGAAATCCCTCTAAATCTCTTGCCTTTCACCTTAAAATTTTGCCCACTTATTATTGACTCTTCAGGTAAAGGGAATAGCTGCTTGCTATTCACCCTGTTCATGCCGGTCATAATCTTATATATCTAATTAGGTCACCTCGCAGCCTTTTCTTTTTAAAAGAAAGCAATCTGAGCTTACCCAGTTTCTATTCACATAAGTAGAGGGCTGTTTTTCAAACTGGAGGCCTGTGCTGCACGGATTGGTGCTGGGCCAAATGCTTTTTGTCATTTATATAAATGATTTGGTTGAGGTTGGTTGGCTCGCCGAGCTGGTTTGTTGTTTTGTAAATGTTTCGTTACCATGCTTGGTAATACCCTCGCTGCAGCCTCCGATGAGGCGTCGTTGTGTTTTCCCGCCTGGTTTTTAAACTCTGGGGTCCGTTGAGATGGATTGCCTCACCTCCGGTTTTCTTTTGTAGTGGAATGTATATGGGGTCGAGTTCAATGTGTTTGTTAGTAGCATGCTTTGTAGAGTGCCATGCGTCCAGGAATTCTCGTGCTTGTCTCTGCCTAGCCTCTCCCAGGATCTTGGTGGTGTCCCAGTCGAAGTCGTGGTTCTCCTTGTCCAAGAGAGTTGGATTGAGATGAGTGAGTATTAGTCGTGTCTTTTTGTAGCCAGTTGGTGTTCATGTACTCTTGTTGTTAGTTTCCTTCCTGTTTGTCAGTTGTAGTGTTTCTTGCAGTCTCTGCAGGGGATTTTGTAGGTGATATTGGTCCTGTCCATGGCGGGGAGTGGGTCTTTAGTTCGGGTGAGCATTTGTCTTAGAGTTGACATGGGCTTGTGTGCCACTCTGATGCCCAGCGGTCGTAGGAGTCTTGTGGTGAGTTCCGACGTGTTCCTGATGTAGGATAGTGTGATGTGTGTCAGGGCCTGTAGAATCTTTCTGATGCTGTTCTTGTAGGCATCATCTGACCCAGTTCTTTGGATATCCATTATCCTTGAACACTTGGAAGAGGTATTCCTCCTGCTCTTAGCGTAGTTCCGTGTTGCTGCAGTGTGGTGTTGCCCTTTTAAATAGTGTTCACACGCAGTTTCATTTGTGTGTGCGGGGATGGTTACTGTTGAAGTTCACTACCTGGTCTGTGTGTGTGGCTTTACGGTGTACTTTCGTTTGCAGTTCCCCATTTGTCTTGCGCTCTACCATGACGTGTAGGAATGAGAGCTGTTTGTTGTTCTTCTCCTCTCTGGTGAATCTTATTCCGGCGAGGGTGTTGTTTATAAGTTTGTGTGTCTTTTCTAATTTGGTCCGTTTAATGATGACAAAAGTGTCATCTACGTAGCGCATCCACAATTTAGGTTGGATTTGCGGAAGGGTGATTCTTTCCAGTCTTTGCATCACTGCTTCTGCTATGAGTCCGGAGATGGGTGACCCCATGGGTGTCCCGTTGATTTGCTCGTGTGTTTGGCCATTGAAGGTGAAGTGGGTGGTCAGGCATAGGTCCAATAGTTTGAGCATGTTGTCCTTGGAGATGGTTTCACTGGGGTCGTGTTCTTCTTCAAGTAGTGTTGTCATTGTTTCCCTAGCCAGTGGTACGTCTATTGATGTGAATAGGGCAGTGACATCAAACAATATCATAGTCTCTTCATCCTCTATCTTTGTCTTTGGAGTTGAGGAATTCTTGGGCTGAGTGGATAGAGCGGGGTGACGTGTTGACTGGGTGCCTGAGTCGTCTTTGTAGTTCTTTGGTTAATGTGTGCGATGAAGTGCCTGGTAGGGAGACTATGGATCGGAGGGGGACTTCCGGCTTGTGCACTTTAGGGAGGCTGTAGAATCGGGGTGTGTTGGTTCCTTCTGGTTTCATTTTTAAGAAGCATGTTTTGTGGATCTGTCCTGTTTGTTTAAGTCTTTGTAGCATGTAGAGGATTTTGTTGCCTAGTTGTGGTGTCGTGTCAGTTTGTACTGGCCGGTATGTGTTCTTGTCGGCGAGCGGTGCTTGTGTCTTGGAGATGTAGCCCCTTTTATTCATTATCACTGCCATGCTCCCTTTGTCTCCAGATAGTATAGTGATGTTCTTGTCCTTCTTTAATCCGTCCAGGGCTTGTCTTTACCGTGTGTTGAGAGTGTTGAGTTCACTCCTTCTGCTTAGTGTTGGGACTACTGTCTGTCTTATGGTTTGTTGTGTTTCTTCGTTGATATTGTTGGTCTTGAGTGTGGCTTCCAGTGTAGCTAGGAATTCCGTTTTGTTGGTGTCCCTGTAGTTGTAATTCAGTCCACGGGTGGGAACGGCTTTTTCCATGTCTGTCAGTTTCCTGTCGGAGAGGTTTCTTATCCACTAATACAGTCATGGACAAGGAGAACCACCACTTCGACTGGGACAGGCTAGGCAGAGACAGGCACGAGAATTCCTGGAAGCATGGCACTGCACGAAGCACGCTATTAATAAACACATTGATCTCGACCTCATATACATTCCACTACGAAGGAAAACCGGAAGTGACGCAGTCCATCTCAACAGTCCCCAGAGTTTAAAAACCAGGCGGGAAAACGCACCGACGCTTCATCAGAGGCTGCACCGAGGGTATTACCAAGCATGGTAACGAAACATGGTTTACAAAACAACAAACCAGTTCGGCGAGCCAACCAACCTCAACACCCACAACCCGAGCTACAGATCTACTCCAAAACCTTAGAAATGATTTGTATGTAAATATAGGAGGAATAGGCAAGTCTGTGGGTGACATGAAAATTGGTGGTGAGGTGGACAGTGAAGAAGGTTAACTCCGATCACACTGGGATCTTGATTAGATCGGCTATTCGGCTGAGGCATTGTAGGTGGAGTTTACTTTACATAATTGTGAGGTGTTGCATTTTGGTAAGGCAAACAAGGCGGGAATTATACAGTTAATACTTTGGCCCTGGGGAGTGTCACCAAACAAAGAGACCCAGAGATGCAGGTGCTCAGTTCTGTGAAAGTGGAGTCACAGGTAGACAGGGTCGTGAAGAAGGCAATTGGCACGCTTGCTTTCATTGGCCACTGTATTAAGTGTAGGAGTTGGGATGTCATGTTGCGGCTGTGTAGGACTTTGGTGAGGCCACTTTTAGAATATTGCATTCAATTCTGGTCACCCTGCTATAGGAAATATGTTAAACTTGAAAGGGTTCAGAAAAGATTTGGAAGGATGTTGCTGGGATTGGAGGGTTTGAGCTATAGGGAGAGGCTGAATAGGCTGGGGCTTTTTTCACTGGAGAGTCAGAGATTGAGAGGTGACCTTGTAGAATCATGAGGGACGTAGATAGGGTGAATAGCCAAGGTCTTTTTCCCAGGGTGGGGGACTCCACACCTAGAGGACGTAGGTTTAAGCTGAGAGGGAAAAGTTTTAAAAGGGACCTGAGGGGCAACTTTTTCACACAGAGAGTGGTGCATGTATGGAATGATCTGCCAAAGGTGGCTACAATGACATTTAAAAGGCATCTGGTTGGGTACATGAATAGGAGGGGTTGAGAGGGATATGGGCCAAATGCTGGCAAATAGGACCATTTCAGTGTAGGATATCTGGTCAGCATGGACGAGTTGGACCGAAAGGTGTTTCCATGCTGTATAACTCTTTGTCTAAAATTCTCTATCCTAGAGAACATCCTGGTGAAGCTCTACTGCATCTCTTCCAGTGCTATCACATCCTTCTTGGGGTGTGGTCACCAGAATTGCACACAATACTCCAGCTGTGGTCTAACCAAATTTTTGTACAGCTCTAACATAATCTCCCTGATTTTATAATCTGTGCTGCAACTGATAAAGGCAAGAGTCCCATATGCTGCCTTTACCACCCTATTAACCTGTCCCACTGCCTACAGGTATCTGTCGACAAGCATCTCAAAATTCCTCTGTTCCTCTGAGCTTCTTAGTGTTCATTGAGTACTCACTTTGAAAGTACTAACCAAGTTTTTCAGGGTTAAGTTCCATCTGCCACTGATCTGCCCATCAGACCAATCCATTTATATTCTCCTGTGACCTGATACCGTCTTCCTCACTGTCAACTACCTGATCAATCTTTATGGCATCGGCAAACATACTTATTATCCTCCACCCCCTGGAGTTTCTTCCATATCATTTATATGTATCACCAACATAAGGGACCCAGCACTGATTCCTGTGCTACTTTACTGGATACCATCAGTCACATGAACAACCTTCTACCACAATCCTCTATTTCCTGCCACTAAGCAAGCTAATTTTGAATCCAACTTGCCATGTTATCCTGGATCCTACATGTTTTTACCTCTTTATCAGTTTCCCATGTGGGACCTTATCAAACCTTTGCTGAAATCCACATAAACTTCATCAATTGCACTACCCTTCACCTAGTCACCAGCTCTCAAAATTCAATTAAATTTGTTAGGCATGACTTCCCTCTGATAAAGCCTTGCTGACTATCCATGATCGAACCTTGTCTCTCCAAGTAAAGATTTAATTTATGCTTCAAAATTTTCTCCAGTAGCTACCCTAAAACTGATGTGAGATTCAGTGTCTATATCTGGTTTAGCTCCACCACCGTTCTTGAAAAGTAGGACCACATTAGCTTTCGTCCAGTCCTCTGGCCAGAGACGGATTAAAAATTTAGCCCAGAGCCCCTATAACTTCCTTCCTTATTTCCCAGCAGCTTGGAACACAACACATCCAGACCTAGGGATTTTTAAGCTCATCAAATCCAATACCACCTCACTGTATCAGCTCAAGAACTTCACGGTCCTTCTTTCCAGATTCTGTACCCACATTCTTCTTAACTTCGATGTGAAGTACTCATTTATCATCTGACCAGTGTTCTCCAGCTCCATCCTGTATGAATAGATACTGTCCTACTTAACATACATTCTACATCAATCAATGCTTTGTAAATTCTGTCTGAAGTTAAACTGAAATTCTTTGTGCTTTCAGGAGAGGAGAAATTTTTTGCGAGATCCACCAGCAGGAGTCCAGTTTAATTTTGATTTTGATCAAATGTATCCTGTTGCTGTAGTCATGCTCCAGGAAGATGAACTTCTTAACAGAATGCGCTTTGATCTTGTTCCAAAGTTGTAAGTTATAAATTTCACAATCTTGTATGCTTTCAAAATTATTGGAATGGCAAATCGACTGATGCAAAATTTATTGAATTAATTTGTTCAATTATATGTTAAATGAACGTCTTCCTTTGAATGTAACATGTTTATTGAAATGGAGCACTCAGCACTTTTCCCATCTATGTTGCTCCATTTTGTCAGTTGCATAGTTGCAACTGACTGGGTGTTTCCATTGCTACTGTTTAGATTTCCAAATAGAAAAATGGCACACTGGCACTATTAGAAGTGAACAAATAAGGCCAATTCTATAGCAGTGTTGTATGTGATACAGCCAGGATGGCTGGACATGTGTTTCATCTAGGTTGTTTGTAAAGAATGGAAAGCGTAGTCAAATCAGTACAGAAAACAAGTGTATGAATATATCAAGACAGTTACAATAGAAACTTTGACTATGCCTCATCGGTTTAAACATTCAGACAGTGTAGAAGTATCTAGTTTGTTTGATATCTAAATGTATTTTTTAGAAGTCATTTAGACTCTAATTCTGTTCTTTTCAATTAAGTGTCTACTTTTTGTGCTTTTTAATTCCAAAAAGCAGTGTCTCAACATAGTAACAAAAATGTTCTTTGTGAACATTGCAGTTCATTAATCAGATTGTGCTGAAATAATTTAATCTGTCGTACAAGAGATATTTCCAATTAGAGTAGAAACCCCTCAGCACTGCAACGAAGTGTCATCTGAGGTTATATTACTAAAGTCTGCTATGCCAGCCTTGAACGACCAATCTGTTGATTCAGATGCAAGAATCCTACCCCGGAGGGTAGGTGACTTTTCAAAAGTATATTATAAGCAAAGTTCTGTGGATGCTAGAGATACAAAATAAAGGCAGAATGTGCTGCAGAAACTCAGCAGATCTAACAACTTGCGTGGAGAGAGAAACAGTTGCCATTTCGAACGCAACATGCAACACAATCACTGTCAGTATCAACTTCAATAAATTCAAACTCTGCTCCAGTGACTCGAGTGCTTAATCTAAGATGACAGTTCTGTATAATTTTAAAGAAGTACTGCATTGCTGGAGGTGCAAAGTTGTACTTCTTTCCTCCCCCCAACTTAAGATCAATTTATGCTTCAATCAATATCACAAAAATAAACTATTTGCTTACTCACCTAATTGTGATTAGTGGGATATTTCTGTAGTACATTGGCTCCCATAATTCTCTATCATAACTGTGACTACATATCAACAGTAGTTAATAGGCTGTGAAGCATTTTGAAAATGTTGCAGAAAGGCAAGTTCTCTCTCCCCTGTCTTCCAATCCCAATGCTAATGAAGCAGGACAGTAAAGATTTTTTGATTCGCAGCCTTAAAGACTTTCTCAGTCATTACAAAGTAGGAGTAAGTGATTCCTTCCCACTTTGAACAGTTGTAGTTCCAGTTTTGGAACATTGTATGGAAACATTTGATAGAATTGCAGGAATGCAGTGAGCCATGTTTTGAGGTATTATGAAATGTGAAATTGCAATGTATTTTCAAGATGAACAAAATAATTGTAATATTAATAAATTGAGCAAGTTGTTTCTCCACACAGTCTATTTTTATTTCAAAATTCTTATAGTGTAACCAGATGGAGTTAGGGGTAAAAGGTTCAGTTGTCCAGCTCAATTTTGACTTAATTCTGTTTATTGTAGTCTACTCTTTTCTATGCAATCATTTGTTTACAGATACTAAATCTGTATAAAAATACATTAGCTCTATGAATGTTGATCTCCTGTTCCCTGTCCAGTGTGAAGGAAGAAGTATTCTGGAGGAATTATTTCTACAGGGTGTCACTTATCAAACAATCAGCACAGCTTACTGCCCTAGCTGCTCAACAGCAAACAGTTGACCAAGAGGACAGAGAAGATAGCAGTCCAAATGATGTCCATTTAACAGGTAAACACATATGTTTGTGTGGAATCCAGCCAAACTGGTTACCTCTGCCACAGAGGGTGTTGATAATGCTTTTACTTTTGCTTAGTTTGCTTGCCTGTAAACAGTTTATCTCAAAATCTAGTGATGAATTTCAAGTAAGCTTGTTGCACAGATATAATATGGTCCATGGAAGAACTGATCAGTTTTTTAGAAAAATATGAATACAAATCCTTAAGTTTTTTTTGAAAGGATCCATTAGTCTTGGTAAATACTGCTAATTGTCTTTAGAATGTTTTAGGTTATGAAGAACGTTGTAGATTGTCTCAAATGCTGTGATGCAATTTGTCATATAGACATGGGCTAGCCTGAAGCTTTTCAGAGTTAAATGTTCTGAATGAAAAGCTTTGTGTTTTCAGCTTTACAGTTACAGAGCATCAACCAGATACAGAGTCCTGAAAAAAGAGCTACCAAATTGTAATAATGATCAGTTAACAGCACAGCAGCAAGGTGCACTTTATGAATGCTCTCTTCTCTGCTTGTAATAAGCTACTTTATCTGCAAACTGTTGAAATTTGCGTATGTCGTTCTATTTTCTGGCTATGTTGACTTAATTTCCCCCAGTTGGTGGTCTTAACTGAAAAATGAATAGTCTGAAGCTGGCTGTGAAGCGTGCCAGTTGCGTCAACAGCATATGCTCTTCAGGTAGATTTTTCTTTGACTTGCATCACCTGGGTGCCTTTGTTCTACTTACCTGCTGGGATTTTAAAAAAGGGTGGAGATGCTCTGAGCACTTGACTTGAATTATTTAACAATGCTGTTAATGTAATAAAAATATACTGGTGTGACAATATCAAGAATCAATCTATACTGTCACTTGGAGCTAATGGAACACTCTCTGGATTTCACGTGAGTCAAATTATACATTTTAGTGCTGAAATCTAATCAAGTATCTCCTAATATAAACAACCGCTATACTTTTGTGGTTGAGATTGACTTAGCAGAAGTAATCTATCCATCGTTTGAAAACTGTTTATAAGATGACAGTGCAGCAGTATCCTCCATGGTATCACCTTTTAATTTCAGGCTTTGTCTGCACACACATTCTTAGCCAAGGATAAGAGAGTTACGTGCAAGATATTTCTGTACATTTAACACTGGACGGTCTGTGGAAAGATGAACACTTTTAGATCTACAGTTATCAAGGATTGTTAATTGTTCTTAACCAGAATTTCATTTCTTTTCTACTTTTCAGAAACAACAAGGTCAAAGACACCACCTTTTCCTATCCAAACTCAGGCAAAATCATGTGAGGTAATTTTTATTTTGACTGGCATACATTATTCTTGGACTAAACATTTTAAGTTTTCTGTGATAATGTAAGATGTAACTTATGGCAAATTCTGATCTTTTTAGGAGGAAGAGGAAATTTCCACAAGTCCGGGTACCACAGAGTTTATTAGCGACGCGTATGATGCAAGCAGTCTGAATCAAGAGGATCTGCGGAAAGAAATTGAGCAGTTGGTGTTGGATAAAAAAGAGGATGTTGCAAAAGAAGGTGGGAATAATAGTCACACTTCCAAGTGTTGCCTGAGGTTTATGCTTAAATATTCTATATGCTTTATTTCACTTCCTCAAAATTAGGACATCAAATGCGGCTTTATCTGAAATGCATACGTTTTCTAGCACCTATAAATTTAGTGTTTAAATATACTGACTGCACCTCTGTACTAAAGAATTCATTAATCCTGAATATAACATTTTTTGAGTCATCTTTCTATATTTTTTGACTATGTTATTACTAATTATTTTTAGTTATTAATTATTTTTACTATTTTAATTATTACATTTTTAGTTGCATTGCCACTTACTTTGAGCTTAAGGCATTAATTAAACTTTAAACTCAAGATTTTGATTTTTTTTGGGCATACAATTTTAGGTAGTGACTTCAGTTCAGTTCACTATACAACTGTTAATCAAATTTGATTCAATTTCAGCGGTATCTGTTTTAGTTTTAGCCAAAATTTGTGACCATGTAGAGGAAAATATTTAAATACATGTTTTGACCACATTTTAGATTGTCTTTTTCAATCCAACAAGCACCAATGATCTCGAAGGAAATCAAGCAACTGTGCAGTGTACAGCAGAAAATTTTATTCCTGATCAGTGCTGAGTTAGCTCGTCTCAACTGACACATTACTGTGGTGGGTCTAAATGTCTCTTCTGTAGTAAAGAGGCAATCAGCCAGTGTTCCCTTTCTGAATCTTACAGCTCAATTTCAGAGCCTGTTGTGTGTGGCTCACAGCTGCTCATGGTCATGACTAAACTTGAGAGTTGAGTGCAATTTCATATTAAACAAACTAAGTTGGCATGGCCCAAATCAGTTGCATCTAGTAAATGCAGATGAAAGCATGTGTGAAGCACCTTAGTTGAACTGACTCAACAAAGTAATGATTTTATTGTGTTCGAGCTAACTCTTTCTCCTATTTCTCTCTATAGAATGTGAAATTTCAGTCCAACCAATTGGTCCCTGTGTCACATTTTCCAGTATATACGTGTTTTTATGTGTGCGTATTAGCTTCTGCGTTTCTTACATTACAACAATGACTACACTTCTCAAAACACCGAAGCTAATGTGCACACATAGAAACATGTGTATATTGGAAAATGTGATACAGGGACCAATTAGTTGGGCTCAAATTTGACATTGTATACAGAGAAGTATGAGAAAGAGTTAGCTCAAGCACAATAAAATCGTTACTTTGTTGAGTCAGTTCAACTTCACGAAACACATCGTTGGCTGTCAAGCACTTTGGGACATCCTGGGCATTCCCTCTAATTTCTCTTTCTTCTGCATAAACCTCTGAGGTTTGAGCACAGCAGTGACATCCAGCACCAGAAGTCAATGCTGTAGTCCATGTTAGCACACCTATTACTAAGCACGGAATGTTGGAATGGCAGTGCAGCTTAGAGGGAACATTGCTATGAACATGTTACTTAAATGCAGTGCTTCTTTCACTGTTGTAAATACAAGGCCTATTGTTAAAAAAGAATCTCTGTGGCAAAACTAAATAGAATGTCAACATATGGCATGTCAGAAGTCAGCAATGAGTTCCTAAAGGCAGCCATGTCATTTGGGATGTCTGGCCTGTGTTTAGAATACATCAATACCAGATCATTGCAGTGCACAATTTTTTTGTCTTTGAGAATTTCTTGAGGGACAGTTTATTTTTATTTGTTTGTTTTTAGGTACTACTTTTACATTCTGACAAACTCATTCAGGAGTGAATTCACCTGTTGCTAGACCTTTATCATCACTCAATTCCAATAGCCAGCAGAAGAGCAGCACTGAATGGAGTCAGTCATCTAACTAACTGCAGGATGTGTCAGCCTTAGCAAGTCCTATATAGATGTATAGTTCATCCTCAAAACTACCCTGGTTTTTTTTTTCCTCCCTTTAGCTGTATTTCCCTGCTTCAGCACTGCTGGTCACCTTCTAAAAAAATATTGACTGATCACTAAACGACATTTACAAAGATTATCACAGCTGAGCACAATCCTTTCCTTGGTTGATATTTTCACTGAGATCATTTCTGCAGTGATATGACATAGAAAACCTGGCCAGTTTCGCTATCCTCTTAGTGAACAGATTTCCTTTTGAAATAAATATATTTGAATACTTATAAATGTTTTTGATGCAATAATCATGAATATTGCATGTTGCATAAATTTCAAAAAGATTTAATCTGTCTGTTATCTGCTTGACAATTTCACGTCTTAATAGGTTAGAATACAAAATATAGCCTCACATTATCAGTGTATACATCAAATAAATATTCTAAATTTCTCCCAGCAAAAAGCAAACTGAACCTTGAGATTGGATTGACAATGCAGTGAAACACTCAATTTGATCATGCTGTATCTGCAAATTCTCTCTCAATTAATGGATTATATGTGATTTTTATTTGCAAGTAATGCTTATTTGTATAGTATTACAAGATTTTTTTTTCAAACAAGATGTCTTCTACTAAAATACATGATCGCACTGAGCCTACGCTGAAGCCCAGAACTGGAAAGAATCATGTACAGACCAATTTCCTGGGATGACATGAAGAGAGACCGAACCATTTAGGACTGTATTTGCTGGCGTTTGAAAGAATAAGGCGGGGGGAGTCTTATAGAGTCCTATAAAAGTTTAACAAGGCTAGACAGAGTAAATTCAGGAAAGATGTTCCTGAAGACCAGGGAGTTCAGAATCAGGGGTCACAGTCTAAGCATATGGGGTAAACTATTTCGGACTGAGCTGAGAAATTTCCTTACCCAGAAAGTGATGAGCCAATGGAATCCTCTGCCAAAGAAAGTGGTTAAAACCAAAACATGGAATGTGTTCAAGAAGGAGTTGGATGTAGTTGTTGGGACTAAGGATATCAAAGGGTATGGGAAGAAAGTAGGAATTGAGTTGAGTGATCAGCCAAGGCATTATTGAATGGTAGAGCAATTTTAAAGGGCCAAATGGCCTATTTCTGCTCCTGTTTTCTACATTTGTGTATATAAATGTAAATGCATCATTTGGTCAAATGAAGGAAAGCAAAAATAAACCTGCTTAAACTTTCTCCAACAGCATCTGCAGACTGGGAAGATGAACTACAGCAAGAACTTCAAGATTATGAGGTGGTGGTTGAGGGAGAAAAAACAGATGAAAATTGGGATAAGGAAATTGAAGAATTGTTACAAGCGGATGGTTGAATTGAAGATTGTGCTGCACTCTATTACTTTCCCCAACACACGACCAGCATGACTGGCATGAACCTCATTCTCTTCACTCACTTTTGTCTGAGAAGATAAGTTTGTAGGAATAATTCTTGGAGGAAAAAAAAGGTGCCTTGCTGTATGTTTTCTCTGTAATCTGGAGTAATTTGCTTCTTTTCGATCAAAGCAAGCGGACTAGCAAGGTTAGAGTTCCAGTACCAGGATTTATATATTCTCCATTTATACCCACTAGTCATACAGGTGTACCAGTGATTAAGGATTTATATTTTCTCCATTTATACCTACAAATGGTCATGCAGGTGTGCCAGTGGTTTATAGTTGAACGTGGAAAAATCTGCGTGGTGGAATTAAAATTCGGATGCAGGCCTTGGATTTCATGGTTTGGTTTTGAAACTTCATGGTGTAATACAGGACTGAAGAAAGCTTTGCAAGCTAGTTATAGACAGAATTCAACTATACTAAATTATTTAGTATTTCCTAACATGAAATAGGTGAACATATAGTTTAAAAGTTTAATGTGTAAAACATATAATCAGATTAGATTAAACATAATCCAGATTGTTTGCTAATTGTTTAATAATTCGGAATTAGTCCTGTTACGTGTTTCACATTGTTATGAGCACAAGAAACCAAAGTCTTTTATGAAAAAAAATGCATATATTGATAAACAATCATTCCATATTCCTTACGTTTATCTCATAAATATTGTTAGTAATAGCCACCTGATTTTATTGGATTTTGCAGGAATAGTGTTTGAACAAGAAATAGCTTTTTAAAAATTCAAAGATAATGAAAATTGTACAAATGTCTGTCGTTTCATATTTGCCAAAAGCACTAATCACACTGAGCAGTCTGGAAATTTAGACATGTTTATAATTTTTCTTGGTTGTTTATATTCTTGTGAAACAAATTCAAGATTTCTGTATCAGTACTGATTCTGGATGCTGATTAAATGGTGAAAAGAAAAGTTTTTCATAAATCTATTTTCCCCAGTGCCACCCAGACCGAAATTTCATATGTTCATTACCCATGAACTGTCATCTGTTGCCCTGTTTTAAACTGACATTTATTGAACATCTTGAATTTTGTGCCTTGTAACGTTATGATTGGGAATATTAGCCTCCCATTTTAATCATTAGGTGGCAAAGGATCTACAAGTTGTCACGCTACATCTTTCCAGTCGTCACAAACTGTAACAGAATACAGGGGCCCTTGAAGCTGCTAAAATGATTGATATTTGCTTTGCTGCTAGGTCTGGATTGTGTATATCTCTCTTCATAACAATTGAGAGTTTGGGACATTTCACTGAACTGCTGCTTTACTTTATCATGCTGGCTTGGAATACAATAAATGCTTAAGTACGTGATTAGTTTTCAAGTTGTACAAAGTTATTCTTCCAGGCTAAATGTAACTTACAAATTTCTTGTATCATTTAAATATTAATAAATTAGACTTCCTTTAAATTAATTTGTTTACATTTCCTTGCAAATTCTTTTAAGTAGATTTATTTTAAACGTCAATCAATAATTCTAAATTTGGCAGTTTTTCCCAACATATTGTTTAATGTAGACATGGCATTAATCACAGAATTGTTACAGTGCAGAAGGAAGCTATTTGGACCATTGTGTTCATCAAATCTGTGAATGAGTATTAGGACTTACTGCCATTCTCCAGCCTTTTCCCTATACATATCGACTCCGTTAAACAATCATCTAATGCTGCCTTGAATGTCATAACTGAACCTGCCTCCACCACTTTTCTAGGCTGTTCCAGACCCTAACTACTTGCTATGTCGAAAAATATTCCTCATCACATTTATTACTTTTGAAATGTACCTTTTTATTTGTACTCTCTCATTATTTATCTTTTTATGAAAGGAATGATTTCCTCCCTATCTATTCTGCCCAGCTCCCTCACCATTTTTTTTCAAATCTGTCCAAAGAAAACAGTTCTCACTTATCAAATGATTCTTCATAACTGGAGTATCTCATCATGGAGTATAACATTCTTGTGAAGTTTTTCTGTGCTCTCTCTCCAATTCATTTGATATCCTTCCAAAAATGTGGTGCCCAGAACTGATGTGTTTTATTTGGGTTCAGCAGAACGTCCCTACACTTGTACTCTTCGCAGCTATTAATAAAGTCTAAGACACTATATGCTTTATTAACAGCTCACTCTACCTGCCCTGTCACCTTTAATGGTTTGTGCATATACGTACTCTGGTATTTTCTGCTCTTGCACACCCTTTTGGATATGGCCTTTTGGCCATTTATTTTATGCTTTATCTCCATTTTATTTTCACTGAGATGTATCATCTCATGCTTCTCAACTTCATCTGCCATCTATGCATCTGCTCCTCCAACCTGTCTGTGTCCTGTCAGTTTTACAGTGTACCTCACAGTTTGTTTCCAAGTTTTGCATCATCTCTAAACTTAGAAATTGACCCATGCACACCAAGATCTAGACAATTAAAATATATATCTGGAGAAGTACAGATCCTAAACTCGATCAGTGGGGATGTCCACGACAAACTTTCTGCCAGCCTCTTTGGTATCCATGGTGCTACTGTCCCATTTATTTCATAAAATAAACTTATCTTATAAATTTGTCATGTGGCACTTCAAGTGCTTTCTGGAAAGTCCCTGTGCATGACATCAACAGTATTACCATCATCAACTCTCTCTGTTACCTCCCTAAACTGATGAGGAGGAACACTGAGATAGACAATTTTATAATCCGTAAGCAAATTAAGGGTAACGGGGAAAAGATGGCAAAGTGAGGTTGAGCATTTTTAGATCAGCCATGATTTCATTACATGGCAGAGATGACACAACGTGCCAAATGGCCTACTTCTACAGTTTATGGCTTTTCAAAAAACTCCAAGCTATTTGAACATTCTTTTCCTTTGAGATCTGTGCTGGCTGCTCTTAATTGATTTCATGTGACTATCGATTCTATGTCAAATAACTGTTTCAAGAAATTTCTCCAGTTTCTTAAACTGGCTGATCTTTGTTTTTACCATGTGCTATTTTCCAGTCCTCTGGTACCACCCGAGCGGAAGGAAGGTTAAAAGTTTATTATCAGCATCTCTGAAATTTCCACCATCACTTCCTTCAATATTCTTGGATGGGTTTCATCCAGTCTAGGTACCTTATTAACTTTTAAGTACCAACCACCCGTCCAGTACCACCCTTTATCAATTTTAAGTCCTCCTAGTAGCTATGTTTCTTCCTTTTTGTTACCAATGGCCTGGGAAGCATTTCCTTCATGATCAAAGACAGATGAAAAGTATTCATTTCACACGTAAAACATGTTTCCCCCCCCCCCACCATGTGCCTATTCCCTTTTTTCTGTCCCAAATCTGATACCTCATTTTAATGTTTTCTTGTACCTATTAGAACCCTTAGGAATACTTTTTGTTATAGAGTCGTAGAGCTGTACAGCACAGAAACAGACCCTTCAGTCCAACTTATCCATGCCGACCAGATATCCTAGATTAGTCTAGTCCCATTTGCCAGCATTTGGTCTATATCCTTCAATTCATATACCCATCCAGGTGCTTTTTAAATGTTGTAATCGTACCAGCCTCCTCCTCTTTGGCAGCTCATTCCATACATGCCCCAACCTCTATGTGAAAAAGTTGCCCCTTAGGTCCCTTTTAAATCTTTTCCCCCTCACCTTAACCTATGCCCTCTCATTTTGGACTCCCCCTCTCCAGGCAAAAGACTTCTTGTCTATTTACCCTATCTAAGCCCCTCATGATATTATAAACCTTTATAAGGTCACTTCTCAACCTCTGACACTGTAGGGAAAATAGCCACAGCCTATTCAGCCTCTCCCTATAGCTTAAACCCTCCACCCCTGACAACATCCTTGTAAATCTTTTCTGAACCCTTTCAAGGTAAGCAACATCCTTCCTATAGCAAAGAGACCAGAATTGAATGCAGTATTCCAAAAGTGGCCTAACCGAGGACCTGTATAGCTGCAATATAGGAGCTTCCCACCTCCTAGACTCAACGCACTGATCAATAAAGTCAAGCATACCGAATGCCACCCTCACTATCCTACCTACCTGCAACTCCACTTTCAAGGAACTGTGAACCTGCACTCCAAGGTCTCTTTGTTCAGCAACACTTTGCAGGACCTTACCTTTAATTGTATAAATCAGTCTGTGATTTGCCTTTCCAAAATGCAGCACCTGACATTTATCTAACTTAAAACCCATCTGCCACTCCTTGTCCCATTGGCCCGTCTGATCAAGATCCCATTGTACTCTAAGGCAATCTTCCTCATCGTCCATTACGCCTCCAATTTTAGTGTCATGTGCAAACTTATGGACCATATCTCCTGTGTTCACATCCGAGTCATTATGTAAATGACGAAAAGCAGTGGACCCAGCACCGATCCCTGTGGCACACCGCTGGTCACAGGCTTCCAGTCTGAAAAGCAACCCTCCATCTCTACCCTCTGTCTTCTACCTTTGAGCTAGTTCTGTTTCCAAATGGTTAGTTCGATGTATTTTGTGTGATCTAACCTTGCTAAACAGTCTACCATGAGGAACCTTGTCAAATGCCCTACTGAAGTCCATGTGGATCACATCCACTGCTCTGCCATCATCAATCCTCTTGGTTGCTTCTTCAAAAACAACTCAAATTATCTTATATAAGCCCTCTCTGGGACACTTATTTGCTTTTACAACTCCCTTCTAACCTGATATTCAGCCTAGTTCTCAAATGTATTTCGACTTTACACGTGTCATAGCACACTTTCTTTATGTTAACCTCTCACTTTTCATCCAGGGAGCTCTTGGTTTGTTGTGATGCCTTTCCTTTTTTAAAAGAATATACCTTGCCTGTACCAAACCATCTCCTTGTTAACTATATGTTTTTCATGTCAACCCTCTTTCAGGCCCATTTCTGTTGTTGCCCATTGAAGTCAGCTCTCCCCTAGTTAATTATTCATACTCTGTATTGTCTTTGTCATTTTCCAACCATCACACTAAGCCTTATGATATGCTGATCACCTCCGTTAAATATTCCACTGTTGACGCTTGCTCTATTTGGCTCACCTTAATCCCAAGAACCAGGTCCAGCAGTGCCTCCTTTCCTATTGTGCTGGACATGTACCGCTGTTGGAAGTTCTAAACAATGTTAGCCTCGACCAATACTGCCACTCCCAATTCCTTTCTTTCCTTTCCTATCTTGTCTGAATACCTTGTAACCAGGAATATTTCACACCCAATTCTGCCCTTCCTTGAGCCAAGTCCCTGTTTTAGCTACAACATTGTATCCACTTGTCAACCTGGACCCTGTAACACCCCAATCTTGTTGGTACTCAGTGCATTCACATATGTGCAGTGTAACCCTGATTTAGATTACATTTCTTTCTTCTTTCCTGCAACTCCATCCATTTAATTCCCTAATCTCAATTCTAATACTCACTGTCTTTGTGTATTGTGCACTCTGATATTATTCTCCGATGTACTTTCCTGGTTCTCTCACCAACACCAAGTTAGTTTAAACCACTACCAACAGCACGAGCAAAATCTCCACAAAGAACTCGGTCCCAGTTTTGTTCAGATGCTGTCTCCCATCCACCTCCCATCACCCCAAGCTTGTACTAGGAATCAAAAGCCTTCCTTTTTGCACCATAATTACAATCTACAACCATCTGTCTTATTGTCCTACTTTAGTATTCACTTGCATGGAAATTATTATTTTTGACATGGTACTTGCTAATTTTCTTTCAATTGCCTAATTCGTGAATGCGGGACTGCATCAGTATGAATATGGACTATAACCTTTGGCAGTTCACCTTTTCTCTCTGCCGCACCCACTCCTCCCATCGCCCCACCAAAGCTCTCAAAGAATAACTTGCACTCTCTCTATGACGTCCTTGAATTTGACCCTGGGAACAGGATTGCAATCCACCACCCCAAAATCAGGCCTCCAGCCACAGACAAGCCTCCGTCTTCCACAAGGGAATAAATAGCAGATCACTACTGCTTTCCTGCTGCTCGCTCTTCTCTCCAATAGAGCTGGGCTATCCATGGTACCACCACCTTGGTTCTTGCTGCACTCCCCTAAAGATTTATCACCACTTTCAGTATCCAGAACAGAAGACCAATTAGTGAGCAGGAACTTGTGCACCACCTGTCTGGGTCATTTTATCCGCCTGCATGTCTCTATCCTGTGATCACCTGCCTCTCTCTGCATATGCTGTCCACATAGTTCTCTGCCTTGCTGAATTACCACAGCAACTCCAGATGTTGGTCCAGCTGTAAAACCCAGACTCACATTTGTGCAACCAATGAACACTTGCTGTACGTGCTTCTCTAGGTCATATGAATTTTCCACAACTCTCCACACAGCATTGGATTGGCATTCTGCTTGGCTGAGCTCTAGTAATCTTTTTAACTATTTACATTTTAGCAAAATATCTCATTTTTGAGACTGTCCCAAACAGCTTGTAAAGAAATCCCTCCTCTTCCCCACCCCTTCCCTGAACTCTTCACTCAGTTTAATTTCTTGCAATAAACCTTACTGAAAGCATCTCTTTCCTCCATGTACCAAATTCCCATTTTGAATCAAATTCCCCAAGCACTCACTCTGTTTCATTTGACTCTGGCGTAGTCTGACTGTGCATCTCTAACTGCATAATGTGACCTTTCAACATGATGTGTGCTAAGGAGTGATTCGACAGAATTTTTTTCCATTACAATTTTTGTTCTCTTGGGAATATTTTTAGTGGAAACAGAATGTTCATTGTCCTAGGAGAACTGATTGAAGAGACAACTTTGACAAAAATATTAACACAGTCAGGCAAACATTTAGGTTACTGTGGCACTAATGGTGCGTTAACTTACAGATGCTGTGGATCCAAAAAATGCGACTGTGTTCAAAGTAGAGGAAAGTAGATCTGCTATTAACTAGCAACATAAGGATTTAACTCCTGGGAACCATGAGACCTCCATGCCATAAGCAAGTGTGCAGTATTTGAACCACATTAAATAGGCATTCTGTATTTGAAGAGAGCCAAAAGTTTACCCATGCCCTAGCAAACATTCTCCCTTGATAATTGCCACCAAAAATTGGATTAACCAGTTTTTTATTTACTGTCTTGTGGAATTTTGCAGTAGAGAATATCAATGTGTTTGTATGCCTAACGGCAGTTACACCAATCCAGAAGTAATTGCATTGTTTGATTATCATTACAAGTTGATCGCCTTTGGCATCATTCATTGATAAATTGGAAGATGCTTGAAATACAGGAGCTATAATCTGTAACGTACATTTGTTCTCTTATAACGGAGATTGGTGTAAAGGAATGTGGCTCAGGCCACATTCATCCCTGTAAATGGGGATATTTTGAAGGGAATTAAAAGTTAATTCTTAGGTGTATTTTCAGGTCATCTGGAAGTTAACTTTTGCAGGTATGTATGTCGGTAAAATGTGACTCATCCAGATTACGACACTGTCTAAAGTCAGGATTGTCAATCAACTTATCAGAAGCCTAACTAAAAATCAAAATAATTTCACCTACTAGCAAACAAAAAAGCAAAAGAAAATAATGAGAACACCCACAAAGTCTATCAAAAGATGTGGAAACAAGCTAGGAATTAGTTTTGAAGGTATGGATTCTTTGCCAGAATACACAAACACTTGTACATTCTAAGTCTCTTTTGGGAAATCTCAGGGCAAATGAGTCCTGAAGAAAGGTTGTACCAGAAACGTTGACTGCTCCTTTCCTCCAGATGCTGCCTGGTTTGTCTACCAATTGCTAACTTTGCCCACTTGATGGGGCTATCACCAATATTTTGAGGGCAATAGTCATATTGGTTGTGCTCTGCAACAACAAATTCATTTAGTCTCAAAACCTAATTTACAGAGGGTTAGTACCTGCAAAGTGAATAATTCCTATTGGCCAAACACTTTTAAACAATTAACCCTAAATAACTGAAATGATTGTGGTATATCCAATACATAGACTGCAGTAGAGAATGACTCAACAATATTAAAAGTTTCTCAAAAGTTGGTGGTAAAACCATTTCGTGTGTTTGAAGGGCACTTATTTAAAATGAGGACCCTCCAAAGGAAAAGAGAAGTGGTGTGACACTGGCAACACTTACAGTTAAGTAAATACATTGAGTTGGAAGCACTGATGTTTGTGGAAAATTCACCAGCAAATAGCCAAGTTGCAATTCCCTCTAGAATTAGGAAACGAATGATCGAAGAAGGACCCTGACAAACTTTATCCATATATACAGATCTGGTGAAATGAAACATACTTGCAGAGGTGCATTAACGCGCAGAGCCTATGTTAGAGGTCCCAGATAGATCTGCCCTCACTCTCACTAAACAGTCTCTCTTCCCCACATGAGGAGAGATACTGTAATCACGCTACACTCAAGACCTGCCCAGCCCTGAATACTTCACTGTTCCCACATTGGGCAACAATCAATGATTCTTGCTGAAATATTGCTACAGATAGGTCATTACCGTATCTCCATTGGGGAAAATCAGTGTTGTCTTTGTAAAAGACATCTCCAGAGACAGTGAAGTGATTTTTTTTGGTTCTTGACAAAACAAACCTTTAGAACTTTTTTCTGTCCACTACATAAATACGTTCTCATATACAATGCTAAACAAATTTCTGCCTGTAAAATAAGTCCACTTCTTTCAACCATTACGATCTGCCTGTTTAAGGATATAGCTTTTTGTTAAAGTGAAAAAAACAAAACTCTATCTTTCTCCTTATGACTCGATTCCTTTATTAACAAATAATATGATATTTGACAGAATCTTTGAAAGAAATTTTAAATTTAATATTATGTTGGCTTTATTTTTACACAATGCCTTAACATAGAAAATCATACCAATCCATTTCAGAGGCATAAAAAAGTCTTGAATCCAATACAAAATATAGAAAATAATATTCTGGGAATTGAATTTTAAGGAGAACAGTGAGCTAAAGACCTCAAGAGGTTTTTGGAAGGAATTGTAGGGTGTGAACCTTGATGGCTGAAGAAAAGACTCCCAGTGCTGGGTTAAAGAGAAGAGGATATGCACAAGAAACAAAAGAACAGAATGTGCTCAGGGAAGGTGTAACACAGAGATAGAGAGTTAAGAAACAATGAGTGTATAAACAATATTTTCAAGAGCTTTTAGATTTCAGGAAATGATGAACTGGGTACCCATGAAGGTCAGTAAGGACAGAGACAACAGGCAATCAGAAGTGATGCAAGTTGGGGAAAATGTGTAACAGTTATAGCTGATCTGAGATTTATTGAGATAGTTGAATAGATGCTGGCTGGGAGAGCATCGGAATAGTTGAGTTTTAAAACGACAAAGAAACAGATGAGGGTTTCAGTGGCGTAGGTGAAGGGGCTGACAAAGGAAGTAAATGATCTTTGTAATGGAGAGGATTTGGGGTTGGAAGTTTAGGTGGGGTTAGATAGGATGCTAAGTTTGCAAAATATTCCCACTGAGCCAATGGCTGGGAAGGAAATATAGTTGGAATCAAAAGAATATGACATTTGTGGTCGAAATTGAGTGCAGTGACAAATGTATTGCTAATGATTAACTAGCGAAAATTATGGTTAGTTCAAAACTGGATATCAAATGGGCAGGATAACAGTGGAGTGGTTGACAGAGCTGATGGTGAGGTAGATTTAAATTTCATCGGTGTATATATTTTGGAAGTTGGCCAGTCTGGCAGTTGATTACAATGTCTAGGAATTGGGAGCAACTGGGATTCTGGGAGCAACTGCCTTTTGATTTGAACCTTTCAATAGACAGTTACATTTGGGAATTTAGAGGTAATCAAGGATCATGCGGCTCACTGAGGCTTCTAATGGGTCTTTGAGCTAAGGCGGATTCAGAAAATACTAAATGCATTATACACAAAAGTTCCATAATTGGTAAGCTTTGTAATTCTTTAACTTTATCTGCTACAAACCTTATTTCTATCTGTCAGTGCCTAACTTGAGAAGGAATCCACAATAATGACTGAGAAAATTTGTAGCTATTCTTCCAAAATCAGGAATAAGCTTAGATCTCATGAGCTTCATGATTGGTGTTTCTCTTCTCTACTATTTGCAAGACTAATGCCCCCCTCCCCAACAGATAATTAAATATAAATTTGTTTTTGTTTTCAAATTAATGTAGGGGATAAGTGCAAAAGCAACAAAAAAACTGAACGGGTGTCCCACGCCTTTATTCAACTCCTGAAATTATACAAAAATGATCAAAACCTTTACAAAAGTAAATGTTCCCAAAGAGCCACTTGTTCTTCAGGCTGAGATTGCAGCCACAGCAACAAAGTGGGACCATCGGGACTCTGCTGATTGCTTTCAGCAGCTGTTCTTCCAGTTTGGGACACAGTTTAATTCTGTCAATTAATGTTTTGAGTAATTTCTTATGAGACTATTAAGCATAAATAAATTGGGTTGTGTGCAGGGAGGTGAGATGATACAACTGTTGTGGAATAAGACAATGAATGCTTGGCTTTCTGCCTACGGTGCAACTATGCTCACTGGGTAGATCATTAGATGTCCCTCAATTTCTAGGTCACTAAGTGCTCAGTTGCTGATGCTAGTTGAGACAAACAATGGTGGAAGGACAATAAATAGTTCTGGGATTAGAGAATGGTGGGGTGTTTGAAGATTGGGGTCTCCTACATTGGGAATAAAATGCATATGTTTCTAGGATGGTTTCTGAAGACAATGGGGGAAATATGGTTGGTTCTGAAATTTATCAAGTGTTTGGGGTAGGATGTCTGGTGTTTACAGATGGAAAAAAGGGTTCCCACTAATTCCAAAGGGGGTTAAGTGGGATTTGAGAGACAGGATGTGAGATTTGGATTACTGTAGAATTTACAATATGCAGATTCAGTTGGATGTTCTGATGTTTACAATACTGTGGTTAAGATCCTGCCGTGGTTTGGAACAGAGAATTCTGAAGGTTGAGAACCTGAAGCTGTGCAGCCCGAAGAACATACCTTTTGACACATCACACCCAACTCAAAGTCCACTTTTGGTCCTTGACATCAATAAAATGCCTTGTATAAAAACAACACACTAGAACTAAAGACATCCAAATGAGATAGGGGGCAAAGAGCAGAAGCCTGATGTACAAAGAGTAACAGAAACGGGACGAAAAACTTTCATAGAGTGATTCAGATTGAGAACCATACAGTACACTGAGATAGAGTGGCAGACGACAAAGGGAATAATTGCTTTTAATTTTCTTAAAAACATTACATTGGGAAAATTAATGGATGTAATAATATTAAATTATTTGCTTGTGAGGAATATTTTGGGAGATGAATCATTCTATGATGGATTGTGTGATCATGATACTATGCTGTCAACCTACAGCAATGTAATCCCCAGCTGGAAAGAGCAAAGTTGTTCTCGCAGAATAACAACAGTGAGTTGATCGGCCTAATGACCTTTTTGGTCCTTCGATTCTGTGATTCACCATGAATAATGTGATTGGAAAGTGGATTCAAACTATTCTAACTATTAATAAATGGAATGGTTTCAAGCTATTGGAGCTGTCATGTACATTATCAAAACAATGCAATCTAACTTGAGGGAGAGGCTAAGTATTCTCCTGCTGATAGCTAAGGAAAACGTGTCTGTCATATAGCAGCATTGATAGAGTCTTGAGTGTGGGAAATCAACATAGTTTCTTCACCTGGAAGTTGTAGGGAATAGAGAAAATTCAGTGAAAACAAGTGAAAAGCTCAGAGAAAATAAATAAAACTTGTTTGTTTCAAAATGGACTGTTACCAGAGCTATTACAATCAGCATAATGCAACTTCTACTCAGTTTTGAGTGCAGGACTTTACTGCAAAAAAAAGTAAGCCAAATTGTCAGGTGCAATGTAACAGACTGCACTGTGTGGCAATCGTGTGATAGCCATGAAGACAGAGTGAGCACATTCTCAAGCTGATCAGAATGCTCATTTTTTAAATCTTCAAACAGGTGACAGAGTTGACATGACTGAACAAGGTAGATATCGTTACATGAAAAAGTCCCACAACAATAACTTTGATTTATGTAGCACCACCAGAAAATCTGCCCTTATGTCCCCTCAATTGGTATTAAGTGGCAGAAGCTGCAACTCGCAATAGGAAAGCTCGTGGCTAAAAGATCATGTGGAATTAAAAAGCCACTGAAGTGAAAGTGCTATCTTATTAAATAAATTGCATGAAACTCTTCTTAAATGAAAAAATATCTTAGTGAGTCTAACCTTACCTTTGGAACCCAGGAATTGGATGTTGTACGACAACTAATCATTCAGCAAGGGTTAGGCAAAGTTGGATGCACAAGATTTTAGGAAATTAATTTTTACTCCCTGAACAATTCAGCAACCTTGTGCAATGAGAAGCTCAGCCATAGAAAACAAATGGTTTGAACACTGACTTACCTTTCTCTCCAAGCGGTACACTCCTGATGGAGATCAAGGATATTAATTTCTAATATACCATGATACATGTACAGAGTGGGTGAGTTTGCAAACAGTCCAGTGTTTTGGATCCAATGGGTACCATTGTGGGGATAGTATTATGCCAATGTGTGGTGGTAGCACAAAACTCAATCACAGGACTTGTGGCTGAGTAAAGGGAAGCCACGTCACTGGATGGTGGTCAGAAGCAGGCAGAAGAGACTCCAGGCAGTAGAGGCACTGTAATCAACAGCGCCGAAGCAGTCAGAGATCAGGAGAAGTCTTGAGGCACTGAGAGGGGGTAGAAGGTCTCTGATGCTGTGTTGGTGGGAATTAGAGGTTCAGAGGTTTTGCCCTAGGCCCAACTATCATCAATGACCTTCCCTCCATCATAAGGTCAGAAGTGGAGATGTTCACCAAGATTGAACAAATTTCAGCACCATTCACAACTCCTCAGATACTGAAGCAGTCCATATTCAAATGCAACAAGATCTGGACAATTTCTAAGGTTTTGGAATAGATCTGTAGCTCAGGTTGTGGGTGTTGAGGTTGGTTGGCTCACCGAGCTGGTTTGTTGTTCCGCAGATGTTTCATTACCATGCTTGGTAACATCCTCAGTGCTGCACTGAGGATGTTACCAAGCACGGTAACGAAACGTCTGCGGAACAACAAACCAGCTCAGCGAGCCAACCAACTTCAAGATCTGGACAATATCCAGGCTTAGGCTGACAAGTAGCCAGTAACATTTGCGCCACACAAATGCCAGGTAATAACCATCTCCAATAAGAGACAATCTAATCACTGCCCCTTGACATTCAATGGTGTTACCATCACTGAATCCCACATTATTAACATCCTGCGGGTTACCATTAACCAGAAACTCAATTTGACTTATCGCATAAATACAGTGGCTACAAGAGCTGGTCAGAAGTTAAGAGTACTGTGGGAAGAAACTTACCTCCAGACTTCCCAAAGCCTGTCCACCATCTAGGAGGCCCAAGTCAGGAGTGTGATGGAATACTCCCCACTTGTCTGGATGGGTGCAGCTCCAACAACACTCAAAAAGCTTGACACCATCCAGGCCAAAGGAGCCTATTTGATTGGCACCACATCTATAAGCATCCACTCTCTCCACCACTGATGCTCAGTAGCAGCAGCAAATACTATCTACAAGATCCGCTGAGAAATTCACTGAAGATCTCTGAACAGCACTTTCCAAACCCACTACCGCTTCCGACTAGAAGGACAAGCTTAGGAGGTATATGGCAACACTACCACCTGTAAATTCCCCTCCAAGCCGCTTACCATCCTGACTTGGAAATACATCCCTGTTCTTTCACTGTTGACAGGTCAAAATCCTGGGAGCAGGAGTAAGCCATCAGGCCCTCAAGCCTCCTCCACCATCTAGGTCAAAGTGGATCATCTATCTCAATGCCACTTCCCAGCACTATCCCCATACACTTAATCTCATTAGTGTCTATAATTCCCTCAATTTCGCTCTGGGATATGCTCAATGACTGTGTATTCACAGTACTCTGGAGTAGACAATTCAAAGGATTCTCCATCATCTCAATGAAGAAGTTCCTCATAAAAGGTTTTCTCCTTATTCTGAGACCGTGTCTCCTGGTCCTGGATCCACCAACCAGGAGAAACATCCTTTCTGCATTCACCCAGCCCAGCCCTATTAAAAATTTTGAAAGCTTTAATGAGATTACTTCTCATTCTTCTAAACTCCTGGGATTACAGGCCCAGTCTCTTTGTTCTGTCCTCATAGGACAGTTCCACTATCCTAGGAATCAGTCTGGTGAACATGCACTGCATTCCCTCTACAGAAGTACATACTTCCTTAGATAAGGGGACCAAAACTGCTTGCAATACTTCAACAGCAGTCTCACCAAGATTATACACAACTGAGGGAAGACACATTTACTCCTGTACTTAAATCCTCTCATGATAAAGACCAGCATACCATCTGCCTTCCTCTTCCTTGTTCCACTTGCATGTTACTCCTCATTGGCTTATGATAAGGTTGTTTAGATCCTTTTGGACATCAACACTTCCCAATCTCTCATCATTTATGATATACTCTCACCTCCATCATCCTGTCAGGGTGATAAACATACTTATCCTCATTACATGTCACATAATGTTTGTTCAAAACAGTGGATTGTGGCATTATTTACTAAGTTAGCACCAGGGATCTCAAATTTTGTGCGCGTTTGAAAATCGTTCCTGGTCCCTAACAGGCTGCAATATAATTTAATAAGCTATAATTATGATAATATAATTATAATATAATTTAATAATATAAATTATAATAATATAATGTAATACCAGTCTGTGATGAATCAATTCGTCTCAATAAGGACACTTCAATGTGTTGGTTCCAACGTTGCTGGGCAATTTGGGGGAATTCAGTCAATATTCCTTCTCATAATAAACATTCAGCATCTCCTGTTCAAAATGGGCATCAAGTGAAGATGGGGTTGTATTCTCCGGATCCAATTAGCTACTGGTACTCACTGGTAAGGCTGGCATTTGAAAAAGATTACTTGGCAAGAAATAGCTGGCAGGTGTTTTTCAAACTTAGACCTCATCAAGGAACATCACCATTTTACCCTCTATTGTGTAGTGACTTGGAAAAAAATACTGCGCTCTGTGAGATAGGATCAAATGTCAATCATCCATAAAAGGCCACCTGTAGTGTTGCTTATACATCTACCAACAAATGGAAGATCAATAATAATTGCATTATCATGAATCAGGCATATTTTATTGGAATGATGGATAGCAAAATCCATGTTGTGGTGAAACCACATTATTTGAAATCGCATTAATCAGAGACTACCTGTACTTAAAGAGAGATCGCACTTGACTATGCACTTTGGATGTTTTAAAAGGAGGAGGGGAATCCACAAAATGGATTCATACAAGTCAATGAATTGCTGGCCAATTTAGGATGTTGCGTTTTACATACAATTTAAATTGCTTTTGAAATGAATCTTTTCAATGAAGAAGAAATGGGTATAGAGGCATACAGAAAGGAAACTGGGCCTTCGCTCCAACTCTTCCGCACTGGCCAGACCTCCCAATCTGACCAGAATCATTTGCCAGCATTTGGCCCATATCCCTCTAAATCCTTCCTATTCATGTACCCATCCAGATGCCTTTTAAATGTTAAATGGCAGCTCTTTCCATATATGCACTACCCTCTGCATGAAAAATCTGTCCCTCAAGTCCCTTTTACATCTTTGCCCTCTCTCCTTAAACCCAGACCCTCTAGTTTTGGATTCCCCCACTCCAGGAAAAGGACCTTATCTATTCACCTTATCCATGCCCCTCGTGATTTTATAAACCTCCATAAGATCATCCCTCAGCCTCCAATTTTCCACAAAAAAGAGACCCCAACCTATTCAGCCTCTCCCTATACCTATAGCCCTCCAGTCCCGGCAACATACTTGGAAATCTTTTCTGCACCCTCTCAAGCCTCATCAATGTCCTATACGGCCACAACATGACATCCTAACTCCAACACTCAATGTTCTGCCGAATGAAGGCAAGCATACCAAATGTCTCATCACCGCTCTGTCTACCCGCAACTCCATTTTCAACGAACTATGCACCTGCACCCCTAGCTCTCTTTGTTTGGTAACATTCCCCAGGGCCCCACCATTAGCTGTGTAAGTCCTTCACTGATTTGCCTTACCAAAATGCAACACGTCACATTTATTTAAAGTAAACTCCATCTGCCACTCCTCGGCCCATTGGCCCATCTGATCAAGGTCCCATTGTACTCTGAGATCACCTTCTTCACTGTCCACTACACCGCCTATTTTGGTGTTATCTGCAAACTGACTAACCATACCTCCTATATTCACATCCATATCATTTATATAAATGACGAAAAGCAGTGGGCCCAGCACCAATCAGGGTTTAGGCCCGAAACGTCAAGTTTTCCTGCTCCTATGATGCTGCTTGACCTGCTGTGTTCATCCAGCCCCATGCTTGTTATCTCGGATTGTCCAGCATCTGCAGTACCTTTTATCTCTCTCCAGCACCAATCCTTGTGGGTCCCCTACTTATCACAGACCTCCAGTCCATCAAGCAAGCCCTTACCACCACCCTCTGTCTCCTACCTACAAACCAATTTTGTATCCAATCAGCTGTCTTCCCCTGGATCCCATGTGATCCAACCTTACTAACTAGTCTACCATGCAGAACCTTGTCAAACGTTTTGCTTAAATCTTTGAAGACGTCTACCATTCTGCCTTCATCAATCTTGTCACCTTTTCAAAAAACTCAATCAAGTTAGTGAGACATGATTTCCCATGCACAAAGCCATGTTGACAATTCCCAATCAGTCCTTGCGTTTGCAAATGCAAGTAAATCCTGTCCCTCAGAATCTCAGCCAACAACTTACCCACCACTAACACCAGGCTCAACAGTCTATAGTTCCCTGGCTCTTCCTTATAGCATTTCTTAAATAATGGCACCACATTTGCCAACCTCCAGTCTTCTGGCACCTCATGCATGGCTGTTGATGATACAAGAGCCCGGCAGTCTCTTCCCTAACTTTCTAAAAAGTTCTGGGAAACACCTGATCAGGTCCCGGGGATTTATCTACCTTTGTATGTTTTAAGACCTCCAGCACGTCCTCTTCTGTAAAATGAACTCTTTTCAACACATCGCTATTTATTTCCCCATGTACCCTAGCTTCCACGTCCTCCTCCACAGTAAATATTGACGTAAAATATTCATTTAGTATCTCACCAATCTCCTGTGGTTTCCTTTATAGACAGTCACATGCATATAAGCAAGATCAGAAAGGCTGCTCATTGATGTGGAGCAAAATTAGCCATTTAGAATAGAAATCATAGGAAAGGAGATAGGAATTTCTAGTTGAACAAATGTCCCTGTAGCATTGCTTGAGGAGGATGTGTTGCTTTGCAACAAAAGATTTATTTTACAAAGAATAACTTGGCTTCAAATAAACAGCTTTTTGCATCATAACCATCCCATCCCTGCAGTGTATTCAAAATGATGAGAGGTCTGGATAGGGCCAAAAGAGAAAAATTATTTCAGTTAATGAAAGGAACAAGAATGGGAGGTAACAGTTTTAAAATAATTAATAAACGAAGCAAAAGAGACATGAGAAAATATTTTGTTGCACAGCAAATGGCTTAAGTTTGGAATATGGTGAAGGTAAGTTCAACTGAGTCATTCAAAGGGAAATTTGATGGTTATTTTAAAAGGTTAGTTTGGAGCTGAGTTTTGGAGTGAAGACAGGAGAATGGTACTAAGTGAGAGATTCATTTGGAGAGCTGCACAGACAGGATGACCAAGTGGCCTCCTTTTTTGTGCTGTGCTTCCATTTCTATATCTCATGCTGTAAATAGGTACATTTGCAAGGTCACCCAGAGGCAAAAGGAGTAATTTTAACTTCCTCGGACCAGCAAATACTTCCTATTTCTCCCCTTTTATAAAGATTACCTAAAAATCCCTAGCTTCTGGATTTGTTGAGGAAATTTACTGAAAACTGAATGCATGACAAAGTGTGATGCATGAAGTGTGATGAATGCTTCTTAAGTTTTGTAAATGGCTTGAAAAGAAGCAGAGCTGGAAGGTTGGGATGAGATTGTGTCTTGGAGAAATCCAGGGAGAAAAAGAAAAACATCAGAGAAAATAAATGAGGAAAGAAGTAAAGCTGACCACTGGGTGACACATAAGGGAAAGGATCAAAATAAAATACAAGTTCAGAAAAAATCGTGCTAGATCTTGTTCTCAATGCCCTTATTAAAGAAGCCTAGAATAGTGTATGCAAAATTGTCAGCTCTCTCTGCTTGTTCGGCCACCTTTAATTACTTATGTAAGTATACACCCAGGTCTCTGCTCCTGCAAACCCTTTATTTTATATTATTTCTCCATGTTCTCTCCACCAAAATGTATCATCTTGCAATATTCACTTTGAACTTCACCTGCCAACTAACTGCTGACTCCACCATTTGTCAATGTCTTTTTCAAGTTCTACATTACCTTCCTCACAGTTTACAATTCGTCCATGTTTTGTGTCTTCTGTAAACTTTGAAATGTTCCCCTGCACACTATAAGCTGTGTCAATTATATATATCAGGAAACGCAAGGGTTCCAATACCGAGCCCTGGGTAACTCCACCACAAATCTTCCTCCAGCCTGAAATACCAATTAATGATTACTTTTTGTTTCCTATCACTCAACCAATTGTTGTATCCACCTTGCTACCATTCCTTTTATTCCATTACCTATCACGTTCTTTACACTAAACAGAGAATGCTAGGGAAACTCAGCAGGTCTGGCAGCATCTGTGGAGAAAGAAACAAAGCTAACATTTCAAGTTCCAATGATTCATTTTCAGGAGTTCCAAAAACCCAAAATTTAATACACCTTTCAAACAAATATGTCTTGACTATGTCTGAGCCCATCTCCTCTTTGAAGCTAGCCATTGTTTAGCTCAATCACTGATGCCAGTCTAGCCAACCCAGCTCCATTCTTGCCCTATCAAAGTTGACTCTCTACCATTTGATTATTCTTACTTTGGATTGACCAATGTCATTTTCCACTGTCACCCTAAGTTTTCTGATACAATGATCACTGTTCCTAATGTACCCCAATTGTCACTTGAGCTACTCGGCCCACCTCATTCCCAAGAATCCAGTCTAACAGTGCCTCCTTTCTTGTTGGACTGGACACATACCACTGTAGGATATTCTCCTGTATACAATCAAGGAATGCCTGCTCCTGTCTTACTCTTATAATACCACTATCTCAATCTATATGAAGGTAATTAAAGTCCCCTATTATGCGTATGCCAGGATTTTTACACCTCTCTGTAATTTCCTTGTAGCGTTCTCAGTCTACACTTTTCTCACTAGTTGGTCTTTTTGCTACACCAAATGTCCCTTGATAATTCCTTAGTTATAGTCAAATCAGTTCTGTTCTTGAAGTCTCTGAAACATTAGCTTTCTCCAGTACTACAATGCTCTCCTTAAACAAAATCACCATCTTTCCTCCTTTCTTTCCCTTTCCTCCCTTCATGTTACACATTGTAACCAGGAATACTTAACACCAAGATCTGCCCTTCCTTGAGCCAGGTCTCTGTTTTCACCACAACATCATATTCCCTAAACACAATCTGTGCTTGTTACTCCCAGACTTATTAACCAGACACTGTTCACTTACATACATGCAGCGTAACCATGATTTAGATTTTGTTACTTTCTCCCTTACTTTAACTTCATTTATTAGCTTACTACACTCTATTTTAGTGCTTTCTGCTCCTCCTGTTATTTTATGCACCCTGGAATTATTCTCTAATATTATCTTCTGGTTCCTACATCCCGACTGAGTCAAATTAAACCCTTCCCAAAAGCACTAGCAAAATGCCCACAAGGAAGTCGGCCCCAGCTCTCTTCAGCTGCACAGGTCACCCAGAGCCAGTCCCAGTGTCCTCCACCTCCTGGGTAAAGTCCTCACTCCTGCACCATCTTTCCAGGCACTTATTCATCTGATTTGTCTTCCTATTTCTGCACTCAGTTGCACTTGGCAATGGGAGTAATCTGGAAATCACTACTTTAGAGGTCCCGCTTGCTAATTTTCTACCAAACCCCCCAATTTCAGATTGCACTTCAACATTCCCCTTCCTACCTTTTCAAAATATGTTTTTCAGTTATAGATATTTGGTTCATATCTTTTAATTGCTCCTTGCTAATTATTGGCTTGTACCTATTCCGCTTCTTGGTCCCACAATTCCCATTCTCTATCACCCCTATCCTGAACACGTCTTTCTCTAGTTGCTCCCCTATCCCTTATCTTGCCTATGAGACCTTCCTCCCTCATCCCATTCTACAGAAATGCTAACCACCAACATTTTCACTTGCCAGCCGCTTGCCCACTGACCTCGTAAGCAATTCTCTCACCATTTTAAAGCTAATGCTTTAATCACCACTTCAAAATAAAAAAATCCTTCCCATTTTGGCTGGCAGCCCACCTCCAACATCTCCATCATCTCCAGAGTGCTCACATCATTTCTAGCCTCCCAGCCTGCCTCAATCTCCTGCAAGAGATAAAAGGTACTGCAGATGCTGGAGAATCCGAGATAACAAGCATGGGGCTGGATGAACACAGCAGGTCAAGGGTTTAGGCCCAAAACGTCAAGTTTTCCTGCTCCTATGATGCTGCTTGACCTGCTGTGTTCATCCAGCCCCATGCTTGTTATCTCAATCTCCTGCAATTTGCTTTTTGGCCACAGCGGATGCCATTTCCCTCGCCTTACACACAACCCTGGAACATCTGGATAACAAGGACACCTACATCAGGCTCCTACTCATCGACTACAGTTCCACCTTTAACACAATAATCCCAACCAGAATAATCTCAAAATTTTGAGACCTGAGTCTTGGCTCCACCCTCTGCAACTAGATGCTCAGCTTCCCGACTACAGACCGCAATCAGTGAAGATAGACAACAGCACCTCCTCCACAATAACATTCAACACTGGAGCCCCCCAAGAATGAGTTCACAGCCCCCTATTATACTCCCTGTACACCCACAACTGTGTAGCCAAATTTCATATGAACACTATCTGCAAGTTTGCTGATAACACCACCGTTGTAGGCTGGATATCAAGCTATACGAAGGAGATAGAGTGCTTGGTGTCATGGTGCAATGATGACAGTGTTTCCCTCAGTGTCAGCAAAGCAAAAGAATTCATCATTGACTTCAGGAAGAAAGGACGAGGACATGCCCCTAATTACATCAACAGAGCTGAGGTGAAGAGGGTTGAGAGCATCAAGTTCCTTAGAATGACAATAACCAACAATCTGTCCTGCACCTCCCACGTAGATGTGATGGTCAAGAAGGCACAACAATGCCTCTTCTTCCTCAGGAGGTTTGGGGAGTTTAGCATTTCCATAAGGACCCTCACCAACTTTTACTGATGCACCATAGAAAGCATTGGATCTGGGTGCATAATGGTTTGGTACGGCAGCTCCTCTGCCCAGTATCGTAAGAATCTACAGAAAGTTGTGTGCACAGCCCAGACCATTAAGGAAGCCAACCTCCCATCCATGGACTCCATTTACACTTCTTGTTGCTGTGGAAAAACTGCAAACGTCAACAAAGATCCCTCCCACCCTGGTCATACTGTCTTCCAACCTCTTTGTCAGGCAGAAGACATAGTAGCTTGAATACACGCTGCTTCCCTGCTGTTATCAGACTGCAGTTTCAAATCTAATTGCTCTTCTGCACCTCTTTTGCAGTTGTAACCTTGTATCCTTTTCCTGTCTAAGCACCCTATGATCTGCCTGTAGTGCTCACAAACAAAACCTTTCACTGTACTTAGATACATGTGACAACAATAAATCAAATCAAATCAAATTAAAACTTACAGATGAGTTGTCCCTTCCTCGAAAATCATCTTTGCTGTAACTCCATACTTACTATCTCCAATCAGGCTTCTGCCCCTGTCACAGCACTGAAGTGGCCCAAACAAAACTCTCAAATATACCAACATGATAGAACTTAGTGCACAATCCCTCCTTATCCTTCTCATGCTTTCTGCAGCCTTTACAAGTTGAGTGGACTATCATTGTCTAACATTCTAATTTCTAGGACTCAATGAGTCAGTTTGGCTCCACTACTATAACATACTGAGTTGTTGCCAGATCATGTTTCGAATGGCTTCCCTTCCTGCACTGTTACAACTGGATTCCAAGGATCTATCCTTGGCCCAACTTTCCTCCCTCATCTACAGGCTACGTCATCATTTAAAGACATGGGAACATTGTTTCCACATGTTGTTGGCTCTTGACTCTCCCACCCACTGCTCCTTTCAGTGCTGCACTGCCTGTGCTGTCAGCTACTTATTGAATATCCAGTCTTTCACAATCCACAATTTCTTCCAGTTAAACATTGGGAAGAACAAAGTCATTGGCTCAGAAATTGCCTCCACAAATACAATAAAATTGACTGTTGTGCTTCCTAATCTTCCACTCGTGAATTCACTTCACAGTTTGCTTGTAAAAAATAATTGGAATGCACTGAAGATTTTATTGGAAGCAATGCATCTGGTGGTCACTGCATTGCCGAGGTATTAAGGTCTGACAAAAAGTAGGATAACAAATTATTCAATGATTCCTCACAATAAAAGAGGAAAACAATGTCCATTTCCCATTTTCCCAGTTTAAAACTTGAATAGTGTGAATGGAGTTACGTTTTTTTCTGTGACTACTTCATATTGCTTGTAGTTGGAATGGTCTTGCATTACTGTTTCAAATCTGCTTTCACTTCTCACAGTCTGCTAGTTGATAAACGAATGATTGCTTTATTTGGAACAGTTATAGAATTAAAGAAAAGCTGGTTTGATAGGTGGGACTGAAACTTGTAACTTCCTTGCACATTTTTTAAGTAAATCTTTACAAGCCCTCAGCATTTAATTATGTTGCTCCTAAATAGGTGCCATTGAGAATAAACCTGCAATATTTTAGATCCAGGGAATCCTATTTAATGGGAACTTCATTTAAACTACGTCAAAACATGCAGAGCCATTGAATTGTTCCTGATTCTGAGTCCACCAGCATTATTCTCTAATGGTCTAAGCAGCTGTGATGCTGACCATGGTGTCAATTCAAAACTTGATCTCACTATAGATTGTACGGGTGACAGGGCTGTGAGAATGTGTTTTTCAACATTCTCGGCAAAATTCATCTCGAGCAATGCAAGAATTCCAGTAAATTAAGGTGTACCCTGCACAATAGCATAATTCACATAACATAATTTCTTTCCTGGAATTTGCACACAATAATTCACTGTTTTAATTGCAGCCAGACTTTCCACAATTTCCATATCCTGTTCGGCCCCATAGCGAGGGCAATGCTGGGACAAGACAACAAAAGTCTCAGGACAATATGTAGGTAGGTTAATGGTTGTTCAGAGAATGCAGAGGTAAGGAGGGCATTGCTGAAGGAGGGCATGCCTCAAGCAGTTCAGGGGCACATTACAGTGAGCATGATTATCAGAGAGCAAGGCAAAAAAAGAGCTTAAAAGTGACGCTGCAAAAGGAAGGTGTGAGTTGGTGACCAGTTGGCAATTTTTTTAATATATCGTAAGTTTTTTAACAAGTCTTTCATTCAGTTCTGTTTAGTTATTGAAACAAATAAGACATGGCTGGACACCTCAGTCAGAGAGTGTACATCCTGTTCTACGTAAAACCTCCAGGATATTCCTCATGTACAGGATAAACACATGTGCAGGAATGTTATCACCTTGAGTTCTTGAGTTTGAGAGTTTCAGCTGCAGTTGGCATCACTGGAGTACATGTATGTGTGCTGGATTTCTGAATCATTAATCTCTCCAGCACAAAGACTGCATGCTTTCACCTTCATAACTCTGTCTCAGCCCAATTGCTACAGAAGCTGTCATCCATTGCTGTGTGATCTCAAAACTCAGCCATTTCAACACTCTCCTGGCTGGCCTCTCATTTTCCATAATCATCAGCTTATCCAAGTGCCTTCTGCCTTTATCCAATTCCTCAACAAGTCCCACTTACCCATTAGCCCTGATGCAAAGAAACTTCCCTTCCTTTTACCTTTCTCTTCTCTTCAAAAATCTCAAACCTAGAAAGAAATTAAGTGCAACTTACATTTCACCAATTATTTTGCAACCAAAATTACTTCCATTGATTTATAAAGCATGGTTTACTTTCACGGAAAGGACTTGTGAGATAAACGACTAGTCAAACTGTTTTCTGGTTTTGTTTAAGCAATGAATGCTGGCAGGAAATCTCTCCTGCATTTTAAGTATGGTGTCTTTTATATTCACTTCAGCTTTGTAGTTTGAATTAAGTTGGTGCCTCCAATAATGCAGTACTCCCTCACTGCTGAGTGAAGTTTATGCTGAGGTGACGTATTCAATTGCTGAGGTGGAATCCTTTAACTGCTGACTCAAACGTAATTACTACCACTGAGCCAGCCCTGGCTAACACCTCCTCTTCAGGAAGTTTCTTCATGGAATGTAAAATACTGCTTTCCTTTTATACCCACTATACACGGACAGGCCATATGCTCCACAAAATCCCATTGAAACAAAGGCATTTTCTTCCAACATCACTCTAATTTCAATTTATACATTCAGTAGCATTAACAATTAAAATGAAGGGATCACACATTCTCCATGGAAACATTTTATGTCGGTGCAATTGAAGTACTTTTCTGTTCAAGTCAAATCAGTCCCTTCTTCAAGTTACTGTCTCTACATACCTGTACTGTTAGAAAAGCCTTCCACCAAATGTCACAGGACACTATTGATAGTCCAGCTGGTAGATACTGCAAATATTAGAATTTCCCTCTCACTAAGATCAGATAGGGGCTTTAAAGAAAACTATGTTTAGACATATATATTGGAAAGATTGACACATATTGTCCAGTTAATTTTTATTTAAGCAAGCACTAACTTCCCTTCTCTGAATTAACCCCCATCACGGTTTTGTGAACTTTTTCAATTCTGTTCTACTGACGAACTTGGTGTTGGAGAACAGAAGAGGATGGTTTAACTGGGAGACATGGCTGTACCACTGCATTGATTTAAGTGTTGAACGGTTACTTTGTGGTTATGGTCACTGGCATAGTGGATGTCCTTGAGTCCGCCAAAAATAAACTAAATAAAAGAGATTAAAAGGATTGTTATCTCAAGTTCAAGTTGTGGTAAATTTGGCTCTGTGACTGACAGCTGAATATTACTGGAGTGAATGTGAGGCAGGTTTTGTTTGACATATATACAATACGTAGGTATCACATACATAGCTTCTATTTGACTTCAGCTCCCTTCAATCTTCTTTTCAAGCTATGTCAGCCATGGCTGTGTTGGTAGCACTCTCCATTCTATGTCACAAGTTTCAGGCTTCAATGTTCAATCTAGGGCTTGAGCACAAAATCAAGATTGACACCCAGATGAAGGCTGAGAGAGTAGTGCACTGTCAGAGGTGCCATATTTTGCACAAGATGTTAAACTGAGACTCCATTTGCCCTGTCAGGTAAATGTAAGAGATCCTGTGGCATCATTTCAAAGAAGAGGACAGGATTTATCCCTTCTGTCCTGGTCAATATTTATTATCAATCAACATCACAACAACAGATAATCATGTCAGTATCACATTGTTGTTTGTGTGAGTTTGCTGTGAGTAACCCAACTGTCACAGTTCCTATATTACAACAGGGAATACTCTTCAAAAAGACCTCATTATCTCTAAATCACTTTAAGATGTCCAGTCATTATGAAATGCATTTTTAAAATGCAAGCTCTTTAATGCAACAATCGACACAAAAATTTGTCATTTGCTTCTCGTATCTGATATCCCTGAACCAGATATTTTAAGAAATACTATTTTAAGGAAAAATTTGCTCTTATGCTATATTACTAAAATTTTATGACATTTCTCGTTATTGACAAGAACACAATTCTTACGAATTTGTGGAGGAATCTGACACTATTTCTCATCAGTTACATATGCCACGTGCCATTTTCCAAGCAAGTCGGGTTTGTTATGCTTGTATCATTTCTTTTATACACGATTTGCACCCAAAATGTACTTTATAATTCCTCATCGGAAAGCAACAAGCACTGAGCCTCCTACTGAATGCAATCTGCTAATCCTCCTGTGTATCTTGGCGGAATTGGAAAATAGAAATTAGATTGCATTTAGCAGCAGTAAATATTAGTGGAAACCCATTTACCTTACACGCCAAGATAATGTTTGCATGCACACAGGATATCTGCGGCACTGCTTTAACTGGCAGATCACTTTCTCACCTCCGTCGTCTCTTGAAATCATCGTTCTTCAAGTGATCAAGTTCCTTCTTCTTACCGATGCACTGTTGCTGTCATTGTCTGTAGTGTGTGCCTATAGTGCCTCCATGTAGCTATTAGACACATAAGTCCATATAAAGCAGTATTGCACACATCTGACACATTTTATGGAAACATTGGGTGCTATTAGGTAGCAATGTAGACCTCAGCGCCTAATACACTTAGTTAATTTGTTTTTAACAGGCTAGCTTCAATCTTGCATATTCCATGTTTCTTCCTCCTTGGAAACTGACTAACTGTTCCTAGATGAGTCAGCACATGGTGGAAAAAGTGAATGGGCAAAAGTAGCAAATAGAAGTTTGTAGAATATTTTCAGGATAATTTCCTAGAACAGCACATTCTGCAGTTGACCAGAGAGAAGTCTATACTAGACCAGATATTGTGCAATGAGATCTGATTCATTAACAATATCATAATGAAGTCACCCCTATGTAGCAGCAATCATAATATGGTTGAATTTTACATTCCGTTTGAAAGAGAGGGAAGTGAGCCTGAGACTATTTGTTTAAACGTAATAAGGACAGTTACGAGGACATTAAAGCAGAGATAGCTAAATAAATTGACAAATTAAGTTAATGGATAGGTCAATAGAGATACAGTGGCAGATATTTGAGAAGACATTTCAAAATACACAAAACAGATACAATACAGAGTGATAACATCCCCAAGGTACAGAACCCCCCTATCCATAGTTAACAGGAAGCTTCACAATAGTATGAAACTTAAAGAAAATGTATACAATTGTGCAAAGATAGATGGCAAGTCAGAAAATTGAACAGAATGTAAATAAGCAGTGAATAAGGACTAAAATATTAAGGAGGACGAAATACAAAAGAAAAATGGCCAGAAATATAGAAACAGATAGTTAGAGTTTCTAATAATATTTAATGAAGTAAGAAATTAGCAAAGTGAGCATGATCCTATAGAAAGCAAGTCTGGAGAATTAATAATGGAAATTAAAGGAGATGACAGATGAATTGGACAAGTATTTTACAATAGTTTTCACAATAAAGGATACGAATAATATCCCAGAAGTAGCTATAAATCAGGAAACGAAAGGAGAGGGAAATTGGGAAATTACAATCATCAAAAAAGTGATCCTGAGCAAACTGGTGGAGCCGTGGGCTGACAAGGGTCATGATAGACTTCACGCTAGGGTTTTAAAAGAAGTGGTTAGTGAGATAGATGGTGCATTGGCTTTAATTTTACAAAAACCTCTAGATTCAGGGAAGATCCCATTGGATTTAAAGAGTGAATATAACTCATTTATTCAAAAAAGGAGGCAGACAGAAAACAGGAAACTACAGTTCAGTTAGTTTAAACATTTACCATAGCGAAAATGTTAGAAGCTATTAGTAAAATACTCGTAGCAGGACATTTGGATAAAATCAAGGTAATCAGGCAGAATCAACATGATTTTGTGAAGGGAATATCATGTTCAGTCGACCTATTACAATGCTTTGAGAAGGTAACGTGTTGTGGATAAAGGGAAACTGATAGATGTGCTGGGACTTCAATTTCCAGAAAACAGTTGACGAGGTGCTACGTCAATAATTATCGCAGAAAATAAAAGCTCATGGTCTAGGTGGTAGTACATTGGCTGTGATAGAAGACTGACTGGCTCACAGGAAACCTAGTAGACATAAATGGGTCATTTTCACATTGGGCAGATGTGACTAGCAGTATGACGCGGATCAACACCACAAGCTCAACTGTTTACAAATTATGTAAATGATTTACGTGACAGGACTTAAGATATGTTAGCCAAATTTGCTGAGTGCACAAAGATATTTTAAAGACATAAGGAGGCTACAAAAAGCTAGGTTAAGTGAGTGAGCAAAGATGTGACAAATAGAGTATGTAATGTGGGAAAATGTGAAGTCATCCATTTTGACGGGTAAAACAAAAGGAAGCATATTGTCTAAATGCTGAGAGATTGTAGATCAAGCTATTTGGGTGACCTAGTGCATGAACCACGAACGATTAGTGTAGGTATAGAAAGTCATGAGAAAAGCTTCTAGAATATTAGCATCTCTTGTGAGATGAATTGAATAAAAACGTAGGAAGGATATGCTTCAGTTATACAGGGCACTGGTGATATCATGTCAACTACACTGTGTATAGTATTGGTCACCATATTAAATGAAAGCTGTAAATGTATTGGAAGCAGTTCAGAGGTTGACTAGACTAATACCTGAAATAGGTGGGTAGCCTTATCAGGAAAGGTTGGACTCATAACCATTGGCATTTGGAACAATAAAAATGATTTGATTGAAACATATAAGATCCTGAGTTTTGGAAATCTTTTCTTCAAAAGGTAGTGGAAGCAGAGTTTTTGAATATACTTAAAGCATAGTTAGATAGATTATTGGTGTGCAAGAGGTAAAAGCTTGTCGAGGCTAGGTGGGAATGTGGATTTGAGGCTACATTTAGATCAGCTGTGATCCAATAAAATGGCAGAATGGGCTTAAGAGGTTGAATGGCCTATTTGTGCTGTATCTTCATATGTTCATGAGTCTCCCATTGGTTGGGCTTATATCAACTATTTATCCTCACAAGCAAGGGCCAAAGAGGAATGTTTTTCAGGCTTTCACCAGGAAATAAAACAACATCTACTTATATAGCACTTTTAATATTAAAACATCATAAAATGTTTTACAGGAGCATTATAAAACAAAATATCATATCAAGCACATGAGGAAATGTGAGGTTAGATGTCCAAAAGCTTGGTCAAAGAAGTGGGTTTTAAAGGTATTATTTTCTCAGCTGATGACAACATTGGACAGGGCAGATCTCAAAGTAAGACCTGGCTTGATAGATCATACATTTTATTTTGCAACTTAATTTTGTGGTGTTCAGTCACTGAACACATTCATAAAAGGCTGCCACTGTACATTTAACAAAAGAACAACAGTTCATTGCATAAAAAGATGGAAAAGGCCAAACTATATATATAAAACACCATTTTGTAAAGATTTAATCATAAATAACAAAGAGAAAAGTTCAACACACTTTCCCAGCCATTCAATACAGAGCCAGAGACTGAAATCATGGGTCCGACAACTGTTCCTGGCGCAGGCCACTGGCCCCACTGACCCTGTCCTTGATCCACATACAGCAGCCCCAACCCTAAACCAAGCACTGTGGGCCTTTTAGAATCCTTGGACTCTGTTATTGGGCTTTAATATACTCCCTTGTCCCAAGCCATGACTCAATACTAGTGAAACTCTTTCTTTAATTCTTTAATTTCTCACTTAACTAATGAAGTTACAAACATTTCCCTTCTGCAGATTTTTGCACATTCACCAGTTGTAATTCTCTCCATTTCTCCCTATGTTACACACTTATCGATTTTTCTTCATGGATTCTAAGGAAAAAAGTTACTTTGACAACCCTACAGGCTGCAAAAACAAGTTAAGACTAATTCTGATGGCTAAAACTGTAAAAACTGAACCAGCGCAAACACAGAAAATGCTGGAGAAACGCAACAGGTTTGGCAGCATCTGTGGAGAGAGAAACAGAGTTAACATTTTGACTACAGCATGACTCTTCTTCAGAAGTGAGCAGGGTTCAAACTTGATGATGCCATGGAGCTGGAAGTAGGTGATCCTAGCGATAGCGTGAATATGTGACCAGAAGCTTATTTCAGAATGAAACATGATACCAAGCTTGTGAATGATTCGGTTTAGTCAAAGTGACATCTGAAAATTATGTTTTCAGTCACCCCAATATTTATTTGGAGCAAATTCTGATTGTCCAGTGGTGATGTCAGAAAAGCAATGTGACAATCTGATAAGCAATCCCAGGCAAGGTTAGAGTGGGGGCAGTGAGTCTCGGAGGTGAGTCCCAGGACAGGCCGATGTAGGAGCAGAGAGTCCAGGTGTGTCTCGGAGGTGAGTCCCAGGACAGGCTGGTGTAGGAGTGGAGAGTCCAGGTGAGTCTTGGAGGTGAGTCCCAAGGCAGGTCAGCATGGGGACACCAAGTCCAGGCAGGTCCCAAGGACTTGGTGTATAGACTAAAAATCAAAGGCTTTTTAAAAACAAAATTTCTCTACTCTTTGTTCTAATGCTGAACTTTACTTATGATTCTCTTTACATGTCTGTAACAAACACTTAAGTATTCTGTACCCAGGTACCTTGTATCTAAGATGGCGCCAAAGCGCGTCATTACAAACTCATGGACATAAAGTCTGTTCTATTCTATTCTGTAGATAATTCAGCAACTTTGACGAAATAGGGAGAGGTAGAGCTTGGTATCAATGTAAAAGTGAGTCGCCATAGGCCCTGGGACCGACATTAGGCCATTGTCTTATTAAATGCTGGCCAGCCAGCGATACCCATGACTGTTGTGTGAATTAAACAAATTAGAAAGAGAAGACTGGCAGTGAGTTTTACCCGAGCATCATAACACCTCAGACAAGGGGTGAGGTTGAGAAGGCAGAGTTTTTGAGGTGACTTCAGCCTGTATCAGAATTAAACCCACTCTCTTGGCATCACTCTGCATCAGAAAGCAGCCATGCACTTAACAGACACTTAACTGAGAGGACATTGGCGTGGTCAACCACATGTCAAAGGCTACAGATGTGGTGAGAAGGATGAGGAAGAACAGTCATTGTCATTGTTATTCCCCCTGCCTCTGCTGTCTCCTCCATCCTCGTCACAGCAATAGGTAAGATGAGCTCATGGATTCTTTATGAAAAAGATTGAAACAATTAGTTATCTTTGATATATCCCTCCCCTCCATCTGTACCAAGCTCATATTAACGCTCTTTCCTTCCCCCATTCTGAATTTACAACTATCCACAGTTTTTCCTCTACTTCTCTCTGAGCTCACATATTCCTTCTTCCCAATAATTGTTGAATGCTCAACATGCCATCCTACTACTCATATTAGCTATTTAGTGAGGTTCTTGACTTGCTTGCTGAGCTGGCTTGTTTTTGTTCAGATGTTTTGTCACTATGCCATGTGACATCATCAGTGGAGTCTCCAATGAAGCAATGTTATTCTACTTCGCTTGGAATTTATACTGTCTGGTCTGTTATGGTGAGTACTGCCATTTCTGGTTTTGATCTCCACACACATCCCTGAACACTACAGGCAATTTAGTATGGCCAATCCACATAGCCTGTGGCTAGGAAACCCACGCAGACGCGGGGACAATGTGCAAACTCCTCACAGACAGTCGCCTGAGGGTGGAATTGAACCTGGATCCTTAGTGCTGTGAGGCAGCAGTGCTAACCACTGAGCCCCGTGCTGCCCTGTTGATCTGTATGGGTCTGTACATAGGGTCTAATTCTATATGTTTGTTGATTGAATTAAGGGTGGAGAACCATGCCTCTAGGAATTCCCATGCGTGTCTCTGTTTGGCTGGGACTACTATGGTTACTTTGTCCCAGTTAAACTAATGGCCTTCATTGTCTGAATGTTCAGATGATAAAGAGAGTTCATCGTGCCATTTTGCTGCTGGCTGATGTTCGTGTATTCTGATGGCTAGTTTCCTTCCTGTCTGTCTGATGTATTGTTTGTGGCAGTCGTTGCAACTATCTCTGATACATTTTGTAAACAATGTTGGTTTGTAATGTGGGAATGGGGTCTTAATCCTTGGGAGTGTTTGTCGTAGAGTGGCTGTGGACTTGTGGGCCACCATGAGTCCTAATGGTCTTAGGAGTCTTGTTGTCAGTTCCAATATGTTCCTGATGTAGGGCAGCGTGGCCGGTGTGTTAGGGTGTACGGTGTCCTCCTGTTGTCTGTTTTGTAGGCATCTGTGGATGAAGTTGTGGGGATATCCGTTTAAAGCGAGGATCTTGTATAAGTGTTCTTCCTCTTCCCGGCGTAGTTCTGGGCTGTTGCAGTGTGTTCTGGCCCATTTAAATAGAGTCCAAATGCAGCTTTGTTTGTGGACACTGGGGTGGGCGCTGTGCAAGTTGAGGACTTGATCTGTATGGGTCGCTTTTCTGTACACAGAGGTTTAGAACTCCCTGTTTGCAAATCGTTCTACTTTAACATCGAGACAAAGAAGTTGATTGTTGTTTTCTTCTTCCCTTGTGACTTTAATCCCTGCGAATACACTGTTGATGAGGTGGTGGGTCTCTTCTAACTTGTTGCATTTAATAATGACAAATGTGTCATCTATGTACTGAAACCACAGTTTAGGTTGAATATGGGAGAGGGTGGTGTGTTCTAGCCTTCACATGACTGCTTCTGAAATGAGTCCTGACGTGGGTGACCCCATTGGTGTACTGTTGATCCGTTTGTACATTTGACCATTAAAGTCCAAGTGTGTGGTGAGGCAGAGGTCTAGTAGTTTAAGTATGTTGTCATTGCTGATGGAGCTACTGATCTGCGTTGCTGTTTCCTCTCGTAACATGGCCACTGTTTCTTTGACTAGTGTGATGGTCGACTAATGTAAATAAAGCAATGACGTCAAAGGATACCGTAATCTTGTTGTCGCTGATTTTTATGTTCTTCAGGGTATCGAGGAAATCTTCGGTTGAATGGATAGAATGAGGTGTTCTGTCTACTAGGTGTTTCTATCTCTGTTGTATGTGTTTGGCCAGTTCGTGGGAAGGTGTGCCTGGTAGGGAAACAATGGGTCTGAGAGGGATGTCTGGTTTATGTACTTTAGGCAGTCCATAGAAGCGGGGAGGTGTTTGTGCCTTCTGGTTTCACTCTCATGAAGTCTGTCTTGGTTATCTGTCCTGCATTCATTAGTCGCTTCAGTTTTTGGGTGATCCTATTACCCAGCTGTGGTGTTGGGTCTATCGCCACCTGTTGGTAAGTGGTTGTATCTGTAAGGAATGCCTTTGCTTTCTTAACATCGTCTGGTTTGTCCTGCTGTGTTCATGTTGTCTCCTTTGTTCCTTCTGTGTAGTATGGGGATTATAGTTTGTTGGATGGCTTCTTGTGTTTCATCTGTGAGTTTGTTGTAATTTAGTGTATTCTCCAGAGCGGCCATGAAGTCTGTTCTGTTCGCATCTTTGTTGTTATAGTTCAGTTTGCGTAATAGCACAGCTTCCTCAGTTTCTTTAAGTTGTCTGTTAGATAGGTTTCTTATCCATGTGTCTGGTTTGTTGTTGTCCTTGTATTTGTAGAGGAACAGTTTGGTGAGTTTCTCCTGTAGCTCGTATCTCTTCTTAGTTTTGGTTTCGTGTTGATTGATGGTGATGGCCTTTTCTAGGGTTGTAGACCATTGCTGGTCATTAGAGTTTAGATACTGTGATTTTTGGTGCACAATTTCTCCTTTGTACCTGTGGAATTGGTTATGGGCATCACTAATCATTGCTTGTAGCATTCTGTGTCTGTTCTGTTCAGCTATTTTACATGCCTGTGGGTTGGAATTTATACTGTCTGGTCTGTTGTGGTGACTACTGTCATTTCTGGTTTTGATCTGTATGGGTTTATATATGGGATCCAATTCTATATGTCTGTTGACTGACATACGGGTGGAGAACCATGCCTCTAGGAATTCACAGTACTCACCGTAAAGGACTGGACAGTATAAATTCCAAGCGCAGAGAATAACGTTGATTCATCGAAGGTTCCACTGATGATGTCATCTAGCATCGTGATGAATTGTGTGAACAAAAACAAGCCAGCTCGGCGAGCAAGTCAACAACCTCATCCACATCCCGAGCTACAGATCTTTGCCAAAACTTTAGCTATTTAATTAACAATTCTCTCTTCTTGTGTGGTCTCTTTCTCTCTAAATCTGCCCTCATTATCCCTCTGCCCAAAACAAGACACCCTTGACTCCACCACCCTACCTCCAAACTCTATTTACTCTCCAAAGTCCATAAAGGTGGTTGTTGTCTTCCAAATCTCTGTCTAACGTCCCCAGACTTTGACTTTGGATCTCTCCAGTCAGATTTCCAGCCTGCAACAATACTCAAATACCTCTTATCATTATTAGAATGACATCCTGCAGCACTATGATAAAAACAAACTTTTTCTTCCTCATCCTTATCAATCTGTTCGCAGCATTTGACATGGCTGAGCTAAACATCTTTCTTTAATACCGTTCCACTACCATGCAGCCACCCAGCTCGATAGGAATGCTCTCACCTAAGTCCCATTCTCATCTGGTTAATCATAGCTAGAGTATCATATGCACTGATTTCCCTTCTAGCTACTACTGGCATTCCCCCAACAGTCTATCCTTGACCACCATCCTCAATACCAATCCCACCCCCACCCTACCGCACCCTACCACCACCATCCCACCAATGCCCCGTCCTTCATTTCTCAGCTACTTGCCGACATCATCCAAAAGTACAGCACTGGTTCTCATATTTATGCTGACAAAACTGCTGTCCTTACCCAGTCTGCCCAAAATGTGACTCCAGACCCACAGCAACGCAGTTGACTTTTAACTGCCCTCTGGGCAATTAGGGATGGGCCGTAAAAGCTGACCCAGCCCACATCATGTGAATTAATAAAACAGTCAGCCCCATTCCACCACCAACTCTTCACTCTTCGATTGTTATCAGACTGCTTATCCCACGTACAGTGCAGGATGTGCAGAGATTTCCTCAAATTAAAATATTGAGAAGTCTGAAGCCACTGTATTCTGATTTCTCTTCAAACATCATTCACTAGCCACCGAATACCATCCTTCCTGACAACAGTCTGAGACTATGAGTTTATTTGACCCCAAAATGAGCTTCTGGCCACATCTTCCTGCCACCATGAAGATATATCTCCTTAACAGCTCACCCGCACTGAAACCTCCTCAATCAGGCCTTTGTTACCTCTAGATTTCACTATTTCATCACACAGCTGCCTGGTCTCCCTCAATAAATGAAATTAAAAGAAATTCTGGCCCCCTGAGCATCCTCAATTTCAATTGTTCTATTGGTGATCATGCTTTTGGTTGCCTGGACTCTGAACACTGCAATCTCCTCCACTTCTTTACATCACTTTCTTCATTTAAAAAACTCTCCTAAAAACCTATCTCCTTCTCTCAAGCTTTTACTCATTTGACCTAGTATCTTCTTATGGGCCTGAGGTCAGATTTTCCATTACAAATCTCCAGTGAAGTACCTTGATATGATTCATTATGGTCAAAGACCATATAAATATGTTACTGTTGTCACAGTCTCATAGACTAATTGAACAGCGGTTTCAACATTGAGTCCGGAAGTCAGAGAGAAATTTTGCAGCCCGCAAAAATGACCCAGAGCTTCAGGTTACTACCAATTCAACACACCACTGTGTTCTTTGCCCAACATTCTGTCTTGGGCCCGCTGTAATGTTCTAGCAAGGTTCAGCGCAAGCTGGAGAAACAGTATCTCATTTTCCGCTTGGGGACTCTCAATATTGAATTCAATAATTTCAGCACCTAAACACTTTCCTCCACGTCAATCATGCACCACATATCTCTGGTCCTGTCATCACATGGGCTGCTTTTGGTACAGCCAACCCATTTTCACTGAATTATGGTCCCCATTAGCAGCTTACCATTATCCATCCCATTGTCTGCCTAACTGTCTTTCTGTCCCTGTGAGCTCTATTTCCATCTATTCCTTATTCCTTCACCCACCCTCCCCCTCTGTCTTCAGCGTATACACCTCCCTTTCCTAGCTACTACCAGATCTGAAGAAGGGTCACTGGACCTGAAATGTTAACTCTATTTTGTCCCCACAGATGCCGCCTGACCTGCTGAGTTTCTCCAGCAATTTCTGTTTCTGTTTCAGATTTTCAGCATTCTCAGTCCTTTGTTTTAGTTTATTGATGAAACTCAATTGGAGGGATTTAAATGTGGAGCAGTGAGGAAGACAGGCATGGATTGGGGGGGTAGTATTTGGAGTACTTCAGGACTTGGTAAGGTTCCTCTTTTGCTTTCATTGCTTCTCCAAGTTGTTACATCTGCTGTCATTTACCTATATTGCGTGAAAGATCTAAATGAAAAAGCTACTAATTTGTCAAGACTGCAGCCTTCATACTAGCGTGCTGCAAAGTGTATGACATGGCATGTGCCATTCTTAAATTTGAAAGATTACAGAAGAGATTTACGAGGATGTGGCTGGGATTGGAGGGTTTGAGCTCGAGGGAGAGATGAATAAGCTTGGGGCTATTTTCCCTGGAGCATCAGAAGCTGAGGCGTGACCTTACAGAGACTTCTAAAATCATGAGGGGCATGGATAGGGTGAATAGCCAAGGCCTTTACTCAGGGTAGGGAGTCCAAAAGTAGAGGGCATAGGTTTAAGGAGAGAGGGTACAATTTAAAAGGGACCAAAGGGGCAGCTTTTTCACGCAGAGGGTGGTGCATATGTGGAGTGAGGGGCCAGAGGAAGGGTGGAGGCTGCGTTTATGAATAGAAAAGGTTTAGAGGGATTTGGTGGGCAAATCCCAGGCGGCACGGTGGCTCAGTGGTTAGCACTACAGCCTCACAGCGCCAGGGACCCAGGTTTGATCCCAGCCTTGGGTGACTGTCTGTGTGGAGTTTGCGCATTCTCCCCGTGTCTGTGGGGGTTTCCTCTGGGTGCTCCGGTTTCCTCCCATAGGCCAAAGATGTGCAGGCTAGGTGGATTGCCCATAGCGTTCAGGGGTGTGTGGGTTATAAGGGGATGGGTCTGGATGGGATGCTCCAAGGGTCGGTGTGGACTTGTTGGGCTGAAGGGCCTGTTTCCACACTGTAGGGATTCTAATTCTAAATTATTGGAAAGGGCACTGAGAAATAGGATTTATGATCACTTGGATAGGCACAGTTTGATTCATGATAGTCAGCATGGATTTGTGAGGGGTAGATCATGCCTCAGAAACCTTATTGAATTCTTCGAAGAGATAACCAAACATGTGGAAGAAGGTAGAGCAGTGGATGTGGTATACATGGATTTAAGTAAGGCGTTGGATAAGGTTCCCCATGGTAGGCTCATGCAGAAAGTAAAGAGGCATGAGATAGGGGGAAATGTGGCAGATTGGATTCAGAGTTGGCTGACCCTTAGAAGACAAAGGGTGGTAGTAGACGGAAAATATTCAACATGGTGCTCATTTACGAGTGGTGTACCACAAGGATCTGTTCTGGGTCCTCTTCTTTTTGTGATTTTTGTAAATGATTTGGATGAAGGAATGGAACGGTGGATTAGTAAGTTTGCGGACGATATGAAGGTGGGTCGAGTTGTGGATAGTGTGGAGGGCTGTTCTACGTAACAAAGGGACATTGATAGGATGCAGAGCTGGGCTGAGAAGTGGCAGATGGAGTTTAACCCTGAAAAGTGTGAGGTGATTCATTTTGGAAGGACAAACTTGAAAGCAGAATACAGGATTGAGGGAAAGATTCTTGGCAGTGTGGAGGAGCAGAAGGACATTGGGGTTCATGTCCACAGTTCCCTGAAAGTTGCCACCCAAGTACATAGAGTTGTTAAGAAGGTGTATGGTGTGTTAGTTTTCATTAATAGAGGGATTGAGTTCAAGAACCGTGAAGTTATGCTCCAGCTATACAAAACCCTGGTTCGGCCACATCTGGAGTATTGTGTCCAGTTCTGGTTGCCTCAATACAGGAAAGATGTGGGAGTGTTGGAAAAGATGCAGAGGAGATTTACCAGGATGTTGCCTGGAATGGAGGGAAGGTCTCACGAGGAAAGGTTGAGAGAGCTAGGGCGTTTCTCTTTAGAACGACGAAGGATGAGAGGTGACTTAATAGAGGTGTACAAAATGATCAGAGGTATACATAGAGTGGTCAGCTGGAGACTTTTTCCTAGGGTGGAGTTAGCTATTACGAGGGGGCATAGTTTTAAAGTGAGTGGAGGTAGATATAGGGGAGACGTCAGAGGTCGGTTCTTTACTCAGAGAGTGTTTGGGGCATGGAATGCATTGCCGGAGAGGGTAATGCTGTCGGCCTCATTAGAGGCATTTAAGTGGCTATTTGATAGGCATATGGGTGATAGTATGAGGTAGGGGTGGAGGTTAGATAGACCTTAGGTTTAGGGTAAAAATTCGGCACAACATCGTGGGCCGAAGGGCTTGTACTGTGCTGTACTGTTCTATGTTCTATTTAGTCCAAATGCTGGCAAATGGGACAAGATTAATTTCGGACATTTGGTCAACATGGATGAGTTGGACTGAAAGGTCTGTTTCTATGCTGTACAACTCTATGACTCTACATAACTCATTATAATGTTATGTCACAGCTGCACAACTTTAAGTAGGTTACTCCCAACACTTTACATTTTTCCATTGTTGACAGCTTTCACAGCCGGAATTGTTTATTATAAAATCACAAAGCCAGAAGATGATGAGGGTGACTGTTTAGTCCATTTTCTTTAGCTCAGCTGACCGGCACAAACTGACAGTCTTCAGTGTATCCAGCAGTTTATTTAATAATTCTAGCTTTTCTTTCTTCTGTTCTATAGGTAATGCACTCTATGTGCTGATTACACTGATCATCAGGTAAATCCATACAGCAAGAATTGGATACCACTTACAACTGATAATCTGATTCCTGATTTAATCAAAAACTGAAAGACTGGGCAGTTTTACTTGGTGGTCCAGGCATGTGTCCATCTGGAAGGTTCCTGACATGCAGATACAAAATTATGCAATCTGATGGATTTACTTTTCAACTATGTTTAATTGATATAATTAGGTTTGCTCCAAGGCTTGGCGTCGTAGATTCCGAACTATATTCAGGCAAGGTGCGTTTATCTCGTTCATTGTAGTTACTGACAGCTGGATTAAAGATCAATTCAGGTTTCTATGCGGTTAGAAAGAACCGTGAGTTGAAAAGGAAAAAATTGCGAAGCTGTGGTGAAATAACAGAGGGAAGGGTCTCATAGGATAGCCAATGCATAAAAGGCTATGAGCCAAGTGCTGTAAAATGGGATTAGAATAGTTAGGTGGTTGTTTTTGATTGGAGCAAAGTGATGGGCCAAATGACCTTTTATCCATGCTTTAGATCCCTATGACTCTTTCAAGGAGCCAGCACAGATTTACTGGGCTAATGACCCCCTTTTGCACTCTACCATTCTATAATTACCAATCCTTTCTGCGTCCCTGTTACCGTTCCCTTTTGTCATCATCTCTGGTGCTTTCATTTTTATATAAGTAAAATATATCCTTTTCCTTCACTATCCTGCCTTAACTCCTTTCACTGAATAGCTGATCAACATACATTTATCGACAAAGTATGACTGAAAAGCTGAATTGATAAGTTGCACAATAATTTTGAGACTGATCATTGAGGTTCCAGAGATAAAAGGTACTGCAGATGCTGGAGAATCCGAGATAACAAGCATGGGGCTGGATGAACACAGCAGGTCAAGCAGCATCACAGGAGCAGGAAAACTTGACGTTTCGGGCCTAAACCCTTCATCAGAAATCTGATGAAGG
>JAHRHZ010000031.1:16392803-16458004 GCA_024137785.1 Ginglymostoma cirratum
CCCCCCCCCCCCCCACACCAGTTCATTAGTCGACATGTCACTTATCATCCTTAACACCACCAACCACCAACCCCCATCCCTCCGCTCCGCACCCTCATCTCACACTGTACCCATACCCCCAACCCTTCGTCCTTATGATGCCCCCCTTCCAACCTCTTACCTAATCCCATCATGCCCCCTTCCCCTCCTGCCTTCATCCGCCCCTCCGTTCCACATGCCCCCTCTGGCCTGGTGCCCCCTCACCTTGCCCTTGCTCACTTCCCCAATCTGTGTCAACTTGCCCTGTATGCCCTGTCCATCTGCCACATGCTACCAAGCCACCGTGTCCCATGCTCCTTGTCATATGTGCTCTCCCCATCCCCCTGCCCTGTTTCCCCGTGACACCCTCCCGCAACCACCCCGCTCCCTACCCCTGTCCTCCTGCCACCCCCCTCCTCCTCGGCCCCCCCCCCACGTTACACGAGCTCAGGACTGGAGACCGGGAGTCACTTTGCCCCCCCGGGTGGTAGGGAACCTGTTCAAAGCTGAGCAGCAAACGGGCTCAAGGACTTTGTTTTATTCTCTCTTGTCCGCGCTAACTACGTATGTCAGTATTATTTTTGTCTTGGACGGTCTATTGCAGTTTGCCAGCCCGGGGTAAAAGCTGCCGGGGTGGGGTGTCGGTGGTATCCCTGTTTCCTTATGTGAAGGTGTCTCCGTGCGTGTTTTGTTTTGTGCCTTTGGTTCAGCTTGCGCTCTGGGGCTTGCCGCTGTGCTGCAGTTGCAGCGTGGACTAGCACATGGGCAGGATCTGCAAGTTAACACAGCAAAGCACGTTTCTCTTCTGGCGGTGGAAACAGAAAATCGCGCATTTATACAGACGATAAATACGCAGGCAGGTTTAAATTTGGTACTGGGATAAATACTGGCTTTCGACGTTGCAGTAAGGCGTCCGTCGGTTCAGAGTTCTTGCCATATTCATGTTGGTAACCGAGATATTTTATGAAAGCATTCCTTTTCTTTAAGCAGCGATTAAAATAGGCAAATAGAGTTTCAAATTAGTGACAGTTGCAGGCGCAAAACACGTGGAGAACCATTTTCAGTTCCAAAGTTACTGTGTGAGTACCTCCATAGGGCTATAAACGGCGCTGTGTGTACAAGGATATTGATATCGATTCTGTGATCTGCTGCAGGCTCTCATTGCTGTAGCTGGACCCTGGTGGTTTACCTGAAAAAAAAAATTCCATGATGCCTGAGGTCTGGTGCGTGATATTAAAGCAGTGGCAATACAATTTAATGTATTTGAGTTAAAAACTTGAAGATCTGGGAATTGTAGTGAATCACTGGAGGCCCACGTTAAATTTTTGCAGGCCTGGTCGGATGGTCCGACGAGTGGCAGGTGGAGTTTAATCTAGAGACTGTGAGATCGTATTTTTTGGTAAGACAAATCAGGGCGGGATTTATACTTTTAATAATAGGGTCCTGGGGAATGTTGCCGAACAGAGATTTTGGAATGCAGGTTCATAGTTCCTTGAAAGTGGAGTTTCAGGTAGATAGGATAGTGAAGAAGGCATTTGGTATGCTTGACTTTATTGGTCACTGTGTTGAATATAGGAGTTGGAGGACATGATGTGACTGTACAGGACATTGATTAGGCCACTTTTGGAATACGGCATGCAGTTCTGGTCTCCCTGCTATAGGAAGGATGTTGTTAAACTTGAGAGGGTTCAGAAAAGATTTACAAGGATGTTGCCAGGGTTGGAGGGTTTGAATTGAATAGGCTGTGGCTATTTTCCTTGGAGCATCCGAAGCAGAGGGGTGACCTTATGGAAGTTTATAAAATCATGAAGGACATGGATAGAGTAAATAGCCAAGGTCTTCTCCCAACCACCCCCTCCCAGGTAACGGAGTCCAAAACTAGCAGGCATAGGTTTAAAGTGAAAGGGGAAAGATTTAAAGGGGACCTGAGGGGCAACTTTTCACACAGAAAGATGTGTATGGAATCAACTGCCAGAGGCACTGGTGGAAGCTGGTACAATTACAATATTTAAAATGCATCTGGATGGGTATACGAATAGGAACGGTTTCGAGGAATATGGTCCAAATGGAACTGGAGTAATTTAGAATACCTGCTAAGCACAGACGAGTTGGACCAACGGGTCTGTTTCGGTCCTGTACATCTCTGTGACTCTAACTAGGATGTGTAGACATGAAAGTTCACTGCCATGCTTTAATGTTGGCAGGTATCAATAGCCTTGGTCTTGTCTTGGTTTCATCACTCGTATTGCTGCCTGCCTATGGCAGCTTTTGGGGAACCGTGAAAGATCCTCATTTAGCCAATACGTTATATATCTTAAATTTGCAGATGCTTGCAGGTGCCACAATATTCTTTGTTCTTTCATGGATGTGAGTGCCACTGGATAGGTCAACAGTTGTTCATCCCTAATTGCCCTTGAACTGAATGACACTTAACTGCCCTCTGAAATGGGCCAATCTTGCTGCTTTGTGTCTGAAGCACACGGAGCCCAAACCAGGCAAGGACAATAGATTCCCTTTGCTAAAGGGCATTAGTGAGCCAGATGGCTTTTTATGATCGATCATCGTCAGTGGTTATCATGATCATCAATGAGACTAGTTTTATAATTTCAGAGTTGTATTAATTGAACTCAGATTCCACCAGCTGTCATGGTGAAATTTGAACCATGTTCTCAACATTATCCTGGGCCTATGTATTACTCAAGTGACGTTACTGTGACGTCAACATCTCCAGAAGGAGGCGTGGTCCTGGAACACCATGCTAAACTAAACATGTCAACCTGGACAGTACGCATTGATGGACTGTGAATCGGGAAAAAAAGGTCACAACCTGCCAATGCCTATCAGTTTCTTATTTGAAGCATAAACAAGTGGAAACATCCTGCTTCATTCAGCATCTGTGGAGGGAAGGGTGAGCTGATGCTGGTTGGGGGAGGGAGGCAAGTGACTAGAGTACACCCTCTGTCAGAAGAAATTTTTGCTGATAATGTATCATCTCAATTCTGCACATGCGCACTTCCAGCAGAGATCATTGGATAATGATTGTGTATGCAAACAGTTCCTCAGGATGCAAGAAGCCAGTGATGCTGTTAGATGATTAGTATGGATTTATTAGATATTAGATGGATTTACGAGAAGTGAGATAAACACGAGGGAGAAAGGAATAGAAAAATATGGAACAAAAACAAAGTTGCTGGAAAAGCTCAGCAGGTCTGGCAGCATCTGTGAAGGAGAACTGCTTCTGAGGAAGGGTCACCAGACCCGAAACGTTAACTGAGCTTTTCCAGCAACTTTGTTTTTGTTCCTGATTTACAGCATCGGCAGTTCTTCTGGTTTTTATTTCGAACAATATGGAGCTGATGTTAAATGAAGGGGGAGTGGCAGTGGGATCGTGTATAGCAGGCATTTAATGGGAGAAGCTGTGTCGTGCTAACTCAGACATCCTCAGGCTCTCAACTTCATGATGTGCCACAAAATCTATTAACCTGAGCCATTTTTAATATATTGGATAGAACAGGACAATGCCTCCCGAGAATTATTGTCACATATATCTTTTAATTACGTTTCTTATTTGATTACCATCACCCCGAATAGCTTGTTTTTGTTTTGTAGATTGAGCCAGTCCCTTCTTGAACCTATCTGAGCTTAGCAGTCTATGGGACATCTCTCAATAAATCCCTGGGTCTGGCCAAGGACCACTGTAGACAGTAAGACAAAAGCTGAGCCAGACCTGTGCCATTGAGCTCTGATGTGGATGTTGAAGCATGTAATGAAGTTATGTGGCCTGAAAACATCAGGCACTTTGACCCTGTGACCTTTTTATTGGCCTCCGGCTCCAATCCAGACAGGATTGGAAACCAACCTTGTGGTTCTTCAAACGGAAGAAAAAGGAGGAGAGCAAAAGTGTATCTCTTAACTGTTAATTTTCTAAGAAGTACCAGAGATGTATAAGTGCACTGAGAAAGGAGATTCCAAGATTTATGTTCTTTGTTTGAATATTTCCCTCCTAACAATGGCTGTTTGATAATTTGTATACTTACATATCTGTTGAATACGGATTCCTGTTGAAAAATAATCACCTTGGTATGTGGTCTTGTCATATATCACCTGTGCAGTAGTTGGCCAAGATTTGTGTTTCGGCTGAGATGCGTAGTCAGCATTAATTAAGTAAATCAATCTAATGTTTGAATCACAATTAGTAAGTAGATGCACAAACATTGTGCTAGCAGCTGAAGTTCCTGCTCATGAAATTGGATGACAGTGATTCAAAAATAAACAAAAGTGACGTGAATTGTGGTTCAATTCCAGAAGGATTAAGCTGTTATGTGATTTTCAGCAGAGTGTATGTAAGATTTTCCTACTTATTTATAGCTATAATTGTATGCATATTGTTAAGGCAAGTTTGTGGAACATCAGTGACTCTACACTGAATCCAGAATTATGCTAATACCTATAATTTGTACTTGTTTTATGCAATGGTGTGCTTTTTTGGATGTTTAAAAATCCAAATGAGTCGCATTTTGTGGATCGTGTTCTGCAATAAAATAATCTCCGTGTGTCAGTGTTTCTAGGCAAAGGCTTGATTTATGTGGCTGGGATATGAAGCAAAGTACATTTCTAGACATGCATGTGTAAAAAGTTCATAATTTAGGAATATAACCTGAATTGTCAACTTGGTTCTGTTGATAGCTCACCCTTTTATGTAGAGAGTTCTGTGTTCAAGCTCCAGGACAGGAGCACATAATGTCGACATTCTTGTTTTATGCTGAAAGGCTACTTTGGACAATGTCCTAATATTTTATTTTCAAGACTCTGTAGTTATTTGAAGACTTAACAAGGTCACCTCAAGTCAAAGAAAAGAAGCTTCACTTTGTTAATCTTCCATAATCCACACCATTCCCTTGGCCTCCCTCCAATTCTTTACCTACGTTGTACCGTCAGTGCCACAATCCAGAGAGCATCGTTTGACAGGTTAACATTTGTTGTTCAACCCTAATTGGTTTCCACGTGAACACCTTGCTAGCCCTATCTCATTCCCACCTATCCTGATCCCTTCACTGCCTCTGCCTCTGTTTTGTCTGCATTCTATTAACTACTCAAAAACCAAAACCATTGTTTTTCCTTGCCCTCCATTTAAAACCTGCTGCCTTAGTGGGTTGAACTTTCTTCTTGGACTCCTCTGACTGGAACTGTGCAACCTCAAGAGTTGTCATTGAATCTAAATTGTGCTTCTAGCCCCATAACCTATCTGTCACAGATGCTATCCCACTTCCTCTATGGTGAAGATGCCTGTCTGTGCTTTGTTGAGTCTGCTGCTGAAGTGGTCATCCTTCAGATTCTACTGTATCAGTGCTCTCTTGGCTGGTGTCCCATCCTCTGCAATTTTAAACTCAAAATTCTGCCAGCATCATAACACACGTTGCATCCTGCCTACCCATCACTCCTGTACTCACTCACCTATCTTAGCTGCTGGTCTACCAACATCACAAGCTTTCAGCACAGTTCTTGGACCAAGCTTAGATCACTGTTTCTAACATTACCAAATGCCTGAGTATCTTGTTAGGTTGCACTGTCAAAATGCCTTGCACTAAGATTTCTTTGACTGTAAATTAGGTGCTCTTGCAGAGCAGTAGTAGTGTCTTTAAATTTAGAAGATCTGGAAGAAGCTAGAAGATATGGGTTCATGTCCCACCTGTGCCATCCAGATTGATTAAAATAATGATAAATGTCAACTCATGTGAATTCCTGATGACTGGAATAGTCTGTTATTGTACATTAATACTGTTCAGCCCACGATCTGGCATAGAACCAAACATCATTCACCATCACCTTAGGCAGCATCCATACAGCTTTAATTTGAACTTGTGTCTGATTACACAAGCAACCTGCTAACCTTACCTACACTTGTTGATTCAGCCTCCAGAACATCTTGGATAGCATTCCTGATAATCACAGTGAAAATTCTGCAGTTCGTAACAAGGGTAAAAATTCTCCTACACTCCTGGACAGATTGCGACATTATATACGCCCGGATTCTGGACATAATTTGTGGGCTGGAGTGTGGAATTTTATCAAATATGTTTATGATGTGAAGGTGCAGTAAAAGTATTATGCCCCAGAATCTGAATTTGTTCTTTGGTAATTAATTGTTTTTGGATGTGTGGGTCGGGAGGGGAAGGAGTCTTTAATGTGAAATTCCATATGCTTTTAGTTCGTAACGTTAGCCTTTTCTCAGCCTCTGCAATAAACAATGTTGAGCAGTCATAAACAGCTGGAAATGAGTCTGGAATGGGGATATGTAAATAGCTGACCAGATTAAGTTTAATTAATGGTATTACTACCTTTTAATTTCCACACACGTCTTCTATTTTTAAAGAAGATTTGCACATCATATATAATCCCGTCTCACTTTGTTTCCTGGATTAACAGCTCCTTATTTTCTGTGACAGCTTGTGTTAACTCTGTTTAAAGCTTCTCGCCCTTTAAAGTGATGTGAAAACAGTCTTACAGGTTCCAGTCCAATAGACACCCATCAATAAACAAATCTTGCACCCAAGGGTGTGTATATTTATGTAAAATGAGTTGGTTTGTTATGAAGTGATTGTGTTTTAATATTTTGAAAATCAAATGAGGAGCCTTTTTATCCAGAGTTATATTTCAAACTCATTTAAATGACAGATCTCTCAACTGGTGCATTGCACAACCTGTTGTACGTCATCAGTTTGTATGATGTCCATGTATGACATCATCAGGATGTCTTCTTTAATTTTAGGATCATAGAATCAACGTCAGAAGTCAACATGGAATATGTTAGTCTGCAGTACACAGGTTCTCATTAATGATAAAACGATAGAGAGATTCATGATATAGGTAGTGATCATTTGGTCCATACATATGCACCAGCTGATTATAAAAGACATCCAATTAATTCCTGCCTTTCAATTTTTGTTCTGTAGACCTGTAGATTATAGCTTCTAGAATCTAGAATCCCTACAGTGTGGAAACAGGCATTTTCCCAGCAAGTCCACACTGAACCTCAGAGTATCCCGACCACACCCGTCCCCTTGTAACCCACCTAATCTACACATCCCTGAACACTACAGGCAATTTAGCATGGCCAATCCACCTAACCTGCGCGTCTTTGGATTGTGGGAGGAAACCGGAGCACCTGGAGGAAACCCACGCAGACACAGGGAGAATGTGCAAACTCCACACAAACAGTCACCCAAGGCTGGAATCGAACCTGGGTCCCTGGTGCTGTGAGGCAGCAGTGCGAGCCACCGTGCCGCCCCTTCTCTATGTCCCCTGCTCAGTTATCCCTCAGCTAATGGAAATAAGTCCTTTCTATTTGCTGCAAGATCCCTCATAATTTTATAGGCCTCATTTAATCTCCCTTCAAGTGCTTTTTCCAAGGTAAACAACATCAACCCTGTCCAGTCTTTCTTCCTAACCAAAATGCCCCATTTCTTGCAGAGTCCCTGTTAATGTTTATAGTGCCTCTTCCCATGATTACTTTCTGCTTGTAATGCCGTGACCAGAACAGTATGGAATACTTTGGCTGCTGTCTAGCCAGTGTTCTGCGCAGTTCTAGTATAACCTCCCTGTTTTGATTCTGGAGACCTTGAGCAAATGAAGGAAAGTATTCTGTATAACCTCTTGAAATCCTGAGTGACATGTCCTGCAACCTGAAGATGTTTGTGAAAATTTGCTTCAAGATTTTCACTCCATGTGTATTCCCATGCCTTGTTTATTTTCCCCGTGTATCACCCCCCCCCCAGTGCTTTGCTCTGAATTCTAAATTTTGCAATTCCACCCACCCAATCAGTTCAGTTGTCTCATAATTTCTCCTTCATTATCAACCACGTCGCTAATTTTTGCATTCTATGAATACTGCTTAATAATGCTACTTACATTCAAGTCTGAATCATTGCATTACCATAAACAGCCAGAAGCCCAGGATTGAAGCGGTGCAGGATCTCAAAGGTGGGAACCCTCCAGTCACAAAGATGCCTGTTGACCATAACTCTGCTTCTGCAACTGAATCGATTTTTCAATCCAACTTTTGATCCACTTCTTTTTGGATCCTGTGGGTTCTAAATTTTCTGACCAGTCTGTCAAGCAGGAGACCTTGACGGCAACCTTGTGAAAATACTTGTGGACTCCTTGCATTCTTCAACTTTCTTTGTTATTTGCTTTAAAACAATATCATCAACTTAGGCAGATACAACCCTCTCTTATCGAATCCTTGCTGACTGCCTTTTAATAACCTGTGCCCCTCAAATGACAATTTATATCACACAATTTTCTTCTAGTAATTTGTTAACTTGCATGTTAGTCTGGCTGGATTGTCGAACTTACTGTCCTTACTTTATAAACAATAATGTAACTTTTAGCCGTCCTTTGGCTTGAGGCCTGCAGCTAGTGAAGATTACAAAATGATGACCAGAGCCTTCTCTATTTCTTACTTTGCCTCTCTTAGTAGCCTGGGATACGTTTCATGTAGGCTGAGTGATTTTTTTTTTTTAAATTGTTTCAGGAATGAAGGCATCCTAATTAACCAGAGAGCAGTTAAAGATTAACCATATTGCTGTAATTGTGGAGTCACATATAGGGCAGACTGGGTAAGGATGGTAGATTTCCTTCTGTAAACCACATTGGTGAACCTGCTGGGGCCTACACTGAGGAGACCAACACCCTGGCCCAGCCTAATTTTTGCTTGGAGTGTTGGGAGCCCTGTTGGAGCATGTGAGGCCACAGGGGGAGCAAGAAGGACTGCTGTGAAGGAGCAAAGTAAACTTCAAAATAAAATGAACTCTTTTTAGTTTTTTTTTGTATAGGGTACATTGTGCAGTACCATTGATGCACTGGCAGCTTCTTTCCATAGCTTGAGAATGATGTTAGCTTTCTCTGTTCTTTTAACCTTCTACTCCATCTAATCTTTGACATCCATCCAAGGTGTCTGGATTTGTGAGGGCCACCTTTTTGTCTTTGTGGGAATATATTTGATTGTTCTTCGATGCCTCCTCCACTCGAATTGAGCTTTACTTTCTTGTAACTATTTCTGATCCACTTTCGCCAAATCACACCTCGGCTTTTCAAAACGAGCCTTTCCCCAGTTTGAAACTTCTATTCTCACTGTCTTCATTTTTTTCCATAACTGCTGTGAACCTTAGCATTTTAGTGGTATGATCAGAAATTACTATCCCGCTGATATCCTTTCCGTCTGCCCAGATTCATTCATTTATACTAAGTCGCAAATTGCCCTTCTTTTGTTACACTTACTGCATACTAGCCAAAAATAGTTCTCCCTCATGCAGTTTCAGAATTCTGTGCCCTCCACCATTTATAGTTGTCCCAATTTCTATTAAGATAGTTGAAATCCCTTATTATTACTGTCCTTGTTATTGTATCCCAACGTGAACTTATATATTTTCATACTTTAAACAAATTCTGCTTTCCTGTCCTAATTGCCAAAGTGAATAACCTCCTACTTGCTCGCATCATTGCTCCATTTGCCACCTTTGTTGCCCACTTTCTTCACCACCTGTATTTCTGTGCAGTCTCTTTGAGCCCTCCTCACAGCTTACATTCCCGCTGAGCTCTCTATTATTAACAAGCATAGATGCATGATTCACAACCTCTTTAAGTTGTGAATGTGGATTGCAAATAGTTGTGGGCTCAGTGCTGATTGTTGTAGCATTCCCTTGGTCGGCCTGTTGACTTGAAACTGCATAATGTATCCTAACTCTCTTCCCCTGTCCGTTAACCAGTTCTCCAGTCTAGCTACTATAATGCCCCAGCTGCCTGAGTACTTACCATTCATCTACCCTGTCGTTGTTGTACCTTGTTGAAAGCCATTTGAAAAGAAGTTGGAGTTAGCTGTGCAATTTTGTCTGTGCAGTGAGCAGAAGAAAATCAAAATCATAAGTGATCTCTTTGAGACCAGCTACATTATGTTTTCACAGTTTTCTTGGAAGCATCTAAGACAGAACACATCTGGTTATTCAGTCTTATACTGAAATAATTTGTTGAGGCGTTTGGCTTAAAATACAGGGTGGTTCATATGGCTGTTTAAACAACATAGTACCTGAAAAAAGATAACACTTCAACTCTTTCTTATGAGATTATGAAAAATATTTAGTGGTGATTCTTTGATAACTGTAAATAATCTTTAAAATTGGCAGCTCAGGAAGGAAGTAGGTTGATGTTGCTGTCAACAAGGAATTGAAACCTGTCGTCTACTAGTTTGCAACGTATCGTGCAGATGTTGGGTCTTTGCTTACAGTCTCTCGTTTCAATTTCTGCCAGTGGGATCTCTGGGGCCGTAACCAAAATGTTATGAGCAGAGATGGAAGCCACTCCATACAGATGTGGAAGATGATAGCAGTGTGCTACTAAAGTTGGTTTTTGACATTGTCCAGAGTAAAATCTAATTGTTGCAGTGACAAGACCTTTTTTTTCATTTGTATAAACTGTAAAAGAATAGAAACGCCTTTCCTAAATTCCCCAACCTTTCCCTCAAATTCTGTTTTATTCAAAGTTTGGTCTCCTGTTCACGTAGCTTCTTTAACTTGATGTTGCTGTAAACTCTCTTGTGAGGAACCTGGGGAGATGTTGCAATTTTAAAGGACATTGGTACATACCGAAAGGGTAGAAAATGCTGATTAGCATACTGTGTTCTTAGCGACTGGTTGCGTAACTTATTTGTGGCACCTAATAAGAAAAAAAAATTTGTCAGATTTTACATGAAAGAAATGACATTAACCTCATCGGAATAGGCTGGGGCTTATCCAAGTGAATTTTTAATGGTGTGCTACTTCTTGCTAACTGTCAAACTGAAGAATAATGTTTACAAGTATAAAGACACATTCCTTAAGATAATGTTTGTTGTTTCAGACTTTAAAAACAATATACGTTCTATAAACATTTTGCATCTTTATCCTCCTCAATCTCATTTAACTTTTGCTTTGACTTGATTTGGTATTGAACTCACTTTTTTTTAAACTTGCATTTCCAGGTTCAGATTGGTGCCTTTAGTAAGGCTTCTCTGGTCTGATTGGTTAAGGAGTGACTTTCCCTGTTCACACTGATCCTAGTTCCTCTAGGGGACACCACATAATTTTGACTAATTTGTAGTAAGGTCCAGGGCAAAATTCGTATAAAGCCTCTGGATGAATGCAAGTATAATGAGCAGCTAATGCTGTTCATTTTCTACTGACAGCATAACATATGCAGAACAGCAAGCATCCCAGTCTTGTTAAGTTTAATTGAATAGAGCTTGTGGAATGCAGACTGTGAGTTACTTTGCCTAATGCTGTTAAGAGGACAAGGCACATCGTGTATGAAGAACAAGCAGTGTAGTATGACGAGACAGTTCTGGTGATTTCAGGAGAAGTTGTCTATGGCCTGAGGGTCTTAGACCATCAAACCCCTTGAAGCCACAATGACCTGCACTATCTGTAGCACATTTTGGCTCTGATCTGAGTTGTGCTTCAGGAGGTGTTAAGTTGCCAGCTGTGATGTCTGATGTTTAGCATTATTAGAGATGTGACCTTCTTATGTTCTGTGGTGTTGGGAAGAAACAGCTGCATTTTAAAAAGGGAGAAGCAGAACTGTTTAACAATCAAACAATATTCCTGTGTTCGTGGATGTTTTGCATCACCTTTTTTTTTGTAGGTTGTAGAGTTGTAGCACAATTGGAGTTTTCAACACTGGGGCAGAAACATGGATACACTGATTAAGATTATGAAGGGATAAGGCTCAGAGCAAATCTGAGGAGCTTGCTGGCCTGCTACCATTCCTGTCTCCTGTTAGAAATGCATCTGATATTTGCATGTCCATCAAACCTCCGTGTGGGGTCTGGGGAGCTCGCGCCAATCTCCAAGGACCTAACTCTGCCTTTGTTGCAGTCCCTTCATCAATTCTTACCCCTGTCCACAGGGAAACAGTTCTCTGTGTTTATTGAGGTGGCTATGACCATTTGGGGCGTTCTACCCATCTCTTTCAGGAGTCCGACTGAAGTTCTGGGAACTTGGAGGATTTGTGAAAATACAAATTGAAGATCGTTTTGATCAATTTGAAATGAATGAAGAGCCTTGATCCACTTGCTCAATTTTTTATTTTATTCACTCCATGGGGTGTGGCCATCTATTATATATTTCTGATTGCCCTCAACGGTGATGGTGAGCTGCTTTCTTGACTCACTGCAATCCATTTGGCATCAAATATCCCACTCTGAGAAGGAATGGCGAAGTGGCAACTCTGCAGTGAAAACTTGGTGTTTTTCTTAAATACCAAGTATCACCCATTTTGGACTCAGCAGTTTATAGCTGCAGATAAAGTTCACGCCTGGGTTTAAATTGCAAGATCAGCTCTGAGTCTTTGCTTGTTTGTCCAAGGCCACACTGTAGTTAGAACAGATGCAGTAAGGATACATCCAGGTATGAAGATTCACCCAGAAAAGATGATCTTTTGCAAATGTAAAAATGTACATGAAGGATATCACATTGCATATGGAACAGAACTTAAGTATTGCCAAGCAAGAGAGCAATGCGGGCAATTCCCTGACCAATCGGAGATAATCTGCCTGGTTTCAAATGCAAATAAAACAGTCGTCTGTCAATTCTCATTAGTTGGTACAGTTTTCATGGCAAAACTTCTATCAATCAGAGTCTGCTTGCAAACCAAAAAACCCCTCTTCTTAACAGTAGAAATGTTGGTTTTCCCTCTAATTTATATTCTTGCAAAATGTCCTAATATATGTAAGACCAAAACCTTTGATAAGATGTGTTTTCTGTTTAGTGATGCATTGATTGCCACATGATAGTGATCACTGGGACTGATGCCCAGAATTATTAGTCCAGCCATTTTCTCTTTGCTGATTTAATGCGCACTGAATTACGTGTAGCTGGAAGGCATTACAGGGAATTCACTTGAACCCTATACTGTAATGGATACAGACAAACTGTGGGACTCCAGTTTTATCTTCTGACTTTCTGGGAAAGAATCCTCATTGCTGACAGGTGAGGAGATGTTGCTGCTGCTATAGCCTGAAGAAGTAGGATTGTGACGGAACATGGAAGGAGGTAGTTTCCTTTATTTACTTTGCCGATCTCCATTTTTGGGGGAGGAGAGGGGAAGGAAGAGTCAACAACAGTGACATCAGCAGGAAGACATTCACAACTTGTGAAGAAGGGAGAGGGAGGGATTTGTTTTCAGCACTGAGGAGGGTACTTAGCCCACTTTCCTAAGGCCTGTTACTTGGAGGTGTGAGGAAGGAAGAAGGCAAAAGCTGGGAGATGGCAATTGAGGGTGTATAAGTGTGTGTCTTTCCCTTTCCCATTGTCTGACCCGCGACAGCTGCAGCTGCCTGTGGAAAGGTTTCTTTCTTTTCAATAGTGGGATCTAATAGAAAACTGTGCGGACGGTTCCAGCTGCCCCACAAGAAGACATCACCTATCCAAAGCAACCAGGAAAATCCACTACCAAAGACTAACAATAATTTCTGGTTGATACATTCCTCCAATGCCCAGTAAGGAGCCATATATAGACTACAGTCCCCACATCCGAATCTCCTTTAATCCCCCTTTTATACCCCTGTCTCCCTGTCCCTTACTCTTTGAGCAGCATCACTCCCAGCTATCCAGAGGATCGAGGTGACCCTACATAAAGCTCCCTCCTAGCAAGTCTCCCTTAGTACACAGGGGCTTTGACACAAAGAGTGTTGCTCACATCAGTCGCAGTGCAACAGAATGTTGCTGATTCATAGACTTGGAGACTTCCTGTCATTTCTGCAAACCAGACCAGCGAGTGTTTCGTATTTACACAGGATGGTTGAGGTTACAACTCCTCCTTCATTACCTGAAGTGGTTACTCCTTAAGTTCCGGCTGAATTTCAAATCCAGTCACTTGATCTTTGACCACCCAGTGCACAGGAGAGTGGGCACACAAAGACCTCCTTGTGAGACAGCTCCTGGGCCTTGCCAGAGTGCCTGTCAGCAGATCCAGGAAGTAGGCAGTTATTCTGCACGACTGCCTTTTCACGTCCAGGTATACCCGGAAAATGAACATGCTGTGTCTGCTGGTACTTAAGCCCTTCTGCAACCAGTGGGCACTGGAAGGACCGGAATGAATTATCAGCCCTGGAAATATCACCTTCATTTTTAAGTCTCCTTTACAGTTTCTTTTTGTTACAAATATTAGGGCTGTCAGTTTCAAAACAGACACTTCGTTCCTCTTTAGTCACTTTATAATTCGAGCAAAAGAGATTGGCTAACACTGTAGCTTGGGTTAGGAAGTGTCTGTTTGTAATGTGCAACTCTGTAAGTAAATATAAATGTGTGTGCAAAGATTAATGCCAGTTGTGCCCTTCACTAACTGGCCTTCTGACAGCATGTCACCCTTTACCTACCACCTCCATCCTGTCGTGGCCACCTTCTGTTTTAAACTTGACTCAAATTTCCAGTCCTCCCAGTCCCTTCCTGTCTTGGCTAGCCTCTCTGTACCTGAGCTGCTTTCTAATTTGGGGCCCAGTCTGCTTCGCTCCCTGTACTCGCGCTTCACTCAAGCCGTCTCCCTCACCAGTGAGCTGCTTTACAGGCAATCTCACCACAACGTCAGTTTGTGATTACTTAGCATCTTTGACATAGTTGAATCTTCCAATGTACTTCACAAGTAAAACTAAATTTGATGTTTAGCCAAAAAAACTAGGATAAATTAGGATAATTAACTGGTAGCTCACTTAAAGAGGGGAGTTAGAATTCCAGTCTATTTTATGTGCAGAAACGTGTGACTCGTATTCTTCCTAAAACAACTTTTTTTGTAAAATAATTGAGTTAGTTGGAAGGTATGATCACATTTTTAATGTCTCTGGTTGCATCATCTGATCAAGGCCACTTAAAATTAAAAGTTCTTCTGGTGTGGTATTGCTGACCTCTGTTGCCTTTGTATGTCTCCCGATATTTAGTCTCTACTGGTTTGGATCTGCCAGCTCCTGAAGCTTGCATAGCTGGCAGCAACCCCAAAGTAAACATGATCGTTTGCCAAGGTCAGCATTAAGCAGAAATGAGTCTATCAAGTTTTGGTAGATCTGGTAAGTTAACACTGGAGTTGCCACAGACTACATGAGCAGCCAGGAATGCGAGTTGTAGAACTAACAGAATGCCACAATCAGTTTAAAGGATGCTGTTCATTCATTTGTTGTGGTGTGGTGTGAGTATATGAGTCCAGTGCATACACTGTATTTGCTGATCAGTTTGGTGGCATTAACACTTAAGCAGACAGCAGCCCAAAATACACTCACTACTGATCCTGAGCCATCTCAGGGGTGTTTGCTGATGATAGATTCTTCAATTACATCACAAAAGGAGGCCATTCAGCTGAACGTATCCGTGCTGGCTCACTGTAGATCAGTCCAGTGTGTTGCATAATAAGCTTTTTGTTTGAACTTCAGGGCAAATCTGGTTTTCATTTGAAACAATCAACTATGTCAAATATGCTAAATAATGGCAAAACTCACTTGCACGTGCTCCTACTCAGTATGTGTGGAAAAAAAAGGTTCTCCTTTGCTCTCCGCTTGCATCTCTTGCCCAGAACCTTAAATTTGTCTCCTCCAGTCCTTGTACCATCAGTAAATGGGAACACTTTTCTTTGTCTACCTTTATCTAAAGCTGTTTCGATCTTGTATACCCCAATCAGATGCCTTCTCAATCTAAAAAAGGCAAGCCCAGCTTCTCTAATCTCAGTCTTGCAGGCACCTATATCACTGAAATAAAGGAGAGGGACTCTGCAGTAACACAGGTGAATGAAAGAGACTGCGTTGATGGAGACCCCAGGTCTGCAGCCTGACAGACTTGTTTATGTGCACAAAGCGCTGGTTGGTACTCACATTTTTCATGTTTTTTTAATTGAAGTATTATACCGGTCTGGTCTGCAGCTGCTACTTTGCAATGACATTTGCTAGTGTTGCAATGTAGCAGTAGTGTGGGTGAATGAGTCAAATCTCTGCTAGTATAGACATGAATATATACAGATCAGACAGCTTTAAAAGGGATTCAGTAGGTAGTGTTCTCACCCGAATCAGAAGATTGTGGGTCCAGTTGCAGTCCAAAATCTTGCAGATGCCGTTTAGTTCATTGCTTCGGTGCACTGAGGATGTGCAGAATGAGATGTAATCCAGTCTGCCCCCTCAGGCAGATGGATAGGACCCCACGAGACCTCATTTTGGAAGAAGAGCAGGGGAATTCTGACCATTATCCTGACCAATCTTTATTCATTTCCCAGCACCACTGAAGCAGTTAGTTTGATCATTATTTCACCTTTTTGGGGAGGTGTGTCTTGCTGTGCACGTATTGGCTGTGGTATTTTTAAATATTTTTATTAGCTGTAAAGTGTTCTAGGAAGCCCTAAGCTCGTGAGCGTGGTTATAAAAGTGATCCGTTTCCTTAGAGCCCCGCACACTCTCCCTTGGCTATCCTTGTTATGAATTACTGGAGGCTTTGCCAGCACCTAAGGTGTAAGGCCTAGCTGGAGCTGCTGGCTGATTTGGGAGGGGCAGAAGTGGTACCAAACACTGAAGGGTTCTCCCAAACTGGTGGATTACAATAGTGGATGTGGAGAAAGGTGCAGTGAGCGAGTGTCTGCAAGGCTTGTTGGCCATTTTGGAGTCATAAAGGATGGCAAGTTTGGCAGTGAGGCTTTGGTACTGTGTGGACAGGGCAGAGATCAGGGTTCGGGCAGAGATCAGGGTTCAGGCAGAGAACTGTAAGTGATTGAGAACAGACTGGCTGACTGGTAATGCTTTCAAGGAAAATGGGAGAACAAGAAAGCATGAAGATGGAAGAAAACTCTCTTGAGCTATGCATCAGCTGCCTGAAGGTGAGTGGCCTGTGGTTTGAACTGTTTTTCATAGAAGCACGGAAGGGTTAAAAGCAGTAGATCTTCTGGCTCGTAATGTCTGTGCCGGCGCTCTGCAATAGTAGTTTAACTAGTTCGTCTCCCTAGCCATGGTCCTGTAAATATTCTGTCTTCAGATAATTATCCAATTCCTTCTGAAAACCATAAATGAATTTGCCTTGACCAGATCTGTATTCCAGATCTTAACGACTCACTGCTAGAGAAAAGTTCTTCCACATATCCCATTCGGTTCTTTTGTCGATCACTTACTTATTAATTGAAATCCCAAGGTCTGTATTGCAGTAAATCACCAAGGTCAACATGAGTAGACCAGCTTGTACTGTCAGGTAACCTATTGCGTTTCTTTTTTGTTTGAAGGTACAGACTTAATCATTGACTCTTGTTCTGGGTGCACTGTAATGGTCTAGTTATTCTAAGTCAGTAAGATGTAGGAGCAATACTAGGCCATATTGTTTCTGCTCTACCATTCAATGAGATCACAGCTGATCTGACAATTATCAACTTTCTTGCCTTTTCCCTATAGCCCAGGATTCCCTTACTGATTAAAAATCTGTGTCTCTTGGCCTTGAGTATACTTAACAATCTAGCCTCAAAAGCCCTTTGTGGTGAAGAATTCCGCAATTCACTGCCTTCATGTGGTTTTAGATTTCTAAAATTGGAAATATCCAAGCCTACTGTGAACATAACACAGCATCTACAGTTAGAAGATTCTAAATATCCAAATTGAAGATCCAGTTTCGTGGACTTGACTTTGCTTTTTTTTTTTGAGTGTTTGTGGGAAATTTGTTCGATTAATTAGTAAAATAGCTCTCGCTGACTTTGCAGTCATTTGTCTTAGGCAGAAGATGCTATCGTGGACCAGGGACTTGGGTGATATTTGTAACGCAGAATTAATATTATAAAATATTATAGTTAAAAATAATATAGTTAATAGTAGTATAACTATTATATTAAAAGTTGAGATCTGTGCTAAACACAGGTATTATCCAGCAATCTACCAACCACAATTTTTGACAGCTAGACTGATCACTTTGTGTTCAGATGACGTACTCCTTTTTTTTAAAGAAAACTAATTATAACAGTAGATTGTAAATCTGCAGGAGTTGTTGTTTGGCTTTACATTGAAATATTAAATTTGTGTTGAAATTACTAAATTATTTTGGGTCAGTTTTGGTTATTGTGTCTTACAGAAATGTTACATTCAAAGCAATAGTCAGCACAATATAAAAGACTCCTGTAAAAGTCACTGTTAAAGTCATGGTGTCTGTGTGCTCTTTAGTTATGGTTATTTTCCTGTGTTGTCCTGCTGGGGCCTTTGAGTGCCCAGTTGTTTCCCTGTTCCCTAAAGCTCTCCAAGAAAAGGTGCTGTTGTGTCTTGTGTCCGCAGTATTGTCACTCACCATTAACTGGCACTGCCCATTTCCTGAGCGTGGTGGATAACGAAGATTTTACTGCATATCCAATAAAAAGTTATAGTTCAATGCACAATCCGTGAACTATTCTCATTCACAAGTGTATATGTTGAAGGTTAGATTTGTCAGTTCAACAAAATTGATTGTACGTAGGGTAATTTGTTACGTGTAATGTTGATAAAATTTTGTTCCAATGACGCTTGCTCACCAGAAACATGAGGTGCTAGTTAATAATAGATGGTTTGTGCAGGTGATTAGGCTATTCATAGATATTTTTAATCAACCAATCCAAGCATGTTATAACACACCTCTGGAGTAGATGTGACTTGAACCCAAACCTCCTGGCCCAGAGTGCCACAAGGGCTTCCTCTCACTGTTGATGTATTGACTTCCGGGATCAGGCTGGCTCTGATTGTTAGCATGTTGCTTGAGTGAGAAGCTGGTTTTGTTTCGCAAGGTGCAATCTACAAAACAAGCTCAAAGCTTTAATATGGTGCTACAAAGCATTTTCTATTTTTACGTATAGTTATTGATTCATATGGCATGAGTATCGCTGGCCAAGCCAGCATTTATTACCTATTCCTAGTTGTCCATGAGAAGATGGTGGTGAGCTGCCTTCTTGAACCATTGTAGTCTATATGGTATTGGTAGACCCACAATTTCATCAGGGAGGGAGTTCCAGGAATTTGACCCAGCGACAGTGAGGGGCTGGCGATTTCCCCCCCACCCCCAATCAGGATGGTGTGGAACTTGCATGTGGTCATGTTCCCATGTATCTACTGCATTTGTGCATCTTGATATTAGTGGTTGTTGCTTTGGAAAGTCCTGATTTAAGGAGCCCTGGTGAATTTCCACAGTGCAACTTGTAGATCGTGCACATTACTGGTCCTAGGTGTCAGTGGTAAAGCGACTGAATGTCAGTGATGCCAATCAAGTGGACACTTCATTCTTGACGGTGTCAAGCTTCTTGAGTGTTGTTAGAACTGCATCCATCCTAGGTAAGTGGGGAGTATTCTATCACACGACTGACTTGTGACTTTTAGATAGTGGACAGGCTTTAGGAGTGAGGAGCTGAGTTGGTCACTGCAGTATTCCTAGCCTCTGACCACCGTGTTTAGTTCCGCAGGATGTTGGTAGTGCAGGATTCAGTGAAGGTAATGCCATTGAATATCACAGAATGATTGTTAAGTTGTCTCTTGGAGATGGTCATTGCTTGGCACTTGTGTGGTGTGAATGTTATTTGCCACTTGTCAGCCCAAACTTGGATATTGTCCAGGTCTTGCTGCAAATGAACATGGACTGCTTCAGTATGTCAGAAGTTGCAAATGGTGCTGAACATGATGTAATCGTTGGCGAACATTCCCACTTCTAACTTTAGGGTGGATGGAAGATTGTTAATGAAACATCTCAAGATAAATGGGACTAAGGAACTCCTGCAGAGCTGTCCTGGAGCTTGGATAACTGACCTCCAACAACCACAACTTGTTTATGTGCCAGGTTTGACTCCACCTGGTAGTGAGGTCTGTTTCGAGCGACATACACACACACACAGTTCCGCCCTGATCCATGTTTGCTGGGGCTCCTAGATGCCACACTCAGGCAAATGCAGCCTTGGTGTCAAGGGCTGTCAATTTCACCTCAGCTCTGGAGGTCAGCTCTTTTGTCCATGTTGGAACCGAGGCTGTAATAAGGTCAGAAACTAAGTGACCCTGGAGTAATCCAAACTGGGTGTCAGTTGAGCAGGTTATTGCTAAGCAGATGTAGTTTGACAGCATTTCAGATGGTGTCTTCCATCACTTTGAGTATGGAAAATAAAATGATTGAGCTGAGGTTGGCAGTGTTGGATTTGTCCTGTCTTTTGTGTACAAGGCATTTCTGGACAATTTTCAACCTTGCTGGGTAGATGCCAATGTTGTAGCTGTACTGGGGCAGCCACATGCTTGAAATGAAGGCAAATGGTGCCCAGGCATCCCCTGCTTCCCACCACACGCAGACACCAGCGCCCCCCAATATTAATACCAGTTTTGGGTTTATTTCCCTCACTCCTGTGAGGCCTTTCAAATGTGGGTGACCCTCCATGGCTTTCAAATTGACCCTTGCCATGTAGATTGAGAGTCATACGTTTGTAATTGACCCATTCATTGGGTGTGTGGTTATTACTGATGAAAATGCTTTACTGCACTTAGCTGCCATGATTTTAACCCAGCGATTTATTCATTCCAAGCCATGGATTGGAGGGGGAACTTGCAAGTGGGTGGTGTTCCCGTGGAGCTGCTGGCATTGCCCTTCCAGGTGATAGAGACCATTGGTCTTGAAACTGCTGTCGAAGGGGCCTAGTTAAGTTACTGCTGTGAATCTTGTAGAATGTACACACTGCTGCTTCCGTGCTCTGGTGGTGGTGGAGTGATTCAGGTTGGTGCATTGTTTCCATTGAAGGCTGCTTACCCGCTCCATGTTGATGCTTCCAAGTTGACTGCAGGATTAATTTTTGGTGGCACAATGCCAGAACTATTCTCCATGTATGTGTATTCATTCCGTTCTATTCCCCCCAGTTCCCCACTAAATCAGAAGGTTCCTAACAACCGTGTAGTTTCACATGTTTGCATTTGTAGTCATTGCTGGGGTTAACTCTGGATATGTTTTACTTGAATTGGCATTCCCAGCTTAGATTTTCTCACCAATGATCTACAACAATTCTGTCCATGAGAGTCTGTGAAGAAACCTGCAGTCAAGTGGCATCCCCCTCACCCTACATCAAATTAGCTCAAATGACTCCTCCATTGGATTTGATATTGAATTGAACCACTTGAGCTCTGAGCTTGATTAGATCCGTACGAGTATTGTGGTTGTGAGTCTGTCTTAGCACTCTGCTCTGAAACAGAATTAGCACATCAGTGTGTACATGTTAACTTCCCTACTGTTACTGCCAAGTCAACAGTAACTGCTCCCACCACAGCTACTCAGCTCTGTGGCACTGAATTAAAACCATGTGAATTTTAAAACACGTTTGAGATTGCAGTTGTCACATAAACACCAGGCTTCCATTGTGTACAGCAAACTGTGGTGAATTTTAAGTCTTTCTGAAAAATGCATCAATTGCTACAATCTCCAGTATCAGTGTAGATGTGAACCCCATTCAAATGCCTTTCTACAAAAGGAGTTACAGTGAGAGTGAGACTACAACAGAATTTGGGATGTTGACAGGACCGGCAGTAGAGAATTTGACGAACTGCACCGGAGTACACAAGCAACAATGGCAACCATGGATGTTGAAGATCTTTGCAGACTGTTGTGGGGGGAGTTTACATATGTTTACATGTTTATTTTGGGAGAAAACCATTTTGCAAGTTTTCAAATAGGCCTCTGCACTGTAATATAAATTTTTAGTTTGAATATAATGTCAGGACGCTTTGTGTTGCTTGAATGTGTGGTAAATCGTACACTTTAGCCTGTCATATGGTGAGAGGTAATATATTTCAGCGAGATAATTATCCATGATGCCGTTTTTCAATCCCACTGGTTCTGCTGGACAAAACTTGGTGACTTGGTTTCACGTCCTGTTCAACATTCTGAAGCAGGACAAGGCAGATCAAAGCTCCGTTCTGGTTGCTAATGTCACTTAGTAAGTGAAACAATCTATTCAGTATTGGTGTTGGTTATCTGCTTATTCTCAGTAGGATAATCTTTGTTTGGATTGTCATTTTGAAGAGTGCCCAAGATGTGTTTGTTTTTAAAAATTGTATTTTTTAAGTGGCATTCTCAGAATTCAGAAGGTAACTTATTTCTCTGAAATCAAGGTAATGTGGATGCAACAGGTTTTTGGGGTAGCCTTTTCAGTTTTTGTTCCTCCATTAGTGTCCTTGTGCTGACTCCTACTGCGTTGCAGTTTAATAAGGTGCTGACGACTCAGGGCGAATTGCCACCATGATCAAGTATGAATTTAGTCCTTTCCGAACCATCACACAGAATTTGCTGGAGATCTGTGGTGTGAGGCCAGTTTTATGGTGTTTTGGTCCCATGAAATTATTGTGTGAGTGCGCCACACTGGTATTTTCTGGGGCTTCTGACTGTTCTGTCACAAATAACAAACAGTTTTCCTGTCTTCACCCCAATTAAAAACAATGCAGTCGCAAGCCATATTGATCACTTCGGCCACTTGGACCATCGAAAAGAAAAATGGTCCCTGTGGACTTTATAATTTCAACATGTTGCAATTTTAAATTCTTCGTTTTCATTCCACTGAGAGTTTGACCTTTAAGTTGCATGCATTTCATAGAATGACCTGAAGGAGCAATGCTTTTCTGCCTTTTAAAAGGCGAATCTGTACTCTGTTCACAATGAAACTCTTTCATAATAAGCTGTTTTCTGTCTTTATTTAGATAATATAGGAATGTAAGATTTACTATATTATACACACTTTTAGAAGGTGCAGTTGTGTTTAGTTTTCAGACGATGCAACAACCAGTTTTAGTCTCCAAGATACATTAGTGCATTCTTAATTTATTTGGCTGTATTTACGTTTGATATTTTGTGGGTTTGGAGTTGTCAGTTTTGTAGATTGTAAAGGGAATGCTGACTCTATGCAACAATGGGAACCGAAGAAAATTCTTCTGTGCAAGGATCAAAAAAAATATAATTTAAGGTAGCAACCCAGGATGGAATGGCAGGGGGCGAGAGAGAGAGAGAGAGAGAGAGAGAGAGAGAACAAGTAAGAAGGCCAGGCTTTGCTGTTGAGGCTTCAGTCTTTCCTTTGTACAGCGGTTAAGTACCTGTCTCAAACCAAAATAAAACTACAAGTCCAGTGTAAATATTTACTTAGCGACACAAAAGCTCACTTATACCTGCATATAATTTTAATTTATTTGCTTGTTTTATAAATTGCTTAAAAAACATTTAAGTTAACTTGCAATTCCTTCACAGATGAGATTAATTTCTAACAGGGGAGAAGGGAATGTATTTGTTCTATTTTGATGTTTTTTTAATCCCAAATTGGACTGCTGGCTGATTTAAAAACAACTTGAAACTGTTGAGGCTTCAGTAGTATTTAAAGCCAGGTTGAGATAATAGTTAATATTCTCCAGTCTTTTACCATTAGACATTTCATTGTCCTAAATCCAATGTCACAGTCATCTTTACTTGCAAATTGCTTGGCTGTTAAATCTTATGATTGTAATCCCATTATACTTACTGTCCATTGGTTTCTGATTCTCCCACCTTCCTTTCCACTCTTTATTTGGTTCCTTTTAGATTTTTTGAAATGCACTAGGTGGTGTTTTTAACATTCAGAACACTGAATCCACGTTAGTGTATAAACTAAACATAGTTAATCAAAAACAACTTTCTCCACTATTCCGTTAATGCTGTCTTTTCTTGTTTTATATGCAGTTTCGAGGTGAAACCATGGAAACCCAGGAGGTTTGTGGACTGCATGTAGCCTCTAGAGGTTTGTTGGTTGATGGTGCCTGCACTGACTCTGCTCCTGTCCTCCATGCAGTGGATACCACTGCTAAAATAATTGAAACTGCGTGCAACTTGCATCCGGCCTGCTACACCAGAGAGAGTGGACTGCTATCTGTCTCATCCACCTGTGTCATGTTGGAAACAAGAGGAGAGATACCTGGCAGCGAGGATATGCGAATGGACCCTGCTGGGGGAGAGCACCATCTGCTTTTGGATAAAAACAAAGAAAAGGCTCTCGGTGAGTGTTCCTGCTGCCTCTGTAGCTCACTTGAAATGCCGATGTTATTGCAAGTGCTAACTGGAAGGAGCAAGACAATTGAATGAAATGAAGGTGCTGATTGGGTTAAGACCTGTAAAACATATTATGTGGTAATAAAGTAGAAAAAGATTAAATCAAATAAAGAAAGAAAGGAAGGCAAACAGAGCACTGACAATATTAGCTAGCATTTATTGTGTCTACCACATAGTGGAACTCCCCAAGGTGTTTCCCTAAATAGTTTGCAGGAAAATTGACACCCAGCCAAAAGGGAGAGATTATCCTGCAGGAGTGTGAGATAAATCTTGAGGTCCATCAGAAACTGGAAAGAAGAGCAAAGTGGTTAAGGAATACAATTCCAGTGAAGTGAAGAAAGACAGCTGGAAGCTTTGCTATTAATAGTGAGGTGAAATATCAAACAGAGGCCTATTTAGGAATGGACACCAGGTCGGGAAAACGCAGAGATAGAAAGGTTTATTGATGAGGGCAGAAATTGTGAAGGAAGTATAGATTGGGAGAGAACAAAATGCATGTTGTTTTGAAGTTCCACCTTTGGAGATGTACTTTGCCTCATTTCAAGTCTGTCATCCTTTTATTCTGATATTCCTGAGCCATGCATTAGTTATTGGTGAGTGGGCAGCTAACTTTGACCACTGCATTTAGGCTCTTAAGTAAAAAAAGGGTATAAAATTTGTTAAGTACTAGTTTAATGACCATTTCCATTTTGCCCTTTTACAAGGAGCTGGTGTCTGAAAACTGAGAAGCGGCATAATTCAGAAATCTAAGTGGGATATGAAATCTCAAACCACTCATTTTTAAACCTTTACCTCAATTCCATGGCGTTGATTTAGGCTTCCCTCAGTCTTTTCAAACAGATTTGTAATTTGGAAAATCAAAGTTTTTTTTTGATAGGTTTTGCCAGAATCTCCGGACCGCCTCCCTGTTTCTAGTGCTACTAGACTGTTTGCTCATGCTGCAGCAGGTTTTTAAAAATCTCAATGCTGAGAATGTAGGCACTGCCTGGAATCCTCTCCAATCCCTAATCGTCACCTTGACTTCAGTCCCTGGCATGAAAATACTACCAACACGTTATTGGACAAATGGTTCCAGAATTTTGACACTGCCACACTGAAGGTGCAGTGGATATGTACCAGTCAGGATGGTGCATGATTTGTAGAGGAAATTAGAGATTGTGTACCTGCACGTCTGTAGATTTGGGAAGTGCTAAAGCTAGTACTCACTGTAGCTATGGTACAGTGGAAAGATTGAGTTTTTGAGCTAGTGTTTGGAGCACCGGTCGCTTTTTCTTGGATGACTTCAAGTCAGAAGTATGGGTGCATCGGAACTGAAGTGTGTCATTCAGCCTGCCATCCTGCTTCACCATTCAGTTAGAACCTGACCAGTCTGTGTATGAATTCTAGACTTTGTTCCCTGGTTCGTGATTTGCCTGACTGTTTCAGTTACACTTGTTAAAAGAGTGGGTCCAGTCAATTGAAAATAGCAAATTGAACTCCTCCAGTCATAGTCATGCAGCATGGAAACAGACACTTTCATCCAACTAATCCAGACTGACCATGCTCACAAACTAAACTAGACCTACCTGCTTGTGTTTGGCCCATATTCAAACCTTCCCTATTCATGTACTTATCCAAATGTCTTTTAAATGTTGTACCTGTACCTGCATCCACCACTCCGTCTGGCAGTTCATTCCATACATGAACCACTCTGTGTTTTTAAAAAAAAAAGTTGCCCAGCATGTCCTTTTTAAATCTTTCTCCTCGCAAATTAAAAATATGCCCCCCAGTTTTGATTTCCACACTGTAGGGATTCTATGATCTATGATCTAACTCCTCCACCCTAGGGAAAAGACCCGTGCTATTCACCTTATCAACATGCCCATACGATTTTATAAACCTCTATAAGGTCACCCTTCAACCTCCTATGCTCCAGTGAAAAAAGGAATAAGACAGAACATAAGGAAGCCTTAGGATAGTTAACCAAACACTGCCATGTGGAATTTGCGCAAATCCATTAATAATGATATTTAGAAAATCACAATGTGATCAGGCAGGGCCAACATGGTTTTATGAAAGGAAAATTGTTTAACTAGTTAATTACAGATTTCTGAGGAAACTAACAAAGGAGCCAAGAATATGAATAATTGGGAAAAGGACATAGAAAGGTTGTGTTAGAGGGAAAATAAAGGCTTATAGAAAATAAATGTGAACTTGTCCACTTGGACAGGAAGAATAGAAAAATGATATACTGTATAAATGGAGAGACACTGCAGAACTCGGGTACAGAGGGATCTGGTGTCTTGGTAAGCAGCGTTCCTGCTAATCCTGCACAGTGTAGAGGGAATATTGGTCATAAGTACATGTATGACAAAAAATTAGTTTGCAGGTTACAGCAAGTGATTAAGTAGCAAATGAAATATTGACCTTTGTTGCAAGGGGAATGGAATGTAAGAGCAGTGAAATGCTACAGCAGATGTACAGGGCCTTGGTGAGACCAGATCTAGAGAACTGTACAATTTTGGTCTCCTTTATTTTATACAGGATATAATTGCCTCGGCAGTTAAGAGGAGGTCCACTTGACTCATTCTTGGAATGAAGGATTTAGAATGTGAAGAAACTTTGAACAGGTTAGGCCTTTACCCATGGAGTTTATAACAATATGAGGTGATCGTATTGAAATGTAAAAGATCCTGAGGGGATTTGTTAGGGTGTATGCTGAGAGGATGTCTCCCCTTGTAGGAGAGGCTGGAACTAGTGAACACATTATCATAGGTTTTGCTCATAAGCCCGGGTAAAGAGAATTTTATCTCTCTTTCAATTGTTGTTCTGTGGAAATCTTTTTCCTAGAAAACAATGGAGACTAGGTCATTGGATTTACTCAAGGCTGAGGTAGATTAGATTTTAACAGACAAGGGAGTCGTGGATTATTTGGGGTGTGTGGAACAAAGGAAGGTGAAGGTAAGACCATGACTGAATCAAGCATATCTAATCAAATAACAGTGAAGTCTTGAAGAGGCCACATGACCTCCTCTCCTGTGTTCCCATTTTCTATACCTGATTTATACCTTCTAGGTGATGGACAGGAGTTGAGCAGTTGCTGTAGAATACCCAGCGTCCACAGCATTTATGTGGCTGTTCCAGTTGACTTTCTTATCAGTGTGGTTGCCAGGATGTTGATGGTGATACCATTGAATGTCATGGAAGTGTGGTTAAACCATCTCTTGTTGGAAGTGGTCATGGCCTGTTACTTGTTTGGTCAAGGGATTACTTGTAATTTAACTCGAAATTGCACACTGTGTAAGCCCTGTTCCATGTCGAAATGGATTGCTTCACTATCTGTAATAATGAAAATGTATCAGTAACCAACACCAAACATCCCCACTTCTGACCTTATAATGTATTGAAGATCATTGCTAAAGCACTTGAGTGGAGAGGGGCCTGCAGTGCTGCCCTAAGGGTGTCGTCCTGTAGTGTTCTAGAATGGAAATGATTTACCTCCATTTAAATGTAAATATCCTTGTGTTATATATGACTCGAACCACGGGAGGAGTTTCCCGTCTGATACTGAGCTGTTTGGAACATTGTTCTTAGTTCCGTATTTGAACTTATGAAGTCTGGAGCTCAGTGATCCTGGCTTAACTCAAACTGAGCCTTGGTGATTAATAGCTTAATTGACAGTTCAGCTCAACTATTTTCTAATTAAGCATTAATGAGAAGATTGGTTTTTCTCCTGTTTTTGTGGAGAAGACATGGCTGGTCACTTATACACCCTGGGTGGATCCTAGTGTTGTAGTTTGTACTGGAGCAGCTCATCTGGAGACGCATCTAGATGTAGAGCACAAGACTTTATTATACAGTAACAACCCCCTGAGTTGAATCCCAGTGGATCTGCCCACAAATTCATGTTTAGCAGGTCTTTGTGATAGCCAAGGAGACCACATTTCCACGTGCATGCCCTCTCAATAATCAAACGAAAACACCATACAGGCAGTTCCTGGGTTGTGAATGGATTCTATTCACATGTCTGTTGACAGTTCGATTTGTGCTTGTCAGAACACAGTGCAGGACAAACCAGCCATTCATAAGTACAGGCAATATTCATCTGTCAGATACTTAAAATTACAGCCCATATAGGATCCTGTTCGTAAGTCATGTGTTCGTAAAATGTAGCACCCCTATGAAGAAGGAAATGTGTGAAATACATTTATTCAAATTGTTGTTACCTTATAATTGCCTGACTTTGTGAAATGCTAGAGTTTTTCATCGAGAAAAGTCAATAGTGGAACTCTATTACTCTTTTAGAGTGTCCACTTTCTGCATCATCCCACATCTTCTTCCACTTGCTGTGTCACCTTCTCTCCACCTGATCATTCTTTTACTTGTAGCCATTTGGTAGCAGAGAACTTGAGTTTTGCTGGAAAAAAACACGTTTTGTTGAAGCTGTCTTGCACTCATCAAACTATTTGTGTCACAATTATCCAGTTCTGAACTGCTCAATGTTCTAATCCACCCCATTTTAACATAGAAGGGCAGCAGGAAACGTAGAATCCCTAGTGTGGAAACAAGCTCTTCGTCCCAACAAGTCCACACCGACCCATCCCCCTATAACCCACCTAATCTACATATCCCTGAACACTGTGGGCCATTTAGCATGGTCAGTCCACCTAGCCTGCACATTTTTGGGCTGTGGGAGGAAACCCACACAGACACGGAGAGCATGTGCAAACTCCACACAGACAGTCACCCGAGGGCGGAATTGAACCCGGGTCCCTGGCGCTGTGAGGCAACAGTGCTAACCACTGAGCCACCGTGCCGCCCCAAATACAGCGATATTGTCATAAGGAGAATGTCCTCAGTTCAAAGGTGAGATTCGGTTTGCACAAGGACTTGTGAAACGGGTCACTTCTACGAGTGCTGCCTTGAATGGAAACCTTTGTGACTAGTCAGTGGTGAGGTGGGTCAAGTAGATTATTCCCTCTCACTGCCTGTGGCGCATAGAGTCCTAAGGATGGAGCTGTTAAGTCTGTATCAGATTGACCAGTCAAGTTAATGGAAAATTGCTCTTGCTGATGGTCTTTGAGTGCATTCTGTAATCTGGGTACTTCCTCTGAGTGCTGGAGCCTTGATGTCTTGTTTAACCTTGAACTGATTGTCAAAGTCAGGTCCTGTTATCGAAGACGGTTAACCACTGAAATTCTGCCTTACTCCCCCACATCCTTGGCTTTACAAATAGGCACATAAAGTTCAAGACCGAAGACATTGTGCAAAATCATCATAAATCACCGGTGGTATTATAGCTAATTCTGGACAGTGTGTTGAGCAGTGGTAGAGGAAATTCACTGGATTAGCTGCTGCAATAAAGGTTTTATTGACGTAGAGAAACTTGTTCTGCTCTCTTTAAAGCAGAAGAGGTTGAGAAGAGATTTAATAGCTCTTTGAAAGTACTTTATTTGTGAATAATGAGAAACTCCTTCTATTGGTCAAAATGTCAGTGTTCAGAAATAATTGACAAAAAAACAAAAGAGGACATGACAAAATATTTCTGCTGCAAGTTGTCAGAGTCTAGAAAGCACTATATGAAAGGGGGTTGGAAGCAGAATCAATAATATTTTTGAAAAGTGGAAAAATTTGCAGGGTTACAGAAAAAGCAGAAAAGTATGACAAATTGGATAGTTTTTTTTTAACTCACTCTCAGGACATGGTCATACCGGCTGGCCAACGTTTATTGTCCATCCCTAGTTGCCCTTGTGAAGGTGGTGGTGCTTTCTTGAGTTGTTGCAGTCCTCATACTATATGTCGACCTACAGTGTTCTTAAGGATTTTGACCCAGTGACAGTGAAAGAACGGCAATTATATTTCCATGTCAGGACGGGGAGTGGCTTGGAGAAAAACTTGCAGCTGGCAGTGTTGCTATGTATCTCCTGCTGTTGTCCTTCTAGATGGAAATGGTCATGGGTTTAGAAGGTTTTTCTGATGAAGGGTTCAGGCCCAAAACGTCAAGTTTTCCTGCTCCTGTGATGCTGCTTGACCTGCTGTGTTCATCCAGCCCCATGCTTGTTATCTCGGATTCTCCAGCATCTGCAGTACCTTTTATCTCTGATGGGTTTAGAAGGTGCTGTCTGAGGACGTTTGGTGAATTTCTTAAGTGCATCTTCTACGTAGTATACACTGCTGGTACTGAACATTGGTGGTGGAGGGAGTTGATGTGCCAATCAAGCAGGCTGCTTTGTCCTGGAAGGTATCAAGCTGCTTGAATATTGTTGGAGTTGCAGTTATCCAGGCAAGTGGGGAGTATCCCATCACACTTCTGACATGTGCTTTGTAGATGATGGACAGGCTTTGAGGATTCAGAAGGTGAGTTACTCATTGATATATTCCTAGCCTCTGACCTACTCTTGTTGCCACTGTATTTATGCAATGAGTCCAATTGAGTTTCTGGTCAGCAGCAATCCCCAGGATGTTGATAGTGGGCAATTCATTGGTAACACCATTGAATGTCAAAGAGTGGTGACTAGATTGTCTCTTATTGGAGATGGTCATAATGTGGCATTTGTGTGGCAGGAATGTTACTTGCCATTTGACAGCCCAGGATATTGTCCAGATCTCGTTGCATTTGAACATGGAATGTTTCAGTATCTGAGGAGTCATGAACATTGTGCAATTATCGGCGAACATCTCCACTTCTGTCCTTATGATGAAGGGAAGGTCATTGATGAAGCAGCTGAAGATAGTTGGGCCCAGGACACTCCCCTGAGGAACTCCTGCAGAGATGTCTTGGAGCTTTGATAACTGACCTCCAGCAACCTCAACCCCCACCTTCCAGTGTGCCAGGTATGACTCCAACTAGCGGAGTGTTTGCCCCCTGTTACCCATTGATTCCAGTCTTGCCAAGGCTCCCTGATACCCATATCTGGTCAAATGCAGCCTTGATGTCAAGAGCTGTCACACTCACCTCGCCTCTGGAATTCAGCTCTTTGTCCATGTTTGAACCAAGGCTGTAATGAGGTCGGGTGCTGGATGGCCCTGGCGGAACCCAAACTGGACATCACTAAGCAGGTGCTGCTTGATGGCACCACTGATGACACCTTCCATCATTTTACTGATGATTGAGAGTAGACAGATAGGGTGGTAATTGGCTGGGTTGGATTTGTCCTTTTTTTTTTGAACAGGACATACCTGGGCAATTTCCACATTGTTGGGTAGCTGCCAGTGTTGTAAATGTAATGGAAGGGCTTGTCTAGGCGTTCAGAAAGTTCTGGAGCACAAGTCTTAAGTACTGTTGCCGGAATATTGTCAGGGCCTGTAGCCTTTGCAGTATCCATTGCCTCCAACTGTTTCTTAATGTCAAGTGGAGTGAATCGAATTGGCTGAAGACTGATATCTGTAATGTTGGGGACCACTAGAAAAGGCCAAGATGGATCATCCACTCGACATTTTTGGCTGAAAGTTGTTGTGAATGCACTGATGTGCTGGGCTGTTCCATCATTGAGGAAGGGGATATTTGTGGAGCCTCCTTCTCTAGTGACTTGTTTAATTGTTCACCACCACTCACAACTGGATGTGGCAGGACTGCAGAGCTTAGATCTGATCCATTGGTTGTGGAATTGCTTAGCTGTGTCTATCACTTGCTACTTATGAAAGTTTGACATGCAAGTAGTCCTGTTTGGTAGCTTTACCTGGTTGATACTTTATTTTTAGGTATGGCTGGTGCTGCTCCTGGCGTGCCTTCTTGCCTTCTCCATGGATCTGGGGTTGATCCCCTGGCTTGATGGTAATGGTTGACTGGGGGGATATGCAAGTCCATGACATTACAGATAGTGCTGGAGTATAGTTCTGCTGTTGATGGCCCACAGTGCCTCATGGATGCCCAGTCTTGTGTTGCTCGATCTATTCGAAGTCTTTCCCATTTAGCACTGTGATAGTGCCACACAACACAGTGGAAATTATTCTCAATGTGAAGGCGCGACTTTGTCTCCACAAGGACTGTGCCGTGGTCACTCTTACCGATACTGTCCTGGATAGATGCAACTGCACCTAGCAGATTGGTAAGGATGAGGTCAAGTATGTTTTTCCCTCTTGTTGGTTCCCTGACCACCTGCCGCAGAGCCAGTCTAGCACCAAGTCCTTTCGGACCTGACCAAAGAGCTCTTTCAAAGAGATGATACAGGCACAATAGGTGAACAACCTCTTACTTTGCTGCATTATTCCCCAATTTCTTCTTCAACGTCCTTATTCATGATATAGTTGGTGAGATTCTACTCAACATTTCCCTCTTCTGTCCTGACTTCCACCCTACATGAAGTCCAACCTGTTCAAAAATCCATCCACTCTTTGTTTGCTCAGTCGCCAACCTTCATTAACATTGTTCATTCTCCAGAGCACTGAATCCAAAATCCTTGACCCTTGTTGACAAATGCCTGTCATGGTTGTGCCCTGACACTGCAGCCCACATCTCCAGCCTGCTGCTCCACAATGTTGGCTCTGCTTCCAGCCAAATCAGTCCTGGCATTTTTGATTTGCTTCTTGTGATCCTTACAATGTGGAGGGCTTTGAGTTTCTTCCTGTGTAAAAGGCACTATTAAAATTGCAAGTTTAAAATAAAGTAACTACCAGTGAATAATGTAACACTATCTTAGCTCATGCACAGGCTCAAATCTAGAAAAAGTTGACTAATTAAATATTTTCATTCTTAACTGAGTGCAGTGCTCTGAAAAGAGGAGTCAACTACCAGAGGAAGTGGTCGATGCAGGTATTTAAAAGACATTTGGATAGGTGCGTGAATAGTGAAGGTTTGGAGGGATATGGGCCAAATGCAGGTAAATAGGACCAGTTTAGTTTGGGAAACTTGGTTGGCATGGACGAGTAGGACCAAATGGTCTGTTTCCATGCTGTATGACTCCATGACTCTCTAACTAAGCTTGTAACATACTTGAGCCAAAATTGTAACATGCCAGTAATTTTGCAATTTTTTATTCCAAGCTGTTATAAGGATAATGTCTGTAGGAAGTGAAAGGAAATACTGTAGTGTATTGTAGTGAGGAAGCCAAATCCAAGGATGAACTAAGAAACATTGTGGACTCAGTAACACTCCACGGAAAGCAGGTGCTATCGATCCCTCCCGTGGGAGCAGTAGGGTACCCACAATGGTGTCATATTCTCAACTGATATTTGCAGTCTTGATGGGGACGCAGGCAGGGTAGGGAAAAAATAATATTGATGGAACCTTCTCTTTAGTTTGTAGTTTGAAGTTTTAGGTGAGTTATTCTAAGTCTATTCAAGGGAATGTGGGTGTTGTTGGCTTGGCTACCATTTATCACTGACCAGTAAGTGCCCTTCAGAAGCTGGTGGTGAGCTGGCAGTCTTGAAATGCTGCAGTGCTGTTGGGAAGAGAATTCCAGAATTTTGACCCAGTGGCTGAAGGAATATCAGTACAGTTCCACGTCGAGATAGTGTTAGTTTTAAGGAGTTCTTAAAGTTGGTGGTTCCGTATAGCTGCTGCCTTTGTCCGTCTGGGTGGTGGAGGTCATGGATTTGGCCAGGCGCTGTCAAAAGATTCTTGGTGAGTTGCTTCAGTGTGTCTTGTAGATGATACACAATGTTGGCACTCTGTGCTGTTGGTGAAGGGAATGAATGTTCACGTTGGGTTGGTGGGCTGCTAGTCAAGCAGACTATATTGCCCTGAATGATATTGAGTTTCTTGAGTGATTTTGGAGCTGCAGCCATCCAGATAAATAATGACATGACCACTTCCGACGTGTCCTGTAGATCATATACAGGCTTGGGCGAATCAGGAGGTGAGTCATTCGACACAGAATTCTTAGCCTCGGACTTGCTGTTGTAGCCAAAGTGTGTTTTTGGCTGGTCCAGTTCAGATTCTGGTCAATGATAACCCCCGCGATGTTAATAGAGAATTCAGTGAATGTCATGCCATTGAACTTAAGAGAGTGGTGGTGGTTAAGTGACCTTTTGTTGGAAATGGCCATTGTCTGGCATTTGTGTAGTGTAAGCTAGCCACTTGTAATCTAAAACCGGCTGCATTTGGACACATCAGTATCTGAGGAGTTGTGAATGATGCTGATCATTGTGCAAACGTTGGTGAACTTCCCAAATTCTGACCTTATGATTTCCAGGAGTCATAGAAACTTTAAAAAAGTATTTTAAACTGTGGAAAAACCTGGAATGTTGATCTTCCCTCTATTCCAATGATATTCCCCCTAAGCCCTCAAATCTGCTATGATTGCCCATCTTCTGGAAGGACTTTGTAACCCCACCATTGTTGCAACTCAGCAATGTTCCCACCCAGATCTCCCTTTCCCCTACAAAGTACATAACAGCTGCTGCTTCCCAATCCATGTACATCTTTTTCAGAATACCAATCAAATTTCCTCTTTGGATCTTACCGCTGTGAGAAGTCCAGTGTGTCTGTCTGTGACAGTGGTGAATTATCCATTTCTCAACCAGTCTGCGATCTTCACAGCCACCCCGTTAACTTTATCTTATGTAACCTTGCTACTCCTATTGTGTCACAGATAAAGTCCATTTCTTATTGTTTTGTTAATATACTCATCTCTCCTGCCTCTTTCTCCTTTTCTCTCCCGCTGTCTCCTTTTCTCATTCTCTTCTCCTCCTCCCCACAACCCATCAGAACCATAGAAAACACTCTTGAATTCTGCACTTCTCTGCCAGAACTTTTCGCCAGTCCATGCTCATCCTAGAATGAAAATGTTAACCTGAACTGTTTTTCGCTGCCTTACAAACCATCTCAGCATTTCTTGCCGCCAGCAAGTGTGAGGAGCCCCATGGATTTATGTTGGTAAGACTGATCCCATCTGATCATCTGTCTTTGCCACATCCTATTGTTTCCCAGGTCCCACCTTCCTCTAACCTTGCACTGCCTCACTTTGAACTCCCATCAAATCCTCTCCTGTCTCCCGTTATGCCCTCTCCAAGCTCATCTTAACCAGGAGACCCCACATTCTATAGACAAGATGAGCTGTATCCTCATGCCAACTAAACTGCTGACCAGCTAGTTTTCTCCCATGTTTACCAAAATTGCTTCAGTACAGTCCCAATGCTTCAGATCTAACAGTATCACTCCTCAGAATACCAACACCCCTCTGTCCTTACAAACCACCATCTTACTTTCAGTCTCCTCCTCCAAGTGTTTGAGCTCCACATTTGAGTCTCTCCAGTCCACCCCGCCACAGTATCAATTTTTTTTAAAAATCCAAATCCCAAAAAACCTTCAGTGTATAGTTATAAACTCTTCCTCCTCAACCTTTTCAACCTGTCTGCACCTTTTGATACACGCGACCATGACATTCATCAATATCTCATCATTGTCATCCAACTGCATAGGTTTACAATTTATTTTTCCCTATTTAGTTACAGCCAGAGATTCACCTGCAATGACTTCTCTTTTTGATCCCACATCATTGATTCTCGTCTCCCCCAGGGATCACACCTTAACATGTACACTGATGACTGTCTGCTCTCTCAACTCTTCCACTTCTATTGAGTCATCTAGTGTTTTTCAGTTGTCAGGCTGCTCATCTAGTGCCGGTGAGCAGAAATTTCCTCTCGTTATCCTGTTTTTTTTTTCTATTCATTTGTGGGATGAGAGTACCACTGGCTGGCCAGCATTTATTGCCTATCCCTAGTTGCCCTTGAGAAGGTGGTGGTGAGCTGCCTTCTTGAACCGTTGCAGTCCATCAGCTGTAGGTTGATCCACAATGCCATTAGGGATGTAATTCCAGGATCTTGACCCAGCGACAGTAAAGGAACGGCGATATATTTTCAAGTCAGAATGGTGAGTGGCTTGGAGGGGAACTTGGAGGTGGTGGTGTTCCTATATGTCTGCTGCCCTTGTCCTTCTAGATGGAAGTAGTCATGGGTTTGCAAGGTGCTGTCTGAGATCTGTGGTGCATTTCCACAGTGCATCTTGTAGATAGTACACACTGCTGCTACTGAGCGTCGTTCGTGGAGGAAGTGGATGCTTGTGGATGTAATGCCAATCAAGTGGGCTGCTTTGTCCTGGATGGTGTCAAGCTTCTGGAGTGTTGTTGGGGCTGCAATCATTCAGGCAAGTGGGGAGTATTCCATCACACTCCTGATTTGTGCCTTGTAGATGGTGGACAGGCCACAAAGTCTGTTCCCTAGCCATTGTCTTGTTCCTGCCTTTAGGAACTATGAGCATGCAGTCTGGAACCTCTCTGTGTCTTGTGTGACTGCAGAATGCGCTGCCATATTTCAGTTCTGTCACCACAACGGCTAATTTTTCCCTCTATATCATCATCATCTGCTCTAAACCTGTCTCAGCTCATCTACTACTGCAACCTTTATTCATGCCTTTGTTACTTCTGGATTTGACTATTCCAGTACCCCTCTATCAATGAGCCATTCTTCCACCCTTCAAATTTAGGACTCTTGTCCTAATTGACAGCGATTTCACTTCATGCTTTACCTTCCTGCTCATCGATCTACATTGTCTCCTGATTAAAAAACTGACTCTCTCCCCGGCCTTGCTACTTCCTAACTCGCTCATCTCTTTCAGCCTCTTAATACTCCAAGAAGCCTATGTTCTTCTCATTCAGACCTCAAGTTCTCGATTTAGCTCCCCTAATAACTGTGGTGTTTTCAGCTCCCAAAGCCCTAAACTCTACAGTTTCTTTGCTAAACCTCTGTCTCTTTGATTCCTTCTTCTAAAACCAGTCTTACGGACCTAGTTTTGATAATTGGGCGTTTATGTGCAAAATGTCGCAAGGCCTGGGCAACAATCAGGCTTTGGATGATGTTTCAGGCAAATGTTACTTTTTACTGAAGTGCCAGTCAATGACCATCTCCAACAAGAGAAAATCTACCCATCTCCTCTTGATGTGCAGTAGTATTACCATCACTGACTCTCCACTATCAAAACCTTGGGAATTTCCATTGACCAACTGGAACTGGACCAGCAGTGTAAATATTGTAGCGACAAGACCAGATCAGAGACTGGTAATTCTTCAATGATTCCTCAAAACCTGTCCCGTGTTTTAGAAGGCACAAAATGGCAGCATGATGGACTCGCCTTCACTTGCCAGGTTGAGTTCAGCTCCGACAACAGTCAAGTAGGCTGATACCATCCAGGACAGAGAACCCACTTCGTTGTCATCCAATCGACAAACACTTAGTCACTTTACCATGAACAGGCAATGGTAGCAGTGTGTAGTATCAGGTGCACTGCAACAACTCACCAAGGCACCTTGAATAGGACCTTCCCAACACGCAGCCTGTCACTCGGATGGACAAGTGTTATGATGATGGGCCAGAGCCTGAAGTACAGTAGACTGTTAGCATATAATGCCAAAGTGTCTTTGTTTAAAGGAGGGCTGATACTGCCAGAAGTGGCTGTGGATCTAAAGTAAGTGGCTAGAGAGAGAAACTGATGAAATGTAAATGTCAAAGAAACTTCAAACAGACTGGAATGTGATCTCTTATGTCCGCAAAAACAAAGAGGGGCTGGTCACCCCCTGGTCAACAGCGAGCTGTCCTCTGTGGGTTATATCCGAAACAGCAGATACAGTTTGTGTTTTCCCTCTTTGAAGACTGCAGTCAAACATTGATCCCCGAGTTGCCCCTGTGTTGCAGGTAAAGGAAAATCCACCGTCACTGAGTGTTGCAAACCATTTTTTTAAAAAAAAATCAGGACAAGCAAGCTTCCATCAACCTGCAGAATCAAGAATCTCAAGATTAATCAACTGTTTAACTGCTAACATCCTAACTCTAACCCTATCGCTACCGGTAACCGCCAATGGAATAGCTGCAACATCCAACTATCCGCTTTCTGCAAACAATTCAGAAGCTGATATGTATTTATTTTTTAAGATTTATCTTTTGGATTGTCCTGTTCGTTTGAATCTATGTGGATGCTTGTTGCGTTACTAATTCTCATGTTTAGTAGTTGATAAAATCACTCTGTTGATTTGAGAAAACCTGGTTAAATTTGCTCCTTTGAAATTCATTTGGATCTGGGACAAAGATATTCAGAGGAGAAGAAATCCTTTCTAAATTCACCTTGTTACAATTGGCCGAGGGGCTGGCTGATGGAAGAAGGGGAAATAGTTCATCCCTGCTCACCAGGAGGCTTAGCAGTTTGGGATCTGCTGTCTGAAGCTGTAATGAATTGGGAACCTCGTCCAGATCTGATCTGAGCACAAGGGAAGCAGAAAAATGAGATTGTCAAAACCTGCAAGTTCCTTTCCGATTTACACATCCTGACTATATCACCAAATCAATAAGCAAAAATCGCCTTGCGTGGCTCGGTGTCAAACATTTCTAATAATGATCCCATGAAGTATCTTGTGAGATACTTTATTACATTAAAGGTACTATATACAGTATAAGGTGTTGATGTTAAATTAAGTGAAAACATGTCTGTATTAGTAACCTTGCAGTTCACGGTTAAATAGACTTGAATACAAGCAAAGCCTCATGTTCTTTTGGTTGCTAGGAGCAATAGTTTGTATAAAATGAGGCAAGAGGGAAGAATAGCCACTGTAACCAGATGCAGAATGTTGAACACCATGTAAAATGATTGATTTGATAAACTATTTTCTAACCACCTTGACCACAGTGCTGCTGATGTAAGTGAAGTTTTTAAAAGTCTTACTGTACCAGTGAACTGGATTAAGCCATTGGTAATTAGCCTACTCGGTGGATTTTCAGATCACGTCTCTTCAGCTCGCTAGTATGATCGGCTTTAGTAATTGTAGGGGGATCTGTATTTATTGATTCATGCTCTGACCTGTATCTGTGTCTTTTAATTCAATACTTTGTGGGTACAGGCATTTAATGTTTACTTTCCTCTTCAGAAATGATTTTAATCTCCAGTTTTGGAAGTTGAGGGGCTTTGTGTTTCTTTGTTGCGTTCTGGTGTATTTATTGAATGGTTTACGTTGCTCATTAAAATTCAGCGTTGTTGTAAAGCATCCAGAGACTTGATTTATTCACTGAGGTGTTAAATGGAAATGGAGGTGTAAATCTTGTATCTGAAATGAAAAATTGCTATTGATTCTCATGTTGCATTGCAGGGAAAGAAGTGATGTTGCTCATGCAAGCATTGAACACGCTCAGCACTCCAGAGGAGAAACTGGCAGCTTTGTGCAAGAAATATGCAGACTTGGTACGTTGTGTCATTGCGTTACTCCTGCCGGAATATTACACATTGTGAACTGGGAGCGGAGAGAATGAGGAAAGAGAAAAATACAAGTAGCCAAAGTTTTTGACATTCTTCTGTTTAAATTATTGGCCTTAGAACATCGGTTCATTGAGCTTATGAGTGCATAAACTAGGTATATATTCCCTAGAGTTTAAAAGATCTGAACTGACTGCAATATACAAAATTCTTAAGAGACGTGAGGGGTAGATGCAGGGAGGGTATTTCTCCTGATGGTATCTCGAGTCAAATTTCAAAGCTTCAGAATAAAAAGTTGGCAATTTAGGACTGAGGTGAAGGAGAAACATGGTTTTCACTTCAGATTATTGTGAACCTTTGGAATTCTTGACCTTCAGATATCTGTGGATATTCAGTCATCGAGTGTATTTGTAAAATCAGCATGGTATGGTTACAACAAGGAAGAGGCTGTCATTTCAATGCTTTCTGCAAGAGTAACTCAGCTGGTTCCATTCTGCTATCGTGTCAGGACAGAGTTTTAAAGGTACATGTTAGGTACTGAAGAAACTAGGTGATTTAGGGAATAGTCCAGGAAGTGAAGTTGAGTTAGTAGATCAGCCATCTTTATATTGAGTTGGTAGAGCAGGTTCAGAGGTCCAAATGACCTACATTTATGATGTTCTGTTATAATCAAGGCCTTAAGAGCAAGGTTTGATGTAGTATTTGTTCTGTTGTTTTTCCAAAACATCTATATCCCTAGTCATCTGGGGCGACTGGAGGTAGTCATGGGATAGACCCATCAAAGATTGGAAGGGGTTGTTAACTTAGCGTGATGATCATCATTTACTCATCAAGCACTGACTTTCTGGAAAATAAAACAATTTTGTGGCACTGGTTATAGGAAATCTTTTTTTTTTTTTTTTAGCTTTTCCTCTTCCAAAACAAATTGCTGGAATTTTTCAGCAAGTCTGGCAGCATCTGTGGAGAGAAAGCAGAGTTAACATTTTGGGTCCAGTGACCCTTCCTCAGACCTCCCCTGCTCAACTCCGTTCTGAAGAAGGGTCACTGGACCTGAAATGTTAACTCTGCTTTCTCTCCACAGATGCTGCCAGACCTGAGATTTTCCAGCAACTTGCTGTTTTTGATTTTGATTTCAAGTGTTTGCAGTTCTTTGGATTTTTTTGCTTTACCTTTTGCTGAGGAACAAGGTATTGTTGTGCTCCTATACCTCATTGAAGTAACAGAGCTAGTGAGAGTCTTGGCTGTAGTTTGAGATTTTTCGGGTGCCGCACCAGCCTGGTTTTGTTCTGGCTTGCTGTTTGCACGACAGCACTTAAAGCACCACTGAGGTCCTGGGGCATTTTTCATTACTTATTGTTTTGTTCCTGCTCAGTGAGATCATTTTTGGCACCTCACAATTACCCTGGCCCATTGCAGTCTAAAAGATGCACTTGCTCTTCCCAAGCACTTCATGCAGCCCAGCAATCTCCAGTGTTTTTGTGTGATTCAAGGCAGTGAATCTGCGAATGCTATTGAACCTTAAAAACAGCATAGTTAGAACTGTCCTGTCCTCCCCCTCCATCAGTGGTTGTTTTCCACAGGGTTCCCTGCAGCATGTTAATGGTCTGGAATGGGGACTATGGTGAATTTTTCCCTTGTGTAATTTACACCCTCACCACAACCAAGGTTCGTCATTCCTAGAACAGCCTGAGAATTTGATTTGGGGCCATCTTGGTGCCTGTTTTAAGACCATAAGAAATAAGAACTACTCAAAAAAACAATTAGGAGGGAGGCAGTGGCCTGTTAATCCAGAGACCTCTTTAATGTTCTGGGGACCTGGGCTCAAATCCCACCGTGACAGATGGTGGAATTTGAATTCAGTAAATAAAGTCTGGAATTAAGAGCTTGACAATGACCATGAATTCATTGTCAATTGTCTGTTTCACTAATGTGCTTTGGGGAAGGAAACTGCAATCCTTACCTGGTCTGGCCTGCATGTGACTCTGGACCCACAGCAATGTGGTTGACTCTTAACTACCCTCTGGGCAATTAGGGATGGGCAATAAATGCTGGCCTAGCCTTCAACGCCCTCGCTTGTGAATGAATAGAATAAAAAGACTGATCCAACATTCGTCACGTCTTGCCTTTTCTCCGTTATTCCTGATTTTTCCCCTTTAATTGCAAGTGAAACCCTTTGGCCGAAGTGTGCTGTTGAGAGTGGTAGACTGCAGCCTTACGTTTTGTAAGGGAAGGTCTCTCTCTTTACTCTTTTACATTTGATACTTGATTGTCATTTCAGCAACACTGAGCATTCCTGTAGATAGACCTAAAGCCTGTTGCAGACTGGAGCGTGTTCACCATTTAGCTAAACATTAATAAGAGCCAGGATTATCCAGCAAATCGCTTCAGCAATGTTTCAGTTTACTGAAACAAACCAGATTCTTTGTGCTTTGAAGGCTAATTGTAACAACAGGGGAGGCAGTGGTGTCGCAGAAGTGGAACTGAACTCAAAATCCAGAGCACTCCAATCTGCTGTGGTGGAAATCAAATTCAGTAAGAATCTAGAATAAAAAGTTGTCCTAATGGTGACTGTGTAACCACTGCTGATTATTGTAGAACTCATCATTAATATGCTTTAGGGAAGGAGATCTGCCATCCTTACCCAGTAAGGATGCGCATGACTCCAGACCCAGAGCAATGTTGTTGACTCTGAGCTGCCTTCTGTGCAATTAAGGATGGGCAATAAATGTTAGCGGAGCCAGTGACACCTCATTCCATGGACAAACGAAGAAACAAATCAAGCGTTGTATGTTGCTGGTGTGTTTGGCCCTAAGAATTACCGCTAACCCTTTGTCCCTGGGGTCATTTTTAGTGTTGTGTACACTATCTTTTGATTGTGAGCGTCAAATACATTATGAAGTCTTGAAGTGTTTTGGGTTCTAAATGAGCTTAGTAGATTGGAGATGGAGTTCGGAGCCAATACAAGTGGTGATGCATGCTGATCATTCAGCCCCCACCTCCCCATTCCCCTGATGTTGCTGGCCCAGGAACCGAAATCCAACTAAGATATAATACAGTGTGGTGCTGGAGGAACACAGCAGGCCAGGCAACATCAGAGGAGCAGGAAAGTTGACATTTCAGGTCGGGACCCTTCTGCAGAAATGCTCCTCTGATGCTGCCTGGCCTGCTGTGCTCCTCTAGCTCTACACTGTTATATCTGACTCCAGCATCATCTTCTTACTATCTCCATCTAAGATATCTTGCTTTGTACTGGACTATCTTGAAGAAGGTGATGAGCTCAATGTTGACCACTGGAATAGGAGCAAATACAGCCACTGGATTGCTATGCTCACAGGAAATGCAGAGCTGGGAATTTGATGCAAAACCTGATCAATAATAAAACCGCTCCATTTTTGCTTTCCCCATGAAATTGAGAACTTTCTTTAGACCACGTAGATTTAATATAATGTTAAAAATGAGAACAGAACTTATTTATCAGTGTTTGACATAGTTCAGATATTGCTTTCTGTTGGAAGTCTCTGTCCACCTACGAAGTTGGAATTTTGACTTCCTAAACCATCCATCACTCTGGGGAACAAGGCAACAGGCTGTATCTTCCAGTGTTTGTCCTCTCAACTTGCAGAATTATTTTATTGGCAACATGACTGACCATTCACAAGACAGGTCAGAGTTCACTACCCACAAATCCTGGCTCTTAGCCCCATTCTCCAGCACTACCCATCAGATGGTGGAAAAGTAAGCACTCTTTAATAGACCCGGTGAGGAGTGGTTATGGTTTCCCCTCTTCTTAACCCTCTCTCAGTCACTTGTGACAAATATTTTTATTCTGTCTTAAGACATAGTTATCACACTTAATGAATCCTGGTTAACCAGGTTAAAAAATAAAGCAGAGCCAATTCTGGAGCAAGAATATGGAGTTTTATTACCAATGACTGAAAAAAATAATAAAACAAAACATAGTTAAAGATCTTAAGAGTGCCTTTGGTTGTGTGAATGAAAAGACCAATGGCCAACTGTTTAATTGTTGTCTTGTCTCCTCTGTAATGGTAGAACTTTAGATGGCCTGGAGTTCTTAGTGAATCATTGTTGTTATTACAAGTTGCTTTTCACCAGCTAGTTTTCTGAGCTCAAGGGAGACTGGCAGAGCGAGAGGAGCTTCCAGCATCTTTGCTGTTATCATTCCATATAATTCCCACTGCATTGTTGTTCAAAGAAAGCTACTGAAACATGATTTGTTTGTATGTTCCAAGTATACCTCTATTGTCTTTTTTCAAACTGAATGCTTCTAAAATAACATTCCATCTCCAATATGTGAAGATATGATGTAAATGTGAGCAAAATAAAAGAGGCAAGCTTCTGACAGCTCAATGAGTTTCAGGCCCTCTTGATTAAGATGGGAATTCCATCGCAGCTCTTGTTTGTGTATTCAGTGTGTGGTGCCTGGGCTTGTTAGATGGTCATAGCTGCCATTTTAGGTCACCAGAGTTTTTTTTAAAACCATTTTTAGTCCATGAGAGTCTCAGATATTGAATTTTAATGGTGAAAGTTGAATATTGATAGTCCATTTTCAGTACAGTTGTAGCAATATGAGCACCCAGAAGGAAACATTTTTCAAGATCTTATCAATGGATAGCTGCATCACTTCTTTGCCTCTAAAATCAATTGCAACAGCATAACGTAGTCATACGAAAGTTGACTGTATTTTTCTTATGAATTGAATGTTAAATGTTTTTTGCGTCACTGCAGTTGAACTTTACAGTTCGGGTTGATGGATCAAGGTGAAGCTGAGCTATGGTCCGAGAACCACTGAGATTGGTTTCAACATTCCTGAGCTGGGGAGGGGAAAATATTAGTGTGCTAGTTCTTAATTGATCTCCAGTAACTTGTAATAGAAGTAAAAGCATGTAAAGGTTTGGTGAGGACAGAAGTGACTTTGGTCACAATGCTCAAGCTCTCCATTAAAACATTATTATTTGTTGCTGCGGCAAGGAACTAAAGGCTGCATGCAACAGGAGTCAGTGGCCTTTAGGAGAGGTTAGTTGAGGATATTGATAAGTTAACAAAGTGTTTCCAGTTTGTTTTTCTTCTTATTGGTGTTTTTGGGTCATTTTCATCAGTTTTACTTTTCTTATTGTCACGTGGAAGGGGTGCTGAAGGCGAAGGATCATCTTGTTAAATGTTCTCCAAGATGGCAGCTTTTGTTGCCGATAATTAGTAAAGGTGAAGAAACTAGTCTCGTCCGGTTGAAATTTTCAAACTAGCACAGGGTGCCTGTTTATGTTATGATGCAAATTCCCTAGCTCCCTTAATAAAAACCGAAAGAACTGCGTTTGCTGTAAATCAGAAATAAAAACAGAAGTTGCTGGAAAAGCTCAGCAGGTCTGGCAGCATCTGTGGAGATCAGAGTTAACGTGTCAGGTCCAGTGACCCTTCCTCAGAAGGGTTCTGAGGAAGGGACAGTCAATCCAAGACGTTAACTCTGATTTCTCTTCACAAATGCTGCCAGACCTGCTGAGCTTTTCCGGCAATTTTTTTTCGGTCCCTACATCCTTCTCAGTCTGGCCGCAGTATTTTTTTCTTTATGGGATATGGATGATGCTGGGTGGCTAACATTTACTGCCCATCCCTATTGCTGCTGGAACCAAGTTCTATGGTATGTCAGTTAAGAGTCAACCTACTGTTGTTGGTCTTGACTGTCTGGCCAGGCCAGGCAAAGATAGCAGATGACCTTTCCTAAACAACATTATTAAACCAGATTTGCTCACAACAATCGACAGAGGTTACATGGTCACCTTTAAGTTAGTTTTTAATTCCAAATTTCATCCATTCAGATGTCACCATCTGGTTAGGGTGGATTGACCATGCTAAATTGCCCATAGTGTCCAGGGATGTGCAGGCTGGGAGAATTAGCCATGGGAAATGCCGGGTTACAAGGACACAGTAGTTGGTGGGCAGGGTGGAACTGAGTTTTGTGGGATACTCTTCGGAGGGTCAGTGTGGACTCCATGGGCCAAATGGCGGGCTTCCACACTAGAGATTCCATAATCTGCCACGGTTGAGTTTGAACCCACGTCTTCCAAACGTCAGCCTGAGTATCTGCGCTATTAGTCCAGTGACAATATGACTACAGCACTGACTCCCCGTATGACTAACGGAAAACCATTATTCGGGAATAACACGTTGCTCTTAAATGGTTAATTACTTGTGTCACCAAGATGTTTCTTCTTAAGACATTGGTTTGTGTGCTTTTTATGCAGATACATTATATTTTTGTTTGGTTCTCCTGTGGGTACATATGTATGTCAGGAAGAAAATCTGTTGTGCTTTTCTGCATTTCTCGAGTCCAACTATTTATTCATTTTTCCTCCCAAAATGCACTATTGCGTTTCGCTTTCTTGGTTGTGCATTCAATATCAGGTATTCCTAGATTTTATAATTTGATGTATTCTAACCTGTTTCTTTTTTAATTTATTTTATGCTTTATGCCTTTTAGTTATCAAACCTTTAGCTGATTTTAGTTAATTTTCCACATAAAAAGTTTCAGAATTTCTCTTGGCCTTCTCTGTTCTGGTAATAGGTTTCAGTGTCTTTGGTTTCTCTTGTAGCTAAAACCTAATTCTCTGGTATTTGCATAAGTTGAACGTTGCTTCTTTGTTTTTGTTCTCTTTGCCCCTGATTACAAAACCCAAGATACTATTTACAGATTTGTCACCTTGTTTTCCCCACTTAAAAAGGTTGAACTATTGCTAAGTCTCTCTGATATCGCCCTTTTCAATTTGTGTTCATATCATTTTGATTTCTTATCACAGTGTATTGACTCATAGTGAAATGCAGTGTGTTCTTGAGATTGAGTGATTTGTTCAGTCTAAGAAGCAGTGATCAAGTTTGTGGAGTATTATTATAGCTTCTTTATTTGTTGGATTATCTGTTTGATAATTTACATTCCAGTTGATTTACTTTGTAAAGAGTCACTTTTGTCACTGCACGCTTAAGATGATAGAAAAGTGCCACAGATACGCGTACACTTCTTTATCATGTCAAATGCATTTTATGATATTAATTCATCTCAAATTGCCCTTCGCACCACCAGATCTGTAATTAAGTACTTCACCATGGTCTTGTGTCACACGGTTTGTTTTTACACACAACATAGTTTGCTAATAAACTCTAACAGTGTCACTGACTGTTACCTTTATACTTAAAGTGGGTATAAGCAATATAAAAGTTTCCTGTATCTGATTTAAGAAGGTCAGCACATTGGCAGCATTCTTTTTAATCTGCTCATTGTTTATTCCTAGTTGGAAGAGAACAGAAGTGTCCAGAAGCAAATAAAACTACTTCAGAAGAAACAGGCACAGATAGTGAAGGAGAAAGTTCACCTGCAGAGTGAGCACAGCAAAGCCATTCTTGCTCGTAGTAAGCTGGAGAGTCTTTGCCGTGAACTTCAGCGTCATAATAAAACCTTAAAGGTGGGTGTGTTCTGCTTTCGACAAAGTGAAGGTTAAAAGTACTGTACAGTTCAGTTATTTAGCTTCAGTTTAATTGCAGCATTTTATTATGGGAGTGGCTAAATTATATTTTGTAAATTGCGCTAAACAACAGATATGGGCTTTATGGATATCTATGTCATGTCTGACAAACCTAGTTAAATCCTTTGGGGTGGTCGCTAGCATGATAGGATATCATCTCCAGTTGATGTCTGTATGCACATGTAAATGATGTTTGGAAAAAGTTTGACACAGGGATTAACAAAAATTTCATTGCCACCAAGTCAGGAAGCATACCAAGTATCCTTTTATTTGTTAATGGAATGTGGGCATCATTGGCATTTATTGCCCACTCCGCATCCGAGACAGTGGTGATTAGCTGCCTTGTTAAACCACTGCAGTCTTCAAAGTGTAGGAACATTCACAGTACTATTAGGAAGTGAGTTCCCAGGATTTTGAGATTGAGTGAGTACAGTAATATTGTTCCAAGTCTTTGTGATTCAGAGAGAAACTTGCAGTTGGTGGCTTTCCTATGCATCTGCTGCCCCTGTCCTTCTAGGTAGTAGAGATCATGGGTTTGGAAGTTGTTGTTGAAAGAACCTTACTGAGTGACTACAGTACACCTTGAAGATGATATATTCTGCCACTGTGCTTGGGTGGTAGAGGAAGTGAATATTGAAAAAGGTGCATGGGATGACAGTCAAGCAGGCTGCTTTGCCCCAGATGGTGTTGATCTTTTTGAATGTTGCTGGAGCTGCACACGTCCAGGCAAGTGGTGAGTATTCTGTCTGTATTCTGGTTTGTATCTTGTAGGTGACTGACAGCTTTGGGAATTCAGGAGCTGAGTTAATCAGGAAAGTTCCCACCCTCTGACCTACTCTTGTAGCACGGCATGTTTGTGGCAGTTTCTGGTCAGTGGCTAACTGCTTTTCCTCCCTTGTCCCAGAATGTTGATAGTGAGATATTCAGCAATCCTAATGTTATTGGATGTCATGGGGTGGTTAGTTTCTCTCTATTGGAGATGGTCATTGCCTGGCACTTACATGGTGTAAATGTTACTTGCAGTGATCAGCCCAAGTCTAGATACAAAAACAGACTATTCAGTATCTGAGGAGCTGTGAATGATGCTAAACACTCTTCAGCCATCAGTGAACAGATAAGAGCTGAATGTTACAAAGGCATATTGCCTAGGTGAGTGATCACAATTGTAGCAAATAGAGTAAGGTACATAGCAATAATTAATCATAGGCTATTGACCAGATTTACAACTAGTTCATAACTGTACTGCATCTTAACTCTGTTTACCTGCCTTGGATTTGGACATAGTGCTAAACGTCCAGAGTAAGAAAATTATTTTCAGGGGAATAATCATACTGGCAAGAAGGGCAGTCGCTAATACTGACCAGGTATATTAAAAATGAAGACATTCCACTAGTTGATGCATAGCATGATACGCAAGGTCAGTGTGTGTAAATCTGTCTTTCTGTGGATCCCAGAATATGTGATATCTTCTCCTGAAGGCCAAGGTTTTTTGTCCTGAATCAAGAGAACTGGTTCATTCTTCAACATTTTAGCTTAGCTGCCTTAACTTTATCATAAAGACAAATTTCTTTGCAGCTTTAACATTTCAACTTTAGCTTTCCAGTACTGCAAGTGTTATGTGCAGTATGGCTGTCTTTGTTAGTGCTAAAACCAGCTTTCTAACAAAGATGGGTCGCTTTACTTATGCTGTCTGGCTTACCATCCCATGGTATTGAATGATGTGATATTGTTTATACCCTTTTAATGACATTATGTTTAATGGCCCAAATGTTAATTACTGCCAAACAACCTGTCTCTGGCACTAAACGTTGATGGAGTCTCACTCTATCAATTTTTAATTATTGTAGGTTTAAGCAGTGCAAATTTTAAAATATTATTACTTTATGTTTAACTCTTGATTTCTTGAGCCAATCTTCCTTTCCCTTGCTTAAATTGCCTCCAGAAGGGAAAATAAACGTGGAATGCACGGACTCTAATTTACGCTTGCTTCTCAGTCTTTGTGCTGACAATTTCACGGTCCTTCAGTCTGACTGGTTAAAGAGGTGCGTATTGTTTTCCCTGTTCTCTCCCAGGTGCCAAACGTCCTGTTTCCTTCTCTGCAATGTTTTCGTCTCATGTTTTCGCTAGCCTGTACAAAAGTTGTAACACCTTAAGAAATGGATGGACAGGTCTAAATTATGGCTGATGCTGTTATTGGTCCTGTCACAGCAAACTTTCGGTTTTAATGATTCCTAACTCTTCCCAGTAAAATCCATCATAGCTGTCTTGGGGTCGTCTTGTGCAGTGATTACAGGTTCGAAGCCAAATGCCCTGGTCCAGTTTTTACTTCTGCAAACTGCTTCCTTTACATTTGACAGGAATTCAGTCGGAGTAATGAACTGACTACAAATGCATTTTTAAATTGCACAGGAGGAAAACATGCAGCGAGCGCGGGAGGAAGAAGAACGTCGCAAGGAAGTGACAGCGCATTTTCAAATGACCCTCAATGAAATTCAGGCCCAGATGGATCAGCACAACCTGCACAACACTAAGCTACGGCAGGAAAACATCGAACTAGCTGAACAACTGAAGAAACTAATAGAACAGTATGAGCTGCGAGAAGAGGTAATTTAGGGTTTTTCAGGTTCCTTACGTTTTGCTTGTAATCGAGAATTGCAGATGATAAAATATCAGAAGTTGTCCAGTATAACAATTTAGATTTCCACACTTCCTTATGAACAATTCTAATTGTTGTCAGTTAAGTTTTTTATATTTATACATTTTTCTTTCTAATAGCAAACTTTCCTTGCCACAGGTATTAGATATTAGGAAAGCTGATTACTCAGTCAATCCCAAGTATGGAGGACTGTCCTATGAGGAAAGGTTGAGTAGATTGTGTCTGTACTCATTGTAAAATAGAAGATTGCGAGGCAATCTTATTGGAACATACAAAATTCATAGAGGAAACAACAGGAGAGTTGTGGAAAGGTTGTTTCCCTTGTGAGAGAGTCTACAGCCAGAGAGCACAATTTCTGAATAAGATTATTTATGACCGATGAAGAGGAATTTCTTGGCCTGGGGCAGTGAATCATGGAATTCTTTACCACAGAAGGCTGTTGAGGCTGGGTCATTTGAGTATTACCAAGGCCAAGAAAGACATTTTTAATCAGTAAGAGAATTAAAGGTTGTGGGGAAAAGGCAGGACAGTGGGGTTGTCCATGATCTAATTGAACAGCAGAGTAGACCTGAGGGCTGAATGGCCCACTGATGTTACCTGTTATGGTTTTATAATTGCTCATAACATTTCACATTCAATCAAGAGACAGCTATTTGCAGTTTTCCTGGAAGCTTTAGTTTCACTAGTGGTTTTGTGTACTTTCATTGATAACTCTGTAATCTTGGCCATTGGCAAATTAGCCATATCATATAATAATATGAGAAAGCCAAGTTAAACAATTTGGTGGCTGCAATCTCACAGTGGTTGAACTTTGGATATTTTGTAATAGGTAATCAAAGTTTAATTTTAAACTATTCTGATGAAGTGGTTCTTACCAGGAGTAGTTGGTTGTGCAATCGTCACCACTAATAACAATGATGTATCACTCAAAATTTCTTTAATACATTTGATTAAAATTGCATTTGTTGTTCCAGACTTGCTTTAATCAAGACACCTGGATATGAAAGGAAGTTATTTTTTTCATATAAATAGTCTTGATACCTAGAGCAACAGCTGGTAGAGTATGCTGCAGCTTCTAGTGTCAGGTACACTCTGAGTAATGGACAAAAAAAATCCATTTTTAAATTGAGTTATTTGGTGTGATCCTTAATACGTCATAGCTTTTTAATTGTCATTATTAAGCTTGTGAAGACTGGGTAGTTCACGTTGTCTTGTTCCTACCCTCCCTACCCCTCTATAGCACATTGACAAAGTATTCAAGCATAAGGAACTACAACAGCAGTTGGTGGATGCCAAGCTCCAGCGAACTACAGAGATTATGAAAGAGGTGGATGAGGAGCATCATAGAGAGAGGGAGTTTGTGAGTAAAGGCTGTTATTCGTTATATTTTCATGGCTTGCACTCAAGCTGCATATTATACATTTCTGTAATACATTGTGACTCTTGGAAGTCTGCTAAGTATAGTTTATTGACTTAATATCTGAACACATTTGAATTGCCTCAGCTTTAAACTGCTAGCATGAAAGCAATAAAGCATTTTCTCATTCTTTTATTGCAACCAATCCCATCCAGCATATTTCAGTTGTGCATTGATTACTATTGGTTTATCTTTTGAGGTATTGATTAGTTTTTTTAATTTATCTGTAACTTTGCAAATGTTTTCTTCCCTTTTTTAACTGAGATGTCACAGTTCCCATCCCAGACTTAAGTCCCTCCAATGTATTAACATGTCCACAATTTAACATGTATACATAATTTAATTAAACAAATCTGAAAATACATTTTGAAACATAAAATACACCCTGTGATTGAGAATGCTCTCCCATACATAGTGTATTTGCAAATAGTGTTGAAATGAAAAGACATTCTGTCGTTGCGTTGTTTGTGTAGCTGTGTGCTGGCATACCGCTTCTCATTCTTCACATTGCAGTGAAATTGTGATTGGTATCAAGTTATAAATAGCCTCGGGATTTATCTCAGGGCTGCTGTTGCATTACTCAGCCATTGGCAATATAGTGCCATAGGCACTTGCTTGCGAGTCATTTGTTTGCCTCATTTCAGGAAAGGATGCATTGCAGAAGCTAAAAGAGATGACCCAGATGTTTACGTGTAGAGATTATTTTTATCTCTGAGGAAAATGTGCAGAAGTAGTGCAAGTCATGAACACTGCACGCCATGTCTACTTGCTTTAGAGAACAGTACGTAACTGAGGTTTTCAATTAATGAAGATCCAGAAAAATTTTCCTCCTTGCACTTAATTCTCCCATTACATTTAAAAACTCTGCTGTCAGTATGGTCAGCTACACCTGCCTAAATTTTGACTGCCGTCTCTTATTAACATGATTTTGAATTACTTTTATTTTCTGGAGATCTCCAGGACACACAAATGGGTTCCAAAGATCCCAAAAGACTCAATAGGCTGAATCCCGCGAGGAAACACTATTTGGGCACTGCCCGTGCTCCCAGCATGTATCAGTGTAACCAATAGGTTATATGATTCCGAAAGAAGTAGGCGAGTATTTTTTTCTCCGTCTTGTCTAGAAACGTGGCCATTAACAGAACTGAAAGGAGTTCACATCTAATATTGATCTTGCTGTTTTTGCATCATCTTTGCACCCGTAACATCCTATTCCTCGCTCTGTTTAATAGCCCTGTGATCTTTGTATGTTATGATCTGCCTGTACTGCACGCAAAGCAAAACTTCACACTGTACCTAGGTATATGTGACAATAAATCAAATCAGATCAAAAGGCTCTGCCATCCTAAATATGAGGGTGATGTGTAACACTTTAAAAAATTACCTATTTATTTTTGTTCTATTTTTCTAGCTGCTAAAGGAAGCTACTGAATTGAGGCATAAATGTGAACTGATGAAGCAGCAGGAGGCACAACTGAAACAGCAGGTATGTTCCAGGAAACTCTTCACCTTTCAGCACCCAGCACTCTGTTCTTAGGTACCAGCTAAAGCACCGTTACTTCTGGATATGTAGGATAATCATTCCCATTGAAAGACCCATCTCACTGCCTGTAACATTCAGAAAGAAGGTGGTTAAAGTCAAAGAATAGTATATTCACTATGGGAGCAGAACAAACTAAGTGAAGTGATTTTAAAAAAAAAAAACACCAGGAAGAGAGATGACATGGAAAGATTTGAGATTTCAGTGCGGGAAGATAATAAATTGAACTCACTGCACGATACTTTTGAAGTGACAACGACCAACAAATAACTGATATTTAATTTTGAGTTGTTGCAATAATGTTATCTAACCATCCATTAATGTATTATATGTGTGATGCTTCTTGTTTTGTAGCTTTCCCTGTATATGGATAAGTTTGAAGAATTCCAGAGCACATTGGCAAAGAGCAATGAAGTTTTTACAACGTTTAGGCAGGAAATGGAAAAGGTAAAGGCAGTGTTACCAACGTTTTTCTCTTCACTTATTTCAACTTCATCTTAATTGAGCCATCAACCTCCGAGGCAATTAGATTTGTCTAATTTTTTTCTAATTTTCCGATTCTGCCTTATTTTGTTGCTTTCATGTCTTCAAGGAGTTCAGAAAGCAATAATTTCTCATTTGATGAATAAATTATTGCTTCAAAATTAAACAGAATCAGCAACTTGAGATAGAGGCAAGTTAATGTCAGCATGACTTCGAGTTAGAAAATTCAATCTGTAACTTCAGTGCTATTCACTTACAGGCTTACAATGCAAACTGTTTTAGACTCCAAATATCAGGGAAATCAAAGAGGCTGAAATATTGCAAGTTACTCTTTATTTTAAGCTACAGTAAAGTTTGAAGCCTTCCATCCAGATTGGGGTACTGGGGACTAGATGTGGAGGCCTGTATTCATCTATCATGTGTTCTGCGCCTACAGAATTGCACAATGCAAAGTGAATGGCACTGTAACGAGCTGCACGAGCTGACGTTTATTGCCTTGTCCCTAGTTGCTCTGAAAAGGTGATAATGGGCCCCCACCTTGAACCTGCCCTGCCATCCAGTGTCTTGCTAAGGCATGTCAGAGGGCAACCATCCTCATTAGTGTGGGACTGGTGTCACTGACGTTAGCGAGCACTGATGAAATGTTAACTTTCCTCCTTTCTCCACAGATGCTGCCACACCTGCTGTTAATTTCCAGCATTTTCTGATGCTGTCAAACTTCTACTATTCACAGTATTTGGCTTTTTGATTTCTCCGATTAACTTTGGAGACTGTTAACTGAAGTGTTGAATTTATAATGGGGCAATACAGAAAGTTGGTGTGTTTTTCAAAAAAGCAAATCTCAGTTCTGAAGTTGATTTATTTCTTCTACATGTCTGGTATCCACGCAATGTAAAATTTCTTATTGTATCAACACCTGGCATGTACTGAAATGTGGAGAATTGCCAGGTACACCCCTGTCAGCAAACTACAAGGAGAAATCCAACCCAGTCACTTCCCACCCTACCTGTCTACTCTCCATCATTAGAAAAACGAGGGGACTGTGCTGTAAGCAGTGCTTAATGCCAGGAAGCGGGGGGTGGTGGTCGAAAGATGTTTCCAGTGGTGTACCACAGTGATCTTGACAAGAAAGCAGAAGATGGTATAATCAATTAAGTTCACAGATGATATGAAAATTGATGTGGTAAATAGCGAGGAGAAAAGCCTCAGACTACAGAATGATATAGACTGACTAATCAGGTGGGTTGGACAGTGGCAAATGGAAATTTAATCCTGAAAGGTGTTAGGTGATGAAATTTGGGAGGACTCATAAGGCAAGGGAGTACAATTTGAATGGCAGGACCTAAGTAAGTACAAAGGATTCCTTTGGTATGCATGACCGTAGGTCCTTGAAGGCAGCACGACAAGCAAATAAGCTGATTAAGAAGGTAAGAGGGATACTTGCTTTTATTAGTCAAAGCATTGAATGCAAGAGCAAGGAGGTCACGATGGAGCTGTATATAATGTTAGTTTTTGAAATTTCTGATGAAGGGTCTAGGCCCGAAACGTCAAGCTTTCCTGCTCCTATGATGCTGCTTGGCCTGCTGTGTTCATCCAGCTCTACACCTTGTTATCTCTGGATAGGCTGGGGTTGTTTTCCTCAGAACAGAGAAGGCAGAGGCTACCTCAGTGGTTAGCACTGCTGCCTGACAGCGTGAGGAACCCAACTTCGATACCAGCTTTAGGTAAGTTTGTGTGGAGTTTGCGTTTCCTCCGGGTCCTCTGGTTTCCTCCCACAGTCCATAGATGTGTAAGTTCAGTGGAGTGGCTGTACTAAATTGCCCCACAGTGTCCAGGGATGTGTCGGTTGGGTGGATTAGCTATGGTCAAAATGTGGGGTTATGGAGATAGTGTGGAGGGGGAGGGGCTGGGTTTCGGTGGGATACTCTTTTTGGAGAATAACTGCAAACGAATGGGCTGAATGGCCTCTCTCTGCACTGTAATGATTCTGTGATTCTATTCTCTGATCTGATTGAGGTGTATAAAGCTCTGCGGGGCATAGACAAAGTAAATAGGGAGAATCTTTTCCCCCTCGAGGATGGGCTGGTAACAGGGGTTGCAGTTTTAAGGTAAGGAGCAGGAGAATTAGAGATGATTTGAGGACAGTCTTTTTCATCCAGAGTGCTGTCAGTATCTGACACTGTTTTTTCATCCAGAGTGCTGTCAGTATCTGACACTGGCTAAAAGGGTGGGGGAATGGGGAATCTTAGACATTTAAGATATTTAGATGGACAGTTGAAAGGTATACAATGGCACAGGCTAAGTGCTGGAAAATTGGATTAGAGAAGATGGATGTTTGATTACCAGCACTGACACAATAGGCCAAAGGGCCTGTTTCTGTACAGTAAAAACTTTGACTCCACTGACTATCACTTTGGATTAAGCCAGGATCCTTCAGCTCCTGACCACACCACAACTTTAGTCCAAACACTGGTCCAAAACACTGAACTCCTGAGGTTAGGTGAGAGTGACTGTCAGATGTTGCCTTGATGACAAGGACAGTGTGTGACTTCAAGGAGGTGTATCAAAACTGAAGTTAGTGGAGATTCAGGCTAAATAGTCCACTGGTTGGAGGTCATAGCTGGCACAAAGGAAGATGGTTATGGTTGTTGGACGTCACCCAGCTCAGTCCAAGGACATCTGTACAGGAACTCCTCAGGCTGGCTATTATCTAATCACCCGGTTCAGAGTTGCTATGATGCACCTCTGGAGCAGATGGGACTTGAACCTTGATCTCCTGACTCAGGGGTAGACACTATCACTGTATTTAAACACCTGCTGTCCTTGTCCTTCTACATGGTTACAAGTTTGGAAAGTGTTGTCAAAGGATCCTTGGCAGTTACTGTAGTATGTCCTGTGAATAATACACACTGTGTGGAGCCCTTGGGTTCCTCAGGATAGTCCCAACTACCTTCAGCTGCTTCAGTGACTTTTCCTTTATCATGAGGTCAGAAGTGGGAATGGTTGCACGACGTTCAGCACCATTCGCGACAGATACGGAAGCAGTTTGTGTCCGAATGTTGCAACATCTGGGCCAGATTCAGGCACACAAGTGCCAGGCAATGATCATCTTCATAAAGGGAGAATCTAAGCATCTCACCTTGATGATCAATTTGATTGCTATTGTTAATTCTCCCACTGTCAACATCCTGGTCATCACCATTGACCAGAAACTTACATAGGCCAGCTATATAAATACTATGGTTACAAGATGCCCTGATTAATTTACCTCCTGGCTCGCCAAAGCCTGTCCACCATCTACACAGCACAAGTCCGGAATGTGTTAGAATAGAATAGCTTCCTGTAGGAGTGCAATTCCAGCAGCATTTAAGGAACGACAGTATCCAGGACAAAGCAGCCTAGTTGATTAACAGCAGATCCGCAAACATTCACTCCCTCCACTAGAGATGTACAGTGGCAGCAGTAATGGGCACAAGATGCACTGCAGTAACTCACCAAGGATGTTTTGACAACACTTTCCAAGTTTGCAACTCCTTAGAACGACAAGGGCAGCAGATGCACAGGAACACCATCACCTGCAAGTTCCCCTTCAAGCCACATGCCATCCTCATTTGGAATTAAATCACCGTTCCTTCAGTCACTAGTTCAAAAATCTGTCCAAAACAACATTGTAGATATTTGTATAGCACTTAGATTAGACGCAGCTTGCCACTACCTTCTCCAAGGCATTTGGGGATAGGCAATAAATGCCAGCCAATTTGTGACAGATACATCCGTGAAAGAACATTTAAAAATACTGCTTTTTGCCTGGCATTAATGGTGAGATTTTAACATAACTATGTTCTTGGTGTTGTGCATTGCATGCTGTAAATCTACCTTTTATATCAACTAAAAACATAACTGGGATATTTTGCAATGAAATTGACAGAAAAATACCACATAAATCCTTTCACAGCACCATCTCCCTCCCCAGCAATCCCAATTTATGATGCGTCTCTGACCCTTGATGGCGTTATGCCGCAATTCATAGCTCGGACCACAGATCTGTTCACTTGATGCTCACTCTTAAACCAGATGAATTAGGTTGTTTTAGAAGCAAGAGAATAGATGAATCATTGAAAACATAAACCCCATTTGCAGTTTATGCAAGCATTGCCTTTGGAGAGGGTTAAACATGTTTCGGTGAGATGTCGCGTTGAACAGAGTCTTGTCTGTCTTTCTTATGTAGATGACGAAGAAAATCAAGAAGCTGGAAAAAGAAACCACTGTATGGCGCACTAAGTGGGAGAACAATAACAAAGCACTCTTACAGATGGCTGAGGAGGTGTGCACTACTTTTAATTGTTAATGTGAACTATGACAATGAAGAGCTGTGTGTTGTATTTGTACTGCGCAGGTGTTTCTTTGCACAAAAGGTGCTAGTTCTGGATGTGTCAGTTTGATTTTTCTAAGTACCTACTTCATAGAAAGCTGGTCCTCTATAACTTTAGAACATAGTGAACAAAACATGGAAAGTGATGAAATTCGAAATATTCCTGAATTAACAAACCGATACGCTTAAGTTGGGATGGAGGCACAGGTTAGGAGATGCAATGGACAAAGGATTCCATTCAGCTCCATGCCTTCCCTCAGAAACATTACACCTCGATCCTTTTCTTTTCAAGGGAGTGTTTTGGCTTTACAAAACATCCACAGACTGGAAACTATTAACAATTAAAAGAGAATGCAGAAAATCTGCATTATCCTTCCCTTGGCTTGAAAGTGTGGTGTATGCTTAAATTTATCAATGACCCTGTAGGGCCCTGCAGGAACATTGATATTGAAAGAACACTGCCTGCTCCACATCGGAGGTGGCAGATATTTTGGAAATATGTAGGAACAAAATTCTGCTCCTTCTGTACAAGTAACTCCCATTCATGCGAACTCCATAATTTCTACACTATATATGCATTTTAACAAAAAACTGCTTGTTCAGCAAGTTGTCCAAAATTTTCTTCTTTGCCCAACATCAAGGGGCTACGTGTTGAGGACTATCCTTCAGAAAATAAATGTTAGTTAGCATCGTTTATCATTTTTGCATTAAAATATGGCTTTTTTTTTGACTGTGCCGCTGAGCTCCTGTGAATAGGAGGCAAATATTTTTAACTGCAGTAGTCTGTTTCTACATTGTCATTTCATTTGGTAGTATGGAGGAGCTGTTTCATTTCCTTACGTAAAAATACTTTCAGTTGCAATGCTGTATGGATGTTGACTGGAGTGATAAAGCTCTTTCTGCCGCTCTGATATCAGTTAATATTGTGGCAGAGACAATGTGGGAACTAAATGATGATCACAAGCTGATGGGTTAATCAGCAGTCTTGAGTAACAGCCCTATATTTACTGCTAGTCACTGTTCATGATAACATTCTGCATTCTACTTTGTTAACACCCAGAAATGTTTGAGCTTTAAAAAAAAAAAATAATTTTTTTACACCAGTGTTGTCCCTCTTCTTGCCCTTTTTTACTATTTTTAATATGTAGATGGATACCTGAACTAATGAAACTTGTACACCCTCTCAGGGATTTAGCAGACCAACCACGTACTCTCTGTTCTTTGCTGACAGGATGCGATCGGTTTTCCAAACTGGTTTCTGACATTTAATAGAGCTTTTGTAAGGTAACAAGATTGAAGTCATGTTTTGCTGGGTGGGATACTCTTCAGACGGTTGCTGTGGACTCGATGGGCCGAATGGTTTGCTTCCACACTTGTAGGGATTCTGTGATTTCAGAATCCCCCAAAATACTGCCAATTATGACCTCCTGAAATATTACAATTGTAATATAGGAAACACAGCAAGTAATTTGTTCAGACTGAGATTCCATAAACAGTCATTTGACTATGATCAGATCTCTCTTTTGGTATTGTGCATCTGATACAAATACTGACCAGAATCCAGGGAAGCACCTCCATTCACTTAAGAGTAATGCCGCTGAACCATTTCCGATCAGGCTGCAGACACTGCTTTGGTTTAATATCTCATCCAAAAGGTGGCACCTCTGACAGTGCAACGCGCCCTTCTAGCATTTCTTAGCTGTTATAAAGTAAGTGGCTTGAATTTGTAACACATCGAAGAAAGACTTAAGATTATTTTTGTTGTTTTAAAACAGAAGACGCTTCGAGACAAGGAGTACAAAGGTCTACAGGTGAAACTGGAGCGGCTGGAAAAGCTTTGCAGGGCGCTGCAGACGGAGAGGAATGACCTGAATAAAAAAGTGCAGCTTCTTCAATGTCAGCTTTCAGGAAGTGATCGGCCTTTAGAGCTGACGGAAGAAGAATATCAGGCATGCAAGACCCCAGATCCCCCCGAGCTGGCGGTGGTGAACACTTCGAGTCAAGAGGAAGTTGGAAGTCAGTCTCATGCTGCAGCTATTTTAGATCAGCAACGTTCAACTGGAGAACTAGAAAATGCAGTTGTGGCTTCGGGCATAGATTCTGTTGACTAAAACTATGTGTTTTAAAGAATTGTGTGGAGTTATATATTTTTGTGTAATTATTGTTTGACTTGTTCTTGGTAATTATTGGCTTTGTGGTGAGAATTTCTTACACATTTTTCTACCATATCTGTATTTTCTTAGGGGAAAAAGGAATTTATGTGGTTCAAGTAGTTGTACGGTGGGTCAAGTTTAGTCTACTTTATAAATTTTCATAATTGATTATAATTGCTTCATTTTTAAAATTGAAATTTTTGACATTGCAATCCACCTCAACATTTAATACTTGGACTGAGATGTAAACATTTCATGTAATTTTAATAACAGATGAGTGACTTTTTATTTTAAAAACTGAGCTTGTTTTTTTCACAATGTAGGTGCAACTGGATATATTTGGTCAGGACATGCTTCCAGAGAAAGGATTGCTGTTCGTTTTGACATTGTGCTTTTTGGCTCTCGAATTTCCACAAAGCACTGTTTCTTGAGTGAAACGTTTAACAGATGTGGAAACATCTAATGTTGGGAGTTGGAGCGTAGCATAGTGGTCTCTGATTGTAGATTGCTTCAGATGAATAAAGGCAAATAGGAAACAGGGTCCATTAGCAGTGTATCCTGTACCTTTCTAGTAAGTTATCTTCATATGCCTGTGTCAGAAAGAAGCTTTCAGTGGATCATGACTCTTAAATGTGTTGGGATTGAGCTTAATTTTGTAGGCCATTCTCTCGTCAATATTTTTGTTAGTTTGCAAAGCTCTAATGTCCTAGCATTGGAGACGACCCTAATATGTTAGTAGCAATTGACCTTAAAAAAACTTTGTTTTGCAGCTTATTTGGTCAAAGCTGCCTTTTAATTTATTGTTTTCCTTCATTTATATTTGAGAGTTTTCGCTGACATGATTTGTTTTCGAAATGTAGCTGTGGTAACTGCACTATCCTTTCACCTCAGGATTTGAATCTAGACCAAAGCTAAGGAGATAAAAATCCTGTGTCCCTGGCTGCAAGAGTTTCAAATCAAATTAATTTTGACAGTCTGGATATCTGGTGCATCTGTGTTTAATACGCCCAAAGCTGTCAGTGGTAGACCTATAGCCTCAGTAATTGTGGATGGAAAATAAACACTGGTTAAACACTCTGTGAAGGGTGGGGTCCTATAGAGGTTACTGGTGAAACACATTTCAACCATAGCAGGGACTTTTAGCTTCTATAAATAAGCATGTTAAGCAACACCCTCACCTCTCCAGTCAAATACTTTATAAATGCTGGGTAACTTGACGGACTAATTTGAGCCCTGGACCTGAAAAGAGACAATTGATTACAAGATTTTGTCACTTTTTAACTGACATGGTTAACTTTGAAACTGTAACATTACAAACTGCCCGATTGATGTATTAACTATTACACAATACAATTCTCATTTCAGAAGTGCTGATTCAAGCCTGTTGTAGTTAGTCAGGTTTTCATGTACGGTATTTAGCTGTTTTTCGTATCTCACTACTGGCCTCCTCTTCCTCACTCAGTCATTTCTGTAAAATAGTATTCGGTGCCGATTTGTCCCAATGACAAATGGCCTTGACACTTATCATTTTTTTCTCTCTTACCGACTCATTTATACAATAGTTATGGGGATAATCATTGTGAAGAATTTCTAACCTCCTCATTCAGGAAAGAATGTTGAGGAAACTGCTCTGCAGTTGTAAGAGTTTGAAACTGATTCGTAACGATCCACCATAATGTTTTCATTAGAAATTGAGTACATGACAATTACTCATGAAATGCTGTTGCCAAGTGCTATATTTTATGAAACTTTTCCTGTTAGTTTCAATCAACTGGACAGTTTATGCAGTGTTCCCAGTGAATTGTGCCATTGCTGCACAGTCCATGGGTATGTGCTGCATAGGAAGAAATGTTACATATTGGTTTCCTCTGCTACCTAGACAGTTGCCGTGCTGGTGCAAGTATTTGAAATGTCAAACATTCCACTTGATATGCCACTTGTCCTCTTTCAGTTCTTTACACATCCTTATGTTTCTCTCTGGAATGTTATGAAATGTGAACCTACAAACCTCATGAATATGTATTTTTATTTCGAGACATTGCATTTTTTTTTTAAATGTCATGAAAAGAGACCACTCCAAATTTAGGAACATCCTGATATTGCTGGTTGCCAGGGCTTGAAACGAACAATAGCCCTTTACAGCCAATTTTTTTTTTTGTTTTGGAGAGGGCAAGCGCTATGTACTTTTTGGTATAGTCATCATCTTGAATTGCTGAAATGTGTGTAGTAACTCAGCACTTAACAGATTTTGTCTTTGTCTAGCGAAAGCTTTAAATCTGGAGCAGCCTGAACAAAACTTGTCCTCAGGCGTCATACAAAAGGAATGCTCATTGGGTTCATGTTCCTAGCAGTTTAAGAGTGAATAGAAATTGTTTGGGAAGATGGAGCAAAAGTACCAGTTTTTCTATACTGCTAGTGCACAACTGAAAGTTGCAATGTGCTATGGATTATGGTATTCTACAACTGAATTTACAGAACAGGGTAAAGAACTGTTTGGAAGGTAGCAAAGATGACGCAGTACAGAGCTGGAAGAATGCAGCAGGCCAGGCAGTATTGGAAGAGCGGGAAAGTTGACGTTTTGGATCTGAAACACCTACTTTCCTGCTGCTCTGACACTGCATTCTTCCAGCTCCATACTGTGTTATTTCTAACTCCAGCATCTGCAGTTCTTACTATCTCTGGAAGATGGCAAAGTCAGTTTTCCATCCTATTGGATGCATGAACACTCTGTGGTACTAGGAACTGAAAGGATTCAGCAAGGCATTTTCTTTATTTATGAATGCCAATAGATTTAAAAAGCAAACGTCTATGCCTATTTGAGTAGTTCCTGTTCAATATTCAAGCAATAAACCCATGGCGGCTTGCTCTACAATCTGGGAGAACAATGACCTCCATTGAATCTGAAGTTCAGTTGCTGGCCTATTGAAAAGATACAGCAGTTCTGTTGACATTCAGGGAAAAACACACCAAGTTGAGAAGGTGCTCAAAACCACATTCCAAACCATGCTTGCGAATGGCCACTTTTCTCACTGGTAATCAGTCATGTATTTGGGCAAAGTATTAAGTTTATTTAAAACTGAGCAGAAAGCATTTTAGAGATAGTAGGAACTGCAGATGCTGGAGAATCTGAGATAACAAGGTGTAGAGCTGGATGAGCACAGCAGGCCAAGCAACATCAGAGGAGCAGGAAAGCTGACGTTTCGGGCCTAGACCCTTCTCTAGGCCCGAAACGTCAGCTTTGCTGCTCCTTGCGGTGCTGCTTGGCCTGCTGTGTTCATCCAGCTCTACACCTTGTTATCTCAGAAAGCATCTTATCCTGTTTTCAACATTGAAATGTCTGATAACTTCCACATCATTGAAATCAGAGCATATTTTATGTAATGTATTTAATCCACAGTTGAGTGGATTGATGTACCACTATGTTCTGTATTTAAGATGCACTTAATGCAACAGTAAAAATTGCGTGGAGACCTGGAACAGTTAGACACAGAAGCAAACAGTCTGGCATCTCACGCGGTAGCTGGAAAGATTGCTGTTAGAAGCCACTCTTAATACTAGACTTTGCTTTGGTATGTGATGGGAAAAGGCAAACCAACTGGTATTTTTCGTACCCCAGTGCAGAGAATTTTGATGCCATTTCCCTATGGTTTAGCATCATTACTGATGGTACTACAGTCTGGCTTTCTAGCAAACTCAGTAAAATATTTCATATGCATTTCAAATAAGATGGTGAAATCGAGCAGTTACTTACAATTCCTTCAATACTGGCTATAATCTAATCTAAACCAGATATAATATGATTTAATTGATATCACTGTTTAAGATAGTTATTTATCGTGCTGAAAAAATTCCCTTGTTTGAATGCAGTCAGCACCTTTAATGTCGGTAACCACTTTGTATGCATTCTACAATTATTGTGAGCAATTTAAGTCCCTGATCATGATTTTCATATGTTGGGATAAAGTTTTCAATCCAACAATTTAACAATGGATTGTGCTAATTCATAGTTTCCAATCTCTAAGGTAGCTAGCTCACGTTTATATCCACTTTTTGCTATTTGCACTTGGCCAGCAGTATTACTGCCTGCTTTGATAATACTTAATGTAAAAGTGTCTAGCAGCTTGTCAGAGAAAGTAAATAATGCCTCCTCAACTAGTCATCATGAAACTCTCAGCCCAGGTTAGAATATTTTGAGCCTGCTGCTGTATTGTTCAGTACTAAAGATACCTCACTGACTGAACACTGATATGTAAGTTTGACATCAGTTTACAAAATTGCTATCATTTGCTATCTAAGATTTAAGAAAGCTTTATTGTCTATTAAAGCTCAGTTTTTAATCAGGCAGAAGCAAAAATGCTGCTTTGTGATTTGTTTGTTGCGAGATCATAATTAAGATACATAGTACAAACTATATTGATCAAATGATTTAAACTTAGAAATGTGAAATTGAATGTCTCTTAAGCAGCATAATTGGGCAGTGTGATTAATTGAGATACACAGATGATTTCCTTCTGATCTATATAATTGACTGACTCTTACATGCTTTGCATGTGTTCCAAATATCTTAAATTACTTCAGAAATTGCATCCCAGCTGTAACTGGTCCAAACTCCTTTTCACGTGTATGGTACAGTTGTCCAAAGCACTTAAACTGTTTTTTAAAATAACTTTTGAAGAGGCATGCTGCATTTTTTGACAAAAAAGTTTAGTGTAATTACTTGCACAGAAACAATATCTGTAGAAGTACAATAATATTGGGTAAACAGACCAAATCTCTCTTGTATTAAAGAAACTTGCATAAACTTTCTATAGGTTTCCTTTAGGAAGACTTGTACCAATTTTAATAAGTAGGACTCTACACAAAGTGAAAAATCCAGTGAAAATAATGTAGTTGGTTTTCATAATTGAGATTGATGTGATTTAAGCAATTCGGATTCATTGTTATTCTGTTTACATTTTATGTTTAACACCCCCTAGTGTCTTAGCAGGTGATTTCACTCCTTTCTGCTGCCTAAACTAATCTGTGATTATCATGTTGGGAGTGTGGGGCAACAATTGACCTCATTCTACTTGGACGTCAACTAAAAAAGTGAACAAAGTCAGTGAAACTCTTGCTGTAAAGTATAGGTGGATTTTAGGTAACATTTTGTCATCGACTATGACACACTGTTCCTAGCTTGCATGTGAAGGTAAAAGTGTTAGGAGTTTGTCAAGCCTCGAAGCCATAGCCTAAAACGAATCAAGATTGGAAAAGAAAGAAATAGCATTGTTATACAAATGTTTGGTGTATTTTGTTTCATGTGTTTCATAACTGGATTGTTCTTAAGCTGCTGTTCCTTGCACTTGACTGGATTAATGAGAGTCAGTTACAAATTTGTTCAATTCATCTTTTAAAAATCACACAGAGGCTGCAGTTTCTAATGGGGAGGGAAAAGGGGAATTGGACATTATTTTCTGTACTGAAAATACGCTGGATGTTTCAGTCTGTTTCCTTGAAACTGCTGACATAACCATCAATGATTTCTGAAACATGTTTTTAAATATTGGTCTTCCTACTTTATTCTTCACAAAGATGCAGTTCAAAATCTGAAACTATTTAAATTAAAAAAAATACAGACTGTATTTCTACTTTGAATGTCTAACGTTTTGCGTGTACAAACACAAAAATAGGAGCTGTTTGGTGCATAGCATGTCTTCCCAGTACTGCCTGATTAGAATGGGTTTGCTGTACTGACAATGCATTTACACGTTTAACTGGGAATGCTGTGGTTGAAACCTCAGGTGATGATGAGAACAAAAAAAAAAA
>JAHRHZ010000031.1:16463004-16474019 GCA_024137785.1 Ginglymostoma cirratum
TCAAGCTTTCCTGCTCCTATGATGCTGCTTGGCCTGCTGTGTTCATCCAGCTCCACACCTTGTTATCTATGACTCTTAACATGCCACTTTTTCAAAAAAAAGTCTCCCAAATTTGTCGAGATTAAAGATTTTAAACCAAAGAGACATGGAAACTACATTTTGAATTTTAAATAAACAAAATATTTGAATTCAAATTGTGTTACAGGTTTAGTAGATTAATTAAATGGTATATTAAATCGTAAGTGTGATCAGCAACAATCTATTTGGGCTGCTTATCACTGGTAAGTGTAAATACAGCATATGCTTGAATACCAATGTTAATGGATGTGTAAATTAACATTTAAAAATCATCCTGTATTTCTAACTGTAACAATCTCAATTACTAACTTGAGTTTATATTCCTCAAATATTACAATCCAAACAGAGTCAGTTTAGATCTCTCCTGCTGATGGCAATTGATGCCAGATCAATCGTTTGTCAAGGGTATTAACATTGAGTTTTGAAATTGAGATTTCTGTATGATGACAGCATTTAAAAGACATTTGGACAGGTACATGGATAGGAGGAAAGGCTTAACAGCATAAGGACCACTCGTAGGCAAAGAGGACTAGTTCAGTTTAGGAAACCTGACTGGCATGAACGAATTGGGCCATGGGGCCCATTTCCATGCTGTATAACTCTAGATGGAAGAAATCCCAGTGTGCGTTGTGAGGGTGCAAGTCTACGTAGCTGTCAACAGGGACATACAGGCTTGTGGGACAGAAAATACTATATTCCATTTCTATATTAATTCTGCTCAAACCAGCAAAAATTTGCAAAATACCTAACACTGTATAGAACATCAGCCATTCCAAAAGCACATCTCATTTATATTACTAGAGTGGTGATCTGCTTTTATAGTATAAGATTCTTTCCATTATCAATTTTGCAAACAAATTGACATCATACCTCAGATGTCACAAATAAACTACTGGTGAACAAAGACAACCACCACTCCCAACAGGCATTCTTTCTGTATTGAAATTGCAACTTTCTATTTCTTCTGCTAAGTTAGCATCACAGGTGGTTGATGTTTCTATATAAATGTGGACAGATCTCGAGTAATAATCCTTGAAAGTGGAGGGTGTATATAATTTAAATTATGCTCTCTTATCTTTCTGCTCCAGCTCCAAGGTTGTGAAATCAAGTAACTGTTGTTCAGTGATCAAAAAATTCATTCATGAAGATGTCAAGTTCAGAAAAAACAAAAAAAGTGACTTCAAAGAACACCACAGTACAGGAACGGGCCCTTCAGCCCTCCAAGTCTGCGCCACCACATCTTGTTCTTCCACACTAAGAGCTGGCTTCACTTACAGGATCTGTATCCCTCTATTCCCTTCCTATTCACGTACTTGTCTAGGTGCCTCCTGAATACTGCTATTGTCTCTGCTTCCACCACCACCTTTGTACGAGGCACATTTTTCCACATATCAAACTCTATACACACACCCCACCTCGTACCTTCAACCTATTGTCTCCTCATAACTGACCCCGCCACCCTGGAAAAAGCCTCAAACATTTTCCACTACCATGCCATTCACAACCTTATAAACTTCCATTAGGTCACCCCTCAACCGCCTGCATTACAGTGAAAGCAAACCCCGTCTATCCAACTTTTCTTCATAGCCAAAAATGTCCCATACCAGGTAACATCCTGGTAAATCCTTTCTGTACCCTCTCCAAAGCATCCACATCCTTCTGCTAGTGTGGTGACCAGACTGTACAGAATACATTAAAAAGATACTAAAGGGACTTGATAAGGAAAGAACTGTTTCTCCTGTCTTGAACAGAGACAGAAAGTCTTGCGATAAGGCAACAGATCCTTTTGGATTAAGAAATGTCCTAATCAAAGATTGTGAATCTTTGCACTTCTCTATTCCAGAAGATTGAAGGTAACAGATTTTTAGACTGAGAATCAAAACTGTGGAAAAGGCAGAAAGATCAGCCATGATCATATTAAGTGGTTCAGCAGGTTTGAGGGGCTGGGATGTTCTACTATTTATGCTGTGCGAATAGGTATCCACTTAATTAGCATTTTACAGCAGAAGCTGTGGCGGTAGGGGGTAGGCAGGAAGGAGATAGAGAAACTGAAAACACCAGTGCAGCATTTGTTAATTTCTACTTGGACGTGTGACTATAAATTTCATTCACAAGATTTACAAAATCAAACTGTAAATTAACTTTTCATACGATTAGTGGTTGATCAGTTTCTACCTTTGATGTTTACATGTTAAAAAGCAAAGCTAAGTTGAAAATTATTACAAAAGGTTTATTGTTTATATAGCCCTGCTCTACAATGTGCACAAATGGCAGTTGTTTAACAAAGGAAAACACAGAAGCAAGTCTCCACCGGAATTCTTAGTTGTACACACATCCGAGCTTCAAGGGAGCGTAAGAAAACCACCACATTGAAGAAAGTTAGCTCTCAACTACTGAAGACTGCAGCAGCATTTCACCACCTTATGCTAGATTATAAAATGTAAATCAAAATGCATATTTTCTAATATGCAATAATTTCTAGTTATTTCAAACCTGTGGGCATGTTGTTACGTGCTTTCAGAATAAGCTGGAAAATCAATGGTACTTTGAACCACTACAGTGTAAGTATATGTTGGTGGGCTGGAGGGAGTTAGGCAGAAGTAAACCAAAAGAATTTCACGTGTCGAAATATGTACATTGAATTTTAAAAAAAATACTCTTCAGCTTTTGAGTTGAAAGACAACATCGCTTTACAGAGATTTCAGCAGTTTTAACTCTCTTCCATTGGAACCGAATTACATGCACACTGAATTAGTGCCCCTACTGCCAATCACATTTCAGGGTCAAACTGTATATTATGTAACACCGCAACACACAAGTGTACACATTTGTGCTTAAGCAGCTATCAATAAACTTTTATACATACTAAAGGAGTACATACTACTGTATAAATCAGGCACTGCATTCTCAAAACACTTCCAAATTTCTGTACGCCACCCATGGAAAAGCAAGGAGTTGCACGTCAGAATTTGCATAAGTGCTTTTTATATACAAGCCTCAGCACTCCAGTGGAAAAAGGTTGCTTGGAAAATGGTTGTTTGGATTATCAGTCTAAATCAATTTTAGACTTTTTTTAAAAAAGCAGTGGTGTCAAATGGGGTTTATGATCCTTGGCTCTCAAGTTCAGATGCAGGTGTATCAGGTTCTTCATCATTGTAAATATTCTCAGCCTGAAAGAGAAAAATCACAATCAAGCTGCAACAAATATGGTTAAACTACATAACTTTGTGACTTAGACATTTAAATTATAAAATTTACAACCTGGAATATGTTGACTGAGGTTTACATAATTTTCTTTATTGACAATTAAAATGCAAATGTCATTAAAAATTTGTCAAAAGTAATTAAGATTTAGACCAAAATTCTTGAATAACCTATAGGCGATCCTGCAAGACCAGCACTCACCATCTGCCAAACTTGCATAATATTGTCTTCTGATACAGAACAGATTACCCATGGTTCATTTGGATTCCAGGAGAAATCAGAAATTTTTGCAGTATGTCCTCCATGAATAAACTATCAAGAAACAAGATTTTCAGAATGGCAAACAGGTATGTAAACAGAGCAAAATTTCTGGAATGGATCATCGTTCTTGGACAGCAGTTACAAATGTCATCATGTACCCAAATCTAGATTATAAGGCATCCTCCCAGCCTTTCACCTTTGCATTTGCACTAACTGCAGTGCTACATCAGTATAGATTCTATCCTTTGAATGGGAGTTTAGTGGTTTGGGTACATGTTAAAAGATCCTATGGAACATTTTGAAACGCGGAGTCTTCTTCTGGTGTTGTAACTGACATTTCATGCTCATCTAACAGATGACTGGCTGCTTATATATCCCAACTGTTTATCATGTATTATTAGTTGACCTCTACATTATAGGCATGATATTAGTGACATGCTACCAATATTCAGTAGCAGCAATGTGTACCATCTACAAGATGCACTGCTGAAACTCTAAAGATTCTTAGACGTCACCTTCCAAACCCATGACCACTTCCGTCTAGAAGGACAAGGGCAGCAGATATGTAGGAACACCACCAAGTTGCTCTCATTTAAAAATGTATCAAGAATAACAATATAATTATAAAATATATTGGAATGGAGAAATTGAAGAGATATTTTCAAAAGTATGAAAGAGACAGTGAAAGATCAATGTACCTACCAATGAAAATGAAAGAAATATTTTGGACTATCAAAAGACAAGATGGAAGTGAGTAATTAAATCCCACCCCTGCCACCATGAGGGTAATCAGAAAAAACAATGGCTAATAAGGTAAACGTGTTAATGTAAAGGAGAATTCGATAAATATTCAAGAAGCATATGGAGAAGGGGACTTTTATAACAGCTCCAGTTAAAAGAGTGCCACCATGATTGAACTCCTTCAATGCAGAAATGTCTCCACCTTGCTCTATCATCTATAACATTTTGAAACATTAAACTGAACACAGGCAGCTGAAAACATAAATGTATTGAAAGTAAAAATTCAGTCAAAGAAAGGACGTGACCAATTAGGAACCAAAAAGATCATCTTAAGGAAGTGGAGACCATAGTGAGGTACTAAATGACACAATAATCACTTTGCAAGATTCTGGATTGAAGAAGAGGATATTACTTCCTCTTGCTTTTGTGCAACATTGGTAAAGATTCTGAAAAGGGTAAAAGTAAATAGATAAAAAGACGAGCTACTTAAGATTACCATGAATGGAAGAAAGGATGAAAATTAAGGTTGCTCTGGCCACATTTTTCCTTGGACGTAGTATGGGGAGGAAAATGGTACACTGCTAAAGAAAGAAAGGGATAAATCTAACAAATCCCAACCAATTATCTCAGTGTCAGTGATGAGAAAACCTTGAGACATTAGTCCAGATCTTCTCACATGGGAGGAGGCCTCTAACTCAACATTTTACTGATGCACCTTCAGACCCAGAAGACGACCAAGGTGCAATCACATCTAGGGTACTTTTCTGGTAGGTTTAAACTTTGACTACCAGATTTGCCTGCTGAGATCAGTTTTCATTATTAGTCTATGCTTAAGTGAGTAGTGTAGCTTCAAGTAAATCAGCTACAGTGGCCCAGCATCTGCAGCAATGCATAGCCCCCAAAAAGGCAACATTTCCATCCCCACCTCCTTTCACACTGCTCAGCCCCCTTCCTTGAGGGAGGGAGAAGAATACTACTGGTGGTGTTCACACTAAATAAAGAAATACTGGATACATGATAATGAATAATTGTACAGAAAAGGGCCTTCAGACATTTAAACTGAACAGAACATGGTATCTACTATTGATAAACAAAAAAGGTGGTGTGGTTTGACTTTCCAACTATCTGCCATTACAAGGAACCAGTTGGATTGGAGGTACATTCTGCATTTCTGAAGAATTCAGAAGCGCTAGCAAGAAATATAGAGCTCAGCCCTAACACAGAAAACCAGAGTGACAAACCAATAGTGACTCACTCAAGATTTGGGCCAACAGGGAACAAAAGGAAAAATCTGCGCTAACAAATAAAAGTCACAGGATTTGTTGAAAGCAAAATGTTCAACTAACTAAAGTTCTTTCTTGAACCAATGGAAAAAAAAGTGGGCAATATTGTAAAACTGAAGGCCAAGGGACGTAAAAGTAGAGATAGGCTCAATAAAAAAAAAAAAAGGCCAAGCAAGAGAAAACAACAGTGCTAAATGTTGGTTTTCTCTAGCCTGGAATAAAGTATCCCAGAGTAGTTTTGGGACTACTGCACTTTTTGTTTAAATTATATCTAAGCACAAACAATTAACATGAAAAATTCAAAGTTTGCAGAAGTTTATGAAACTCATAATAAAATGAAAAGAATGGTAGCAAACTTCAGGGGATGTGGATTACCCCGTAAGTACATGGCAAATGAAATTTAACAAGACAGAAATGAAGGGATTAATTAGACTGAGCAACTAAATGGTCAAGAACAAAGGTAAGAATATCAGGGATATAGAAAAAAAGTAGGAAAATGGAGTTGATGCAAAGATTATAATCAAATGCTGGAACTGGCCCAAGGAATTAAGTAATGTTATTTTCTTTGTTGTCTCCATATCTTTACACAGGAACCTACCAGTAGTTCTGGAGGTCCATCCTCTGCATCTTCAGCTGATTGCTCCTCGCCAATTTTACTACAAAATACACATTTAGAAAAATCATTCATAAATTCAGATAGCCGTGAAATTGCACCTTAACAGCATCCATCTGAGAACACCTAAAAGAGTATGTCCAGCAATGTTCTTTTAGTAGAAGTGCAAAAATATTTACAAAGATGGTACAAAGATTAACACTAAGTATAACTACCATGCAAGACTTAACAGGTAGTGGCTCTTAGTTAGGAAGGTGGTGATTGAAATTACCAAGAGGATTCGTAAGGTAACAGATGATGCTTCCACTCATGGGCAGTTGAAAACTATGAGTCATAAATACGTCAAAAAAAGTGTCTTCAGTAAATCCAATAAAATAAGGTGGAACTTATCACTAAGTTACGGAGGCAAACAACATAGATGCATTTAAGGGAAACGTTAGACACATGCATGAGGAAGGAAGGAATTGTGGGAGTTGCTGAATGGTTGAATTGCAGGTCGGTAGAGCTTCATATGCAGCACAAACTCTGGCATGGTTAAGTTAGGCAAGACAGAAGTTACAGTGCAGAAACAGGCTATAATTCTAAAACAAAACAATAGCAGATAACACAGGTAAACCATTCTGCAATATGCAGTTAAATAGAACTTCTGTACAAAAATGGTAATGAAAGCAACCACTTATCTAATGTCAAACCATATTAGTGTCTAGATATGTCATCAACCCATATTAGCATTAACACACAAATATTTCTGAAGGACAAGGAGTTGTGTTTTGGTGATTTAATGGAGCCAAAAATAATCCAGAATTTAACTATTTTGCACTCTCAACTATAGCATTTGTTTCAGCTTGAAAACAGCATAGACCAAATTTATAATGAATGCACTTTGTCCCAGAGGATGCCAGCCTAAGTAACAGAATTAAAACAGATTTCTATCAAGAAACTACATCCATCCAATAACTTGTAAACTTCAATTTCATTCTGCACTAAAACAGTCAACGGAAGTTTTATTTTAAAATTTGGTTCTGACTAACATTTAAATTATGACCTGAAGTTGTCTATGGATTTTACTTTCAATCAATTGGATCTTACCTCTAATCCCGAGATTCAAGTTCAAGATAAAAGCAAATTTTTTTTGCAATAGTCCACTAGACTTCAGTGATTATTGCAGATTGACTTCTCAACCTCTCTCCTCATCCACAGTTTCTATCTTTTCACCGTTTAGCAAATGCTCTAGTCTAATTGTCTCAATTTATCAATATACTTTAGTAACTTTGTTCCCATCTATTTTTTACTCCATCCATCTTGGTGTGGTCAACAAACCTCAAAGTATACCTTTCTATCCCTACATCTCTGTATCACTTATAAATACTGGAAAGTTGTGGCCCCAGTGTGCATTTCTACATGCTGGATTTTGCCAATGTGTGTTCATACCGAATATCCCTATTCTGTTTCTTAGCCAATCCAATAGGCTGCCTCTTATTCCAGACTAATTTTTGTTAATGGCTTCTTATATTGAACCATGTCAAAGTGGCTTCCAGAAGTTAATAAATAACATTCACATACATACCCTTATCTGCCCATATCCATTACCACCTCAGAAAGCAAGCTAGGTTCTTTAGAAATGGTTTACACTTTAAAAATCCACGCTAGCTCTCTGATCAGCTTTGTTCTAACTGCTCTGCCCCTTACAACAGATTCTAGTAATTTTTAGTCTGATAGAAGTATAAGATAACACAAAAGAACTGCAGATGCTAGAGATCTGAAACAAAAACAAATTGCTGGTTGAAATTCAGTATGTCTAGCAGGATGAGTCCAGTGACTTTCCATCAGAACACTGTAGGGATTCTATGAACTATGAACTCTAATCAGGACTATAAATTTTGTCATCTCTCTTGCCATTTAGAAATAGTGAAGTCACACTGCCAATGCCTAACCCAATCTTGAATCAAGAATCTTTTGGTAGATTATAAATCAACAATCTTTCCTGAGGTAGAACCCATGCAAATTCTTGATTTGTTGATCTTTAATCTCATTACTTTCTCCATCATCTCTTTATTAAATATAAAACTGATATCAAATCTGGTTAGTTTCTTTCTGCTTTTTCCTTGTACTTTTGTGCTTCATCCTTCTCTTTTACAGTGAAGACATACAAAGTCTGATTTCCAATTATAATGTTGCCTGTGCCAGCCATCTCCGAATATATTGCAAAAACTTCAAGCGGTGTCCTTAATAGCCACTGCAAGATTTTTCCCTCAAATTCTCTGTGCTGCTCTTTTATTCGCAGGCTGCAGAATCTTCACTGATCTTTCAATCAGGCCTTTGTTTAATATTAAACTACCATTCACTTCCCATATTGACCAAGTTTGTTTAACTTCCACAAGTCAAGCACTAACTTTAAGTGTTATTGTAAAGATGTTGTATTCTACTAAATACTTTTTTGGACACTTTCCAAGGTTCATTCAAAAATTTGTTAATAGATGTGCAGAATCTGTTGTGGTCAATTTCTGCCTCCTAAATTTAAAAACCTTGGCTTGTGACTCCCCATGCTCCCTCTAAAATAGAATTCAATAAAATAGAATATTATTTAATAGAATATATTTAATAGAATATTAAAAGATCACTGAAAGCTAGGTATTTCCTTACAGTTGAATTGATTAATTCCAATTCACTATTCAATCTAAGACTTCCCTTACTGGTTCTAGGACTTATTATTCCAGGAAAATCACTACATGAAAATAAATCTGCTACCTTTGGAACTGGAGTCATTTTGCTCCCGACAGTCTCTCTGCAAATTAAAGACTTCGATTTTTGCATCAAGTTTCACTGAACAGTATCGGTTTTCCCTGCTACTTTATCACTGCTATCTGACACACAAAAGCAGTTTCCAAAGTCTTGAAACCTATTTATTTCTCAATTCTACCCAATATTTTTAATTGTATTTTAACATCACTGATATCCTATTTTGCCACTACTTTAACAGTGCCCTTTAATCGAAGCTACTAATTTCCATCTATTTAAAGAATATTGTCACTTGCTGATTAAGCTCAATGCCTCAAGGATAGGAAAACACCCAACTAGAAGAGAAAAATGAGGAATTAGCCCCCACCTTAAATCCCAAACATTGAGGCGACGATCAGTACCGCTGGAAGCAAGGATAGTTTCATTGTGTGGAGACCACTGCACCTACAGAAATAAAATCAAATATTTCAGCACATTTTTTGGCAAGGGGAGTGTGGGTGTGCGTGTGCGTGCACGCGTGTGGAGAGGGGGTGGAGGAGAGGAGATGAAGAGGAGGAAAAGAGAGATACAGTGAAAAGGAAGCAAAATTGAAAGGGAATCTATAAACAAATAAGTCACAAAAACTCATTAGCACTCTTTCGTAGTATTAATATGCAATTTTCTTCCTCTGCCACATGTGGCTAATAAAGAGTCAGACTCTAAAATCAAATGCTAAAACGGATTAGCCAGAGAGAGACAACTACACAATGATGGCAAAATAGTTTGGTGAATCCTTTTTAGGATACAAATTATACCTCGACTCAACTGCAAGGTAGTTTAAAACTGATAAAATGGGACTAATAATAAAATGAAAATATCATGGAATTTCCACAATTTGCAATTATCCCAATGGCTAATAATATGAACTTGCAGGTTAAAGGTTTTCAAAATTCTTGTCTAACACATACAATGCTAAGCACGATAAATAGAAAGAATGAGAATAATCTATATTAGCTGAAGCTCCACTCATTCTCAGGAATGAGGCTGAACAGATTAGACCTACAGCTATTGTAGCTTAAAAGAATGACATAAGATCTTACTGTAGCCCATACAATTTTGAGCAGATTGTACGGGGTGGATACTTGGAAGATGTTTCTTCTTACAGGAGGCCAGAAGTAGGGGACACTGTTTAAGGATAAGAGGTTTCCTTGATAAGGGCAGGAGGAGATTTCTTTCTCCCTCCTCGGGATCAACAACAGTGTGAAATTCTCTTCCCAGATAGCATTGGAGGCCGGACTTTTGAAAATTATTCATGAAGAATTTTGATTAACGAGTGAGTCAGGAGTTCTGGGATGCAGAAAGGTAATTGGAGATGAAAGTACAGCCAGGTGAACCACGATCTTAATTCAATAGCCGAACATGTTCAATTTTAACCACTTGGCCAATCCAGAGAGACACAGAAGAAATGCCCGATCACCTATCTTCCTGAGACAAACTTCAGCACTAACAGGTTGAAGGGGCTCTCTGCTGCCAATTTTTAATGTGCCACCACATGTCTTTCTCACGTAGGGACGCACTCCCAATCTACTTCAGTGATGCTGACTTGCTGCACACTCTTCCTAGCTATCCCCATTATGTTTGCAGATAAACTTCACAACATATGGCGAGGTTTCACCCACAGGAGTATATACAGATAAATCGTTATACCTTCTGTTTACCATCATTTCACTGATTGTACCTCAAAATATTTCTTTCTGGATTAATGAACGCTTCCATAATGCTGACCAAAACTTCAACAGATCATTTAAAAGGACTGCACCAGCTACAAGTTTAGATCAATGGAGCACAGCAATTTGGCAATGGAATATCGTATTTTGAATTTTAATGCACAATGTAGCACATTACGCAGGCATCAGCACAATTTAGAACAATTGCCAGAATAATTAGACCATCTGGATGCTAAGTTTTCACATCATATTTGATCCATTCTTTCAATGAACAAAATCTAAGTATTGCCCTTGGTTCAGCATCTGCATTGCAGAACCAAAAGTGCAAACTGCAGATGTTGGAAACTGAAATAAAAACTGCTCGAAGTACTTAAGACAGATAGCATTTTT
>JAHRHZ010000031.1:16474119-16532216 GCA_024137785.1 Ginglymostoma cirratum
CCCCCCCCCCCCCCCCCAGAGATAGAGAGCGTTAATGTTCAAGTAAAATAAAAGCAAGATACTGCAGATGCTGGAAATCTGCAATAAAAAACTGAAAATGCTGGAGACACTCAGGTGGAGGGAGAAGCAGAATGAAAATTTCAAGTCCAACATTACTTGTTCAGAAGTGATGCAAAAGACTTTTATTAAAGTTTATCAAAATGCCAATGTCACATCTGAACTGTAAACCCTTTCATCTATATTATAAAACAGACCCAATACATTTCCAGCAACACCAAATCCTAATTTTAGAGAAATCCATGAAGACAGCAAGAGACCAGGGAGTGATTCTAAGAGCTGGCTAAGGCATGGTGGGCCAGAATGGCAAGATTCCATTTTCAACATTCATCTGTGATGCTACATAATGTTAACAGCCACAAGGAAACTTGCAAAAAAAAAAAAAACTGAATTAAAAAAGTGTCCATCGAGAGTACTTTGTCTTTGCGCTAGTTGTTTATGATATTTCATACCTACCCTATTTTTTTATTAAACTGATATTTAGTGGAAGTCACAAACATGGCTGGTTGCCTGGATGCAGGATTTTAGAATAAATGGAGAAATCTGCTGGCCTCAAATCTACCATATGGGCCCTGCATGAAAATCAGTCACATCTGGTGCCGGTAAAGCCTTCCACCAACACATACTATTCTTTACAAACATAGATTCTTCAGAGAGCAAATTAGCGTCTCTTCTCCGACTGCGAGCTCTCCAACAGCTCTTCAATCCATCACTTTATGGTATTTAAATTACTTTTTTTGCCCCCCTCAACCCTGTTCTCCATAACTGTATTCAGAACAGAGACTATTATGAGGAACCCCCACGGACAGGAAGATGGTTCCTTAAGTCAGAGCACTTTCCATACATGGTGTACCCGCTGCTGACAGCCTCATGATTTTGTGCTTATTTGGGCAGGAGTTAGGTTTATCATCCACCTGTGGTCCAACTGAAGCATGCAAGTGAGACACAAATGCCAAGTTAAAGCACTCCATTACAGCAGCAAAGGCCTGTGCCTAATATACAACAAAGTGCAAGTCAGAAGATTTGAACCATATGGTTGATGGCAAGAAAAGGCGGGGGGGGGGGGGGGGGGGGGTGGTTGGTGGGCTCCTTCCCGGGCCCACTGTGCTAAATTGGAGCCCATGACATGACTCAGTGAAGTAACAGACTTAGCTGGGTTCCGCTGTGTCCATGGCCCTCTTCCTCCAAGGCCTCTGCTGTGGCCCAGAGATGTTGGCCTCCAACTGTCCAGCAATTCTGAAGTGGGCAGGAGGGAGGGGTGTTCCCACACAGAGGCAGGTGGAGCTCCCATCCTACATAACAGAAAGGGGAGAGGTCTGAAAAATTCCTGAGCAAACCAAGTGAAGGCAGGTTTGCCCCCAACGCTTATTAGGGTGCAGGAAGCCCATGCTCAGTATGTAATCCAGTTCCATTTGTGTTCACTTCATCCGATTCAACTGAAGCAGAACAAGAGAACTAAGTATGTTTCTTTTGTATTGGCTAAACCTGCTGAGTAGGAGATATACTGCAAATTTCAGCCCATAGAAAGAAAACAGCAAAACAATCTAAAAAACTAGGCTTTTTTTAAATTGTCAAATACCAATTACACAGTGCACCAAGCAATTACCATTCAACATGTAGCTGTGAGGACCACACATTAAACTATTAACCATGTAGTTAAGAAATCAAATGGAAAAGGAATTTGGATCTTCAAGTGAATGACAGGTTTCCAGGCAGATTCATTTTTGCTATGCGCAATCCTAATTCCTTAGAAATCTGAAGAAGGTGTGAACTAAGCAATATCTACAATCTTTACACAGAGAAACTAGCTTTTTCAAAAATAAAAAGATTGAATTATTCCTCCTACAGCCCTAATAGGATACATTTAAGATTTCAGAGTAGATTTGTAGCTCGGGTTGTGGATGTTGTAGTTGATTGGCTCGTCGAGCTGGTTCGTTGTTCCGCAGACGTTTCATTACCCTGCCGGGTAACATCATCAGTGCAGCCTCCGACGAAGCCAACAAAAGTGCTTCGTCGGAGGCCGCACTGATAATGTTACCCGGCAGGGTAGTGAAACGTCTGCGGAACAACGAACCAGCTCGACGAGCCAATCAACTACAACAGGATACATTTCCTTCTTGCATTTGTATGCGTAGAAATAAAAGATCAATTCAGTGACACAAGTGAAAAATTTGATCAAGAAAGTATTCAGAGATCGAAAACAGCTTAATTCTAAGTAAAATCTAAAACTGCTTACCTGAAAGATCTCATCCTTGTGAGACTCAAAGGAGTGGAGCTTTAATTTTAGATTTCGAAGGTCCCATAATGCCACCGTCTAGAGATCATGTAAAAATTACTTCCAAATCACAGAAAGGCATTTAGTATATGGCTGCAGTGCTTTAATACATTAAAAACAAATGTTGTGTTCAGAGAAAACCATCCGGGATCACAAGATCATATAAAGCCATCCACCCACTGAGTCTGTTCTGATAATCCTCAAACCACTTTCCTGTCTTTTCCCAATAATTTTAAGATTTCACTACTGATTAATGAATCTCAGCCTTGAATGTACATAATGACCCAGACTCAACAGTCTTCTGTGGTGACAAATTCCATTAATTCGCTACCCTCAGAAGAAATTCCTCACCTCCGCCTTAAAGAGTGACTCTTTATCCGAGAATGTCCTCTGGTCCTAAACTCTGCCGCAGGGGAAAACAACCTTTGTGCATCTAACCAGTCAAGGCCCCTAAGGGTTGTTTATGTTTCAATAAGGGCACCTCTTATTCTTCTAAATTCCAATGAGTACAGGCCCAAGCTACTCCACATCTCTTCAGTTCCACCATACCCAACATATGCCTAGTAAACCATCTCTCGACGGCCTCCAATGTCAGTACATCTTTCCTTAGATACAGAGCCCAAACCTATTTCAGCTATGACATGATGAATGCCTGCATAGTTTTAACAAGCTTTCCTTTTTTAAAAAAACATGCCATTTCTTTTGAAATAAAGGCCAATTTATTTACCTTTCCTATTATCCACTGAACTTGAATGCTAGCTTTTTGTGATTATACACAAGTACTCCCAGATCTGTGCCGTGGCTTTCTGTAGTTTCTCCATTTAAAGAATATTCAGCTCTTTTAATCTTCGCTAGAGTGCATAACCTCACATTTCCCATTTCTTTTTCCTATTCATTCTGCGGGACGTGAGCATCGCTGGCTGGCCAGCATTTCTTGCCCATCCCTAGTTGCCCTTGAGAAGGTGGTGGTGAGCTGCCTTCTTGCTGTGGGTTGGCCCACAATGCTATTAGGGAGGGAATTCCAGGATTTTGACCCAGCAGCAGTGAAGGAACAGTGATATATTCCCAAGTCAGAATGGTGACTGACTTGGAGGGGAACTTAAGAGATGGTGGTGTTCACATTTATCTGCTGCCCTTGTCCTTCTAGATGGAAGTGGTCGTGGGTTTGTAAGGTGCTGTCTGAGGATCTTTGGTGAATTTCTGCAGTACATCTTGTAGATAGTACACACTGCTGCTACTGGGTGTCGGTGTGGAGGGAGTGAATGCTTGTGGACGTAGTGCCAATCAAGCCGGCTGCTTTGTCCTGGACGGTGTCAAGCTTATTGAGTGTTGTCGGGGCTGCACTCATCCAGGCAAGTGGGGATTATTTCATCACACTCCTGTTATATTCCATCTGCCAAGTTTTTGCCCACTTGCTTAACCTGTCTATACATCTCTGGAACTTATCATCCTTAGCACCTGCCTTCATATCTACTTTTGTCTTTTCTGCAGATTTGGCGATAGTACATTCATTTATGTTATCCAAGTCATTAATATCTGTTGTAAATAATGGTGGCCCCAGTGCTGGACTTGTAGCACTCCACTAGTTACAGGTTACCATACTGCAAGTGTGCACTCCTGCCTCACCTACAACATCCCAACTGGTCTTCTATTTGTTAGCCAATCCTCTATGCTCACATATTACCTCCAACACCCAGGGCTTTCATATTAAGTTTTCTAAAATTACATACCTTTTTAAATGCCTTTTGAAATTCAAATATATATCTACTGCTTCCATTTTACTATCCTGCTTATTACTTCAAGTAATTCAAATACATTTGTTAGGACTTGCTACTACAAGTGTCTTTTTCCCCTTGTTATAGGGGGATGGGTCTGGGTGGGATGCTCCAAGGGTTGGTGTGGACTTGTTGGGCCGAACGGCCTGTTTCCACACTGTAGGGATTCTAATTCTAATTCTAATTCTAACCTCTCCACTCATATGGATTCTATATCTTCTGATCCAAGATCATTTTTTGCTGTAGGATTCATTCCATCCTATAATAACAATGCCACCCACCACTTCCCTTCTTAGCCGTGCTTTTCAAAAGTCACATGTCCCTGAACATTTAGGTCCCAGCTTTAATCTCCTGTAACCATGTCTCTGCAACAGCTATTATATCCATTAACCTCTATTTGGGTTATTAATTCATTTATTTTGTCTCAAATACTATGCACATTCAAGTAAAGTGCCATTAATCTTGCATTATTTAACCATTCCACAACCTCCCCAAATCTTATTTACTGCTGTTTTTCTATACTTGTGCACTCTCCCTTCCTGTCCCACTCTAGGTATTCTTATCCAAACAGTTGTCCTGTAATGTTGTTATAACTACTTGCTTCATAAGCCTCAATTTCCCCTCTCCATTCCATCCACATCAACCTGTGACCACACATTAACTTCTTGACTTTATTTACTATGCCAGTTTTCCCGTGGCTCTAATAGCAATCCCAAGATTACCACCTTGGAGGCTCTGCCTTTTAAAATTAGATCCTAACTGTTCAAAATCTTTCAGTGAAACCTCCTTACTAGTCCTATCAATGTCAGTGGTACCAATGTGGTTGATGACAATGGAATCTCTACCCTCCCCCTCCAAATTCTTCCCTCACCCAGAGGTCTAATCCTTAATCCTGGCCAAAGGCAGGCACCACAGCCTTCAGGACTCTCGCTCACGTTGCGAAGAACTGTATTTATCCATCCCCAGTTACACTATCCCCTACCACTACTACATTCCCATTTCCTTCACCTACTTCAATAGGTCTCAATACCTAGGTTCTGTGGTCAGTTCGCTCATACTCACTGCAGTCCCCACCTCTCACCTGCACAGTTTACAAGAACATCAAAACTACTGGACAACTGCACTGGCTGAGGTGCCTCAATTTTAACCACAAATTCTCATATCTGCTGCACCTGCAGTCAGTGTGACCACCCTTGGAGCAACAGAACTGTTGGGATTACAGAACTATCAGTGAACATATGGAAACACAGTACATGAACTGTACAAGTTTGATAAGGTTGTACAGAGAATTTTAACCTTGTCAGCAGAGCCAGTTGCTAGGATAAATTCACTGTATGGGTTGAAGGACAGACAGTTGACTTCAGCTGTGTGCGCATCTACGGAATGGCTTGGTTTTGAAGTATTATTTGACCTTGTGTCCCAGCTGGAAAATAAAGATTATAGAAGTTTAGACAAAGCTGAAAACACTATTAAAAATAAAACTTTTAATAGGTTGCATTTCAAAAACCACAGAACCATAGAATTCCTGCAGTGTGGAAGCGGGCCATTCAACCCGTTGAGTCCACACCAATCCCCTGACCAGTATCCCACCCAGACACAGCCCCACCACTCTATCTCTATAACCCCGCATTTCCTGTGGCTCACGGACCTAACCGGTAGATCTTTGGACTGTGGGAGGAAACTGGAGCTCTGAGGAAATCCACACAGACAGCTGCCAGAGGCTGGAACCAGACCCAGGTTCTTAGCACTGTGAGGCAACAGTGCTAACCACTAAGCCATCCTGCCACTTGAGCTAAAAGGCATTTAGCATTCTGAAATACCAGAAAATTATAAACAGGACCACTTCTCACTATTCTCAAGTTACACACCTAGAGTATTGAATTAGGTTATTTCAATTTTTACTCAGAAGTGAGCATCAACTACTTTCCAACTTTCATTCCTGCATAAAACGTAAAATTATAAGACAGATTAACTGGTGGTTATGAAGGCAGAAATAGGCAAACAAAATGAATTTAAGCAATTAAATTTAACTCTGCCAAATAACCCGATTCAAACGCTAATAAAGATCAAACCACTAACAGGTTAGCACCAAGTTTGTGCAGAAATAAGTCTCAGATTCAATTCCAATTTGAGGAGAGTTAGCCGTACTCAAGTTATTAAATGATACAATTTGTTTCTGTGACCTTGGTTGGGAAAAAAAAAACCAAGAACCAAGGGTTCCTGTTCCCACTTGAATATCCAGAACGAGTCATGAGATACTATGTCTGTAAGAAGGAAAAGAGAGATACGATGGCTTCCATGATCAAGTCAGCTACGAATACTCATCTGCTAGACTAAGATGAGAAGCAGCAATTTGGGAGAAGTGCCAGTCTGAACTGCACTTCAGGAGGGGGTCATAGGCAGAAGGTGAAAAGAAAACAAACCCAACCCAATTCACCTGACAATCTAGCAAGCTAACGGATATCAATTTCGAACATTCCTCATATGGAGGTCCACAAACTTAAATCGTGTTATAAAATGGCAGGGTCTTCCCGAAACATTACATATTATAATAATGAAAAACTCATTATATGACGATTAAAAAGTGAACTTTAAAATTAGCAACCATAAAATTTTCTCTAGTGCCCGAGAACATGCAATTCATTGCACCTTAGCAGATCAGAATAATTCCCTCTGGAAGGTATTCATGTACTTGGGAAAATGCTGCCCGTAAAACAGCTGGTGAGAGCAGAGTGCATTGGTAATTCATAATGTGGCCCCTGGTGGTTCCCTCTCCACCTGCAGGCCTCGGCAGCAGTGCTGCTCCATGTATCTCTGGACTATCATCCATAGCCTGCCAGCTTGGAGATGTTGCCAGAGTCAGGATATACATAAAAAAAAATTGCGATTATAAGCGTGAAATGAAAAGGTGGTGAATATCTCTGGTTGACTAACCCTCCTCATGCTTAAATTGATTCAGTCTTGCTATTTCAGTTTTGAGCTGGATATTATCTTGAACTTACATCATTAGCTTCTGGTCATCAGCTACAGATCCAAACAAAGATTCATGCAATAAATGCCAGGAGACATCTTCTACAACCGCAGTATGGCCTGTAAAAATTGTTTTAGCATCTACTATCTTTCCTTCTTTTGGACCTGCACTTATGTCCCAAAGACAGATAGTCTGTGGAAAAAAAAAAAAATCTGTAATATCCATTTTTTTGAAGAAAATCTCAATTAAGAAAAATAAAACAGCTAAACTACAGAACGTTATCACAAAGGTTTCATCACATCGTCGCAATATAACATTAGATTTGAATCACACAGTAATTATAAGAGTCACACAGCACAGAAACAGACCCTTTGGTCCAACCATCCCATGCCAAACATAGTCACAAACTAATCTAGTCCCACCTGCCTGCTCCTGGCTCATATCACTCCAAACCTTTCCTATTCAAGTAAGTGCTTTTTTCAAGTCTTGTAACTGTGCCTAGAGCGACCACTTCCTCAGGATGCTCATTCCACAAACAAGCCACAGTTAGAAGAAATGCCCCTTGTGTCTTTATTAAATCTTATTCTCACCTTAAAAATGTACCCCCTCGTCTTGAAATCCCCATCCTAGGGAAAAGACACATATCATTAATCCTGTCTATACCCTTCATGATTTTATAAACCTCTACAAAAGGTCACCCCTCAAAATCCTATGCTCTAGTGAAAAATATTCCCAGCCTTTCTTAACTCATACCTTCCATACCCAGCAACATCCTGGTAAACCTTCTTTGAGCCCTCCCCAGCTTAATAATATCCTTCCTATGACAGGGCGACAAGAACTGGACACAGTGCTCCTGAAAAGACCTCACTAATGTCCTGTATAACCTTAATATGACTTCCCAACTCCTGTACTCAAAAGGACTGAGCAATGAAGGTGAGCAAGCTAAATGCCTCCTTGAACACCTTGTCAGTATATGCTGCGATCTTCAAAGCATTATGTACCTGACTCCTAGGTCCCTCTGTTCTACAACGCTACCCAAGGCCCTACCATTAAACTGTACAAATCCTGCCCCTGTTGGAATCACCAAAATGCACATACCACACATTTATCCAGATTCAACTCCATCTGCCATTTTTGTGATCAAGATCCCTTAGAAAACCTTCCTCACTGTCTACTTTGCCACCAATTCTGGTGTCAGCCGCAAACTTGTTAACCATGCCTTCTATATTCTCACCCAAAATTACTTATATAAAATGACAAAAAGAGAATGCACAACCGATCCCTGTGGAGCACCATTGGTGACAGGCCTCAAGTCCGAAAAGCAACCTTCTAACACCACTTAATTATTAGAACGTTGAAACCTGCATTAATTTCACATGCCTAATAACCTTGAACTGAGTGACTTGCTGGGCATTACTGAGGGTAGGTAAGAGTGAATCACACTGCTGATTATCTGGAGTCACAGACTGACCAGGTATGGTCTGCCACAATGTCAGATTTTCTTTTCTAAAAACAGGATATTCATGAACCAGTTGGGTTTTTATGACAACCAATAATGGTTATGTGGTTACTATTAGGTTTAATTCTAAAGTTAATAACTGAACTTTAAATTCTACAAGCAGCCATGGGTGGGGTTTGAGTCAGTCTATCCAGAACATTACATTGCACCCTGGATTACTAGTCCACTAATATTTTCCTTGTGCCACCACTATTACCTACAAACAAAGCATTTGCAGTTTTGCTGACAAGCATGCTTTCTGTACGAAACAAACAAACAAACATTCAAGTGTCGGCAAATTCAGAGTCTCCGACTGGTCAAAAAAGGAAAACGTTGAAGCAATCTGTGCACCTACATGATCATCTGAAGCACTGAGAAGATGTCCACTTAGGTTTGGGTTCCAGGAGAGACCATATCCTTCTTTTTGGTGGCCACGCAGTCGAAGATCAGGGTTACATTCACCACTGGGATCTAACTCAGAAAAAGTATCAGTTCCAGAGAATGAAACAAAGAAATCCATGCCGTGTTAAAATCAACGTTTTACTTCAGAATTGTATGGTAGCAGAATTTCTTTTAGTTTTAACAAAAAGATGATGTTATTATTTGAACTATTCAAAGAATATTAACTCTGCTCCGCAATCCAACTTCAAACTAGTCAATACTAGTAGTACATCAAAATTGCCACTGAATGTGTCATTGTTTTAACTAAGGAAAGCATATTAGTTAAACAGCAAAAGACACTTTGTATACAAAATACCCCCTCAGATTCACAGAAGGCCGGGGCGGGGAGCGGAGGAGAAAAAACACACGCTAATACAGAACTATGCAGGGTTGTATTAAAGAGGGTGACCGAAACTTTAAATCAAGGAGGTGAGCTTTAAGGTATATCTTAAGAAGAAAAAGGAAAAATAAAGTGGCAGAGATGCTTAGGGAAGAAATTCCACAGCTTTGGGTTTGATAAGAAACTGAAGGAATGCCTGCCAATGGTAAAGCAGTTAAAACTGATATTGATTCAAGCAGCTACCGCATAAGAGTACAAGGATTTCAGAGAGTTGTATGACTAGAGAGGATGTTGCAGATAGGAGTGATAAAATTCCTGCTAAAATATTGAAAAAGCTCAAGGAAGTTTGATTGTATACTTTAAAGAAAAAACAAATCTATACAAATGTCTAATTCTTTTGTTCTGAGATCAATTGTGTTATTCAAATAATTACCCCATCTTCATTCATTATGAAGCCTTTCTACAAGTACAGTACTTTCAATCTGTTCTCCCATCAACACAAATCGCACATACTACCTTCACCACAAGCACCTAATTCTTTTACATATATGTTTCACAATGTGGACTTCACAATGGTATAAAGTACCTGGTTCATTGTTACAACAATCTGCTTCACTAACATAACCCAATCAAGACATCTTAAGCAAGTTTTACATTTCTCAACCATTCTTCGCAAAGTCACCACAGAACTGACTTCTGTCAAAGTTGGTTTCGGGAGGTGTTATCCTCCTTCCAGCCTACTCTTTACGTAAGTGGCTAGACAGCGTTAAGCTATTCAATCGTTGAGGAGTGGAAAACGAGAGTTGACAAAGGATAAGTAGACACCACACAAAAATGTCAGAACTACCAAATTATCATAAATCTGAATTCGTTAATGAATATCTCCCAGTAAAATGCCACTCCTCTCCAAGCCTGACTAACATGAATTAGGTCCCACAAAGTAGCTCAACAATAATACCCTGGCACGGTCCAGCAAACTGCTCAGCTGTAAACAACTACAGAACACTATGTACTTTAAGTACTTATAGAATTGAACTCAGGTATCAGATCTAGACTGATCTTATTACAAAATCCCAGTTCTAGTGGTTGAACAAGGCTTTTCTCATTAACCTTGGAGCACTGGAATTGTTCTCTCAAAACTAGTCAAATCACAAATAGATGGAGTTATAACCTGACATATTTAGCAACTAAATCCTTAGACTTGTCCATTGTTAGCCTTTGCCATGCCTGTATCCATCAGCAGGGAGGTGAATCTGTGGTGGTATGGTTCTGAGAGATGTTGGAATCTTTAACATTAACTCAAGAATCTAAGATACCCCATTACTTTAGGCAAAGGAAACCTCCAAAATGAAGATCACACATTATCCAACCACCACTTCAACTGTCACAGCAGCCCAAGGGCCAATGCTAAAGAAGTCCAGTCAAAAGACTTCCGTGCTTAAGTATTAAAGACACACTGGGTGGGTAGACCCTAATGTTCCTCAAGGATAGCTCAGCAGTATCATTAGTAATCAAGACCCAACTGTTTTCACCTGCCACATTTTGGGGGGGGGGGGGCCAATAAGTATTGAAGCTGAAACAAGAGAGTAAGTTATTTGACCTTGCCTTCAGTTCTGACTGAAACAAGTGAGTTGTTGCTTGACAGTTTTATGACAAATTATATTGTCCTTGAAAAGGTAAGATCTCATCTGATGAGGAAATCCTAATTTTAAGTATTTAATGGCACAACTGTGCCAAATGGAGGAGACTATACATAAAATCCAAGATCCACTAAATAATGCAGATCACCAGCAGCAAAACTGCACAGAAGCCCTGCCTGGAACATAATGACTTCACAAACGCATTGCTCTTTGTCCATCAAACCATTACATTAACGTAGGTTCAACAGCAGGCATAGATGTTGGAAGTAGCACTAATTTACAGTGTTTGAATGAGATATCAACTCAGTGAACCTACAGGTTCGATGCAAAAAGCACAAGGCTACCAAAAAAAAACTAAGCAGGCACACAACCTACAGATCAAAGTAAAATGCTTATACGATATATCAGCCTTAGCTCACAGTTAGTAATTTCCAGAGTCAATGCTGTGGGTTCAAGCCCACTCCAGAGGCTGAAACAAACAAGCAAATCTAGGCTGACAGTTCAATGCTAAAGGGAATTCCTACACAGCCAAACATCCCACCTTTTGTACAAGGAGTTAAAGTTAGACCCCACGTCGTGCCTCAGGTGAACAGAAAAGATACTCCATCATTACTCAAAAGACGTGAATTGGCCCTAAGCTGTTCCTTGATTATTGCTAAAACAGATGACAGGGCCATTTCACTCCTTGCTGATCGTAGAATCTTCGCATACATTCCAACAGCAGCTACCTTGTAGTCGTTAATAAGGTGCTACACAAATGTTAGGATCTAGCAGAAGTCAAAAATCCTGAGCTCTATTATAAAAGGTGAAGTTTGTAATATTCAAGGTGCTGCCTCCACCCATGGTTTATAATTTGCTTACTGCTGTTGGAATGTGAGCAAAGATTCGCAATAAGCAAAGAGCAAAATGGCCATGTAGTCTGTTTTAGTAATGACAGAGGGCCAGTTTACCTCAGAGTAATGAGTCAAGATCTTTTCCATTCACCTGAGGCAGAAAATGGGGCCTAACTTTAAGTCCAAAAGGGTGGGACATTTAGCAGCACAGGGACTCTTTTTATAGTGTACTGAAAAATCAGCCTAGATTGTTTCAACCTCTGGAGTGAGCTTGAATTGACATCATTGACTCTAAAAATTACTATCCATGAGCTATGGCTAACATCTTGTACAAGTGTTTTTCTTTGATCTGTTGGTTGGGTGCTTCTCAACATTTTGCACTGAACCATAGCTTCATTAGGTTGGTACCTTGTTCTAAGTCAGTAGGTTAGTGTTACTCCTAACATTTACATTCGCTATTGAACTTGCATTAAATCTGGTATTCGATAGACAGAAGTGCAGCGAGTTTGACAAATCTGTTTTTCCAAGCAGGGTTTCTGCGATTTTGCTGCCAGTGACCTGCAATATTTAGTGGATCTTGAATTTATCAGTAGTCTATGCCCCTTGGCACAGTTGTAGTGCAACTATACACCGAGTGCTTTACATGAACAACAATTCTCTTTTTGTTGATCTGCCTGATGGTTGTACTTTTAACGAAAACAAACCAGCTTAATGCAAAATTGTGGAATTGCACCCTTCTACAAAAACACCACATTGGTTCCTAATGCATTCTTAAAAAGAATCCTTCATAGAATCATACAGTACAGAACAGGCCCTATGGCCCATCAAGTCTGTTTGGCAATAAACATATAACCTACAATAGGCCTATAGCCTTGAATGGAATGACATTTTAAGAGCTCATCAAAGTACCTTTTTAAAAGGTTGTGTGGTTTCCTGCCTCACTACCCCCCCCAAGCAGTGTATTCCAGACCACCTCTCTGGGTGAAAGGGTTTTCCCTTAAATCCTTTCTAAATCTCCTGCCTTTCACTCAAAATCATGTCCCCTCAAATAAGGGGAGCAGCTGCTTTCTATTCACCACCCATGTCTCCTCAATCATACAGACCTCTATCAGCACCCTCCTCAACCTTTTCTGCTCTAAAGAAATCGGCCCAAGCTTATCCAATCTGTCTTCATAGCTGACGTGCCCCATCCCAGGTAATATCCTGGTCAATCTCCTTCGCACTTAACTGCACAGTGCTCCAGCTGTTCCTAACCAAATTTCTGTGCAGCTCCAAAATGATCTCCTCGCACTTAAAAATTATGACCCCTAGAGTGATTCAGGCAAGCGTCCGAGGCCTTCTGAACTACCCTATCAACCTGTCCTGCCAGCTCAGGGATCTGTGAACAAGCACCCCAAGATTCCTCTGAGCTTCTAAGTGTCTTGTCATTCATCAAGTACTCTCTTGTCTTGTTTTTTCTTCCAAAGTGCAACACTATATAATGGGAAATTTTTCCAGCTTAAAATCCGGACAATGTTTCAACTTGAACGAAGTAATTAATTATTTACTGATTGCTGGATACCCAAAAGTTTCTCATTAAATTACATTTTGCATCCTGTTCAGCTTAGAGAAAACAAAATAGGCATCACCATCTCAAAATCAGACCGTACTGGGATATTTACACAAAACACACCTAAACTCCAAAATAAAGAGGAAGCCACTGTACATCACGTAATACTTATGACAATTTAGTAATCTCCAATCCTAAGTATCTCAGTGTCTGGGATATCCCAGTAAAAGTGCACAAAATGATCTGTGAGCAAAGGGGAACGTAGACAGACAGCAGGGTATTATTTCCACTCCAAGTCCCCAACTCCCACATTTTCACCACCCCAGTGCCACCATGCATACCCAACTTCTCCAGCCACTTCCCTAGTGTAATCTCCCACACCCCAAGCCCACAAAAACCCACCTCACATTCTCCAACTCAGCATCCATTCCCCAAACATTCACTTCTTCACAAAACTTCCCATTCTGGAGATTCAATCTCACCTAATTCAAACTATCCACAATTTCAATTCCATTGATTCCTCCCAGCTAATTGCACCTTTCTTCTGGTGACAGCATTGTGATGTGCTTCACGGAAAAGGTGGGAAATTATTGGGTTGAACATGAATGAGGCTAGCAGTTTGTCATTAGTTACACAGTGTGTCACCAAAGGGCTTGTTCTCATGGGGGTGTACTGCCACAGGAGACGTATAATCGTTCATTTCAGCAACTGGTGACAACACAAGACAGGAAACCGTGATACGCTTCATTGTATGGCCCAGCTTCCATTTTTGGGAGAACAGGACATTCTTTAAGCAGAATCTGTACTGGCAGAGGAACTAGGTATTCAATCCCATACCTGACAGCTACATTTTAAAATGTAAACGGACTTGATATATCAATGCTGTTCCTGGTTTTGAAGTGCAGCTGAAACTGTTACAATTAGTGGCTCCACAATCAGTGCAGTATTCATTACCTGGCTTAGATGGATGCTTGGTATAGTCAAAGACAAGCACGTCAGAGGTGGGGGTTTTAGTGGCAATAATGCACGGATTCTGTGGCATATAACGTGCTCGGTTCACTTCACCTTCATGATTGATTTTAATTTCAATTTCTATTTTTCCACTCACAGATCCAAATCCTCCAAATTCTGAAAAAGAATATCATGATGCATTTAGACCACTTAAAATCACAAAAGAACCAACGGAATTATAAACAGAAAAGTCTTAGGGGGAAAAAAAAAAAAAAAAAAATCTAGGCCTGCAGTAGTTCAGTAAACTATTCAATAAAGTATTCTCAATTCAGTTTCCTATTTCGGTGTTTAAGAAAAAAAAAATAACCACCCTGCCATGGGGAAAAAATAAAGGGAAAAACTGGCCAGAAAGCATTCAATGTGACTATCATACAAGTCCGGTTGGCCCTGCCTAGAAAGCGTACAGAGGAAGAAATATTGGAAAGGTACAAGTCATGAAAGATAAAGTTAGTATTCGTGACAATTGTAGTTTGTTTTTATGCTAAGGCATAGCAGATTAGGCACTGGACTTTGGGACCCACAATCAAACTGAAAGGAGATGGAGGACTTTTGCGCATTGCTGTCAAGTAATGGCAAACACACTCAGTAGGTATGGAATATTTCTTCTCTGCTTCGCATGCACTGAAGCAGTCAACAAAAAATGCGTGCATGTAGAGTCACAGAATCAGAATTGCACGGCACAGAAACAGACCCTTCGGTCCAACTCATCCAGGCTAATCAGATATCATAAAATAGTCTAGTCCCGTTTGCCAACATCTGTCCCATATCCCTCTAAATCCTTCCTATTCATATTTTCATCCAGATGCCTTGTAATTGTACCAGCCTCCACCACTTCCTCTGGCAGCTCATTCCATATACACACACCACCCCGCATGAAAAAGTTGACCCTTAGGTCCCTTTTATATCTTTCCCGCTCACCTTAAAACTATGCCCTCTAGTTTAGAGCTCCTCTATCCTGGAGAAAAGATGTTAGTTATTCACCCTATCCATGCACCTCACAATTTTATAAATCTCAATTAGGTCACCCCTCAGCCTCAAACTATTCAGCCCCAAACTATTCAGTGTCTCGCTATAGTTCAAACCCCCCCCAAACCTGGCAACACCCTTGTAAATCTTTCTTGAATCTTTTCAAGGTAAGCAACATCCTTCCTATAGCAAGGAAACTAGAACTGAATGCAGTATTCCAAAAGTGGCCTAACCAATGTTCTGCACAGCCGCAACATGACATCCGAACTCCTATGCTCAATGCACTGACCAATAAAGGCCAGTATACTAAATGCCTCCTTTACTATCCTGTCTACCGGTGACTCCACTTTCAGGAAACTATGAAGCTGCACCCAAGGTCTCTTTGTTTTGCAATACTTCCCAGGGCCCCACCATTGACATACAAGTCCTGCTCTGATTTGCCTTACCAAAATGCAACACCTGACATTTATCTCAATAAACCCCATCCACCACTTCTCGGTCCATCAGCCCATCTGAACAATGGCAGCTGTACTCCGAAATAATCTTCTTCACTGCCCACTACACCACTAACTTTGGCGTCACTTGCAAGCTTACCTATACCTCTTCTATTCGCATCCAAATCATTTATATAAATGACAAAAAGCACATATCCTTGCAACACACCATTGCTCACAGGCCTGCAGTCCAAAAAACAACCCTCGACCACCAACCTCTCTGTCTCCTACCTTTAAGCTAACTTTGTAACCAAATGGCCAGCTCCATGTGATCTAACCTTGCTAACCAGTCTACCATACAGAACCTTGTTAAGTGCCTTGCTGAAGTCCATGTAGACAATGTCCGCTGTTTATAATTTAGCTATATATCGTATACAAAATAGTTATCCCTACCCTTCAATCAGCCTCCCACCCAGCCCTGCCAACTTAATTTAAACTAACAAGTGAGAAGTTATTTTGCAGCCCAAAAGATTTTGAAGCAGAGTTCCACAGCAAGGGTCCCAGGCAACTGAAGGCAATACTCACTAACGACATGTAAACTGAGGGATATAAAAGGTTGTTGGAACAAAGTGAAAATACCAAAAATTACACTTCAAAAAAAGTAGAGAAAAATTAATGGGATGCTGGTCAGTTAAATATACAAAAGACACAGGGCAACTAATTTAAAGTTAATCAACAAAAGCTTGATCAATACTTTGTTTCTTGTGGTTTCAGTGGACAAGTAGCTATGTTCAAAACAGTATTAGCTCAAATACAATGTTTAAGGATACCATATCATCACAACACATACCTCCCTTCTCACTATCATAATGAGAAGCATCAAACTGAGCATCATCATTGGGGATCTGAACACTTGCAATGACCAAATGATTCTGTTCATCAGATGTATGCGTCCCAAGCACCAAACGATGAACACTATAGTCTTTTCCTTCAGGCCTATATAGAAAACAAAGTTTTTTAAAAAAAATAAAGTAATTAACCTGGAAACTCAAGCTGCACAGAATTAGAAAGTGATCAAAACTAATACTGCTCCTTCTAACAATAAAGTTATTAATTTCTGCCATGAAAACGCAGGGGCCCTTGCTCTAATCTTCATCTGATATCACAAGAATGCTGATGTTTTCCCATCAACCGAAGGACCAGTCACACAGAATACGTTCGAGAATACAATACAATTAGTTCCGGAGCTACATTAGGAGGAACATTAATCTATCTTACAGATAGTGGAAGTCAATCGTATCATTGTCGGAGGTCTATAATGCAGAAAGAGGCCCTAAAGCCCATCAAGTCTGTAGTAGATAGAAACCGCCACTCAACTATTCTAATCCTGTTTTCAAGCATTTGGCCCGTAGCCTTGTAAGCCTTGGCAGTGCACATGTACATCCAAAGACTTCTCAGAAGTTATGAGGATTACAATCTTTACCATCCCTACAGGCACAGAGTTCCAGATTCCCGTCAGCCTCTGGGTGGAACTTTTTCTATCCCCCTCACATTCTTTCGAAATCTCCTGCCCCTTACTTTGAAACTATACCCCCTGGTCATTGATTCCTTCCACTAAGAGGAAAATTTCTTCCTGTCCAGCCTATTTACGGCCCTCAATTAAACATCTCAATCATGGCAGCCGCCCCATCCCCAAGCCTCATCTGCTCCAAGGTAAACAACCCAAATCCACCTAATCTGTCTTCATAAATTTTCCAGCCCAGGCAACAGCCTGGTAAATCTCCTCTGCACCTTCTTCAGAGTAATCACTTTCCCCCTATAATGTACAGTTTGGAAATCGACACAATATTCTAGCTGTGACCTAACCAATGTTTTATACAGTTCCAGTATCACCTCCCTGCTCTTAAATTCTGTTTTGGCTGATAAAGACTATTAATTTGGTGACATTACAAGCAGTGAAATAAGACACTCAATATCCTTGCTTTCATTTTCCGACTGGAAGAGTTGTTAATTGCAATAGGGTTTTGTAGTTCTTACTTTGCATTAATGAAGTTTGCTCAAGGGATGCCACCACAATTTAAGATTTGATACATTGCCAGCTTATTACAGTGAAGGTGGTTATCTAAACATTACAGAGATCCTGACCAATTGGATCAATGGACTAAGGAGTGGCAGATGGAGTTTAATTTCGTTAGATGTGAGGTATTGCATTTTGGTAGTACAAACAAAGACAGGACTTAGACAGTTAATGGTAGGGCCCTGGGTAGTGTTGTACAGAGAGACCAAGGGGTTCAGGTACATAATTTTTTGAAATTTGTGTCACAGGTAGACAGGGTGGTTAAGGTGGCGTTTAGTATGCTTACCTTCACTGCTCAGACCTTTGAGTACAGGAGTTGGGACATCATGTTGAGGTTGTACAGGACGTTGGTGAAGCCTGCTCTGGAGTACTGTGTGCAGTTCTGGTCACCCTGTTATAGGAAGGACGTTATTAAACTGGAGAGGGTTCAGAAAAGACTTACCAGGACGTTGCTGGGAATGGAGGTTTGAAATATAAAAATAGACCGGAAAGACTGGGACTTCTTTCACTGGAGCGTAGGCGTTTCAGAGGTGACCTTATTGATTTTTATAAAATCATGAAAGATTGACACTGACATGAACCTATTGACATGAATGACATGGGTCTTTTCCCTAGGGTGGGTGGATGGGTGAGTTAAAAACAAGCGGGCATATTTTTAACGTGCTAGGAGAAAGATTTAAAAAAGGACATTACGAGCAACTTTTGTACACAGAGTGGTTCGTGTATGGAATGAAGTTACAAAGAAAGCGATGGATGCGGGTACGACTACAACATTTAAAAGACTATTGTATAGGTTCATGAATAGGAATGGTTTGGAGAGATGTGGACCAAACACACGCAAGGTGGGACTAGTTTCGTTTGGAAACAAGGTCGGCATCAAGTGATTAGACCAAAAGGTCTGTTTCCACCCTGTATGACTCTACAACTATAACAAAGCTATCAATAGTTCTGCGTGGGTTAATTAGAACAGCAAGGCATGCAGAGCACATTATAATATATAGAAGTTAAAAAAAGCTGAAGATACAACACGTGGATATATTCTAATGGTTACATTTTAATTATATAGCTTTTCTTCGTTCCCACATATGCTTGCAAGTCACCAGCAGATAAAATGCAAATTATGACACTCATGCAGTGATGCAGCATATTATTTAACAGTAATGAGACTCTTCTAGTGATAGAGACAGTTGTAGAGCACGGAAACAGACCTTCAGTCCAACTTGCCCATACCGACCAATATCCAAAATTAATCTAGTCCCACTTGCCAGCATTTGGCCCACACCCTTCTAAACCCTTCCTATTCACGCACCCATCCAGATGCCTCTTAAATGTTGTATTTGCACCAGCCTCCACCAGTTCCTCTGGCAGTTCATTCCACACAGCACACCACCCTCTGCGTGAAAAGGTTGCCCTTTAGCTCCCTTTCATGTCTTTCCCCTCTCACCTTAAACCTGTACCCTCTAGTTTTGGACTCCCCTACAGTGGGAAAAAGTCCTTGGCTATTCACCATATCCATGCCCCTCATGATTTTATAAACCCCTCAGCCTCTGAAGCTCCAAGGAAAATTGCCCCAGCCTATTCAGACTCTCCCTACAGCTCAAATCCAGCAAAATCCTTGTAAACCTTTACTGAACCCTTTCAAGTTTAACACTTTTCCTAAAGCAGGAAGGACAGAAGTGAACACAGCATTCTAAATGCGACACAACCAACGTCATGTACAGCCCCAACATTCCAACTCCTATACACAATGCACTGACCAAAAGCCTTCTTCACTATCCTGTCTACCTGCAACTCCACTTTCAAGGAACAATTACCCTGTACCCCAAGGTCTCTTAGTTTGGCAACACTCCCCAGGATGCTATAATTAAATTTATACATTTTGCCCGGATTTGCCTTACCAAAAATGCAACACCTCACATTTATCTAAATTAAACTCCATCTGTCACTCCTCGACCCACCTGATCATGGTTCTGTTGCATTCTGCGATAACTTTCTTCACTGTCCACCACACCTTTTGATCAAACTTTGCAAACCAGTCTAACCTGGTATGTTCTTTCATGGGATGAGATTGCCACTAGCAATGTCAACATTCATTGGCCATCACAAATTGTCCTTGAACTGACAGTTTGCTTAGGTCATTTCAGACAGCAGTTAAGAGGATTGAATGGCTCTTTTATCAGTCTATGAATATTGACAATCTACTAGACTCAAGACATGAGTTGGTGCACTTTTCCAAATTAAGTTGAGCAAAATGAACAGGAAGTAAAGTAGGAACGTCCAAGACATTTTGGTTGGCAGGCTACGACGAGCAAAAATAATTCTTAAGCAGCTCAACAGTATGGATGCTGAAAAAAAAAAATATAGATTTTCCCTGGCTGGGAACACAGTTGTAGTCTCAAAATGACAAGAAAGCAGGATGGTAACTAGAGGGAGGGTAGGACCTCAAAGATCATGGAGGTCGTCTTTGTGTTGAACTCCAGGAGATGGGAGAGAAACTAAAAATGAATATTTTGCATCAGTTGTTATGGTGGAGAACGAAATGAAGTCTAGAGGATGCAGAGAAATAAACTTTGTTTTTAAAACAGTTCACATTACATAAGAGGAAGTCTGGCAGGTCTTAAGAAAATGGTGGATAAATCTCTGGGACTTGACCGAATGTATCCCAGACATTGTGGGAAGTAAGGGAGGAAATTACAAGACCCCTTGCAGAATTATTTGACTCCATAACTACCGGTGAGGTGCCTGATAACTGGAGGGTGGCTACAGTTGTAGCTTTGTTTAAGAAAGGTTGCCAGGAGAAACCGTGGAACAATAGACCTGCGAGTCTGACTTCACTGACTTCAGTTGTGGGTAAATTGTTGGAGGCGATTATAAAAGACAGGATTGATGGACATTTAAAGGCAAATATTGATTAAGGATAGTTAGAAAGGTTTAGTGCAAGGAAAATCATGTCTCACAAACTTGATTTTTTTTTAATAAGTTACCAAAAAGGTTGATGAGGGCAATGCAGTTGACATTGTTTATTTGGACTTCAGTAATGCCTTTGACGAGGTTCTGCATGGCAGAATAATTAGTAAAGTTAGGTCACATGGGATTCAGGGTGAGATTGCCAACTGAATGCATAATTGGCTTAACGGCAGGAGACTGAGTAATGGTGGAGGGTCGCTTTTCACACTGGAGGCCTATGACCGGCGGTGTTCCAGCATTGGGTCCACTTTATGTTTGTCACTGAGATAAACGACTTGGATGAGAATATAGAAGGTATGGCTTTTATGTTTGCAGACAACACCAAAATTGGTAGCACAGTAGACAGTTGAAGAAAGTTTTCTAAGATTAGAGGGATCTCAATCAAATGGGTCAATGGGCTGAAAAATTGCAGATTTTGTTCAATCTGGGTAAAGGCGAGGCATTGCATTTTGGTACAACAAACAAGGGTAGGGCTTATACAATTAATGGTAGGGCCTTGGGTAGTGTTGCAGAACAGAGGGATCTAGTGGGGACAAGTACATAATTCTTTGAAGTTTGCATCACATATAGACAGTGGTTGAAAAGGCATCATTGCTCAATCCTTTGAGTTGGGATTGCACAAGACAGTGGTGAGGCCTCTTCTGGAAAACTACATCCAGCTCTGGTTGCCCAGTTATATGAAGGATATTATGAAACTGGAGAGGGTTCAGAAGAGATTTACCAGGATGATGCCGGGTATGGAAGGTGTGACTTGTAAGGAAAGACTGGCTAGGCTGGGACATTTTTCAAGGGAGCGTAGGAGGTTGACAGGCAAGCCGAGAGAAGTTTATAAAATAATGAGGGGTATAGATCGAGTTAGTGGTAGTTGTCTTTTCCCTAGGATAGGGATTTCAAGACTAGGGGGCAGATTTTTAAGGTGGGAGGAGAGAGATTTTAAAAAGACAGGACGCAAAATTAATTTTTTTTGAAAACAGGGTGGTTCGCGTGTGGAATGAACATCCTGAGGAAGTGGTGGACGCAGATACAACTACAACATTTAAAAGACATATTTAAGTAAGTACATGAATAGCAAAGATTTGGAGAGATCCAGCACGTGGGACTAGTTTAGTTTTGGATTATGTTTGGCATGAACTCGTTGAACTGAATGGTCTGTTTCCATGCTTTATGACTGACTGCCATTCTGACTGTGATGAGGACAGATATCAACATTGAACGGGCTGAACTTTTATAAATCCCTACCACATAAAAAGCTGTGGGTGTTGTCGTTGATTATACTCAGGACAGAGACTGGGAGATTTTTGGATCCTAGAAAAATTAAGGGAGGTGGGAATAGTAAAGAAAGGTGAATTTGAGGATTACCAGTCATGTTCTTATTTGAATGGCAGAGCAGGTTCATAAGGAACACATTGTCTACTTCATCTCTATTGTACTGTTCCTGCACAAGGAATGTAACTTAATTTGGTTTAGACCATCACTTGCACGTCCTGTTCCTTAGTTACACTAACCCAAAGGAAAAATACAGCAGCACTGTAATGTAAACATTTAAATTAAAGGTACTTGTCTTTACTCCTCAAACAAGAATACCATTTTAACACCATACAAAAATAACATGGAACATTAACAAAATGTAACAACAAAAACAGTAGAATCAAATTACCTGGTAACATCAGGAAGCCACTGTACAGTAAGACTTGGCCATTCTAATGCATGCGTCATAACGAGATCATAGAGAAATGGAGTATTCTTCTTCCATATTTTATATTCCTCATTGATCACACGCTCTTCCACTGCGTCGTCATAAACTGAAAGAACAGTTTGCTTATCAATTCTCGTTCACAGCCATAGCTTCACTAATAAAAATTGTTCAATTAAGTAGAAATCACATTCTTATATCATATTTAAAAACTACTTGATGATCAGAATCATTAATGGCTAACCGTTACAGCAAGACCAAAAACTGTTGCGTTTGCCTGAAGAACAACACTGATGTCAGGCATTTTAACTAATTACATTTTCAAAGTTTTATGCAAGTTTCTGTACAATATTTTGGAAATTTAATTCTATAAATGCATTGTGGGCCTCTCTGACACTGCAACATATTCTCTCTATTCCCCCATTCAAATGGTCTTCACTCACCACTTTTCCAAGTGACTCAATATTTCAGTGGTATTTATTCTAGTCAGTAGATCACCTCATTTACAAAAGACAGGTTATCAAGAATATTTTGTTCCATATTTGTAAAACTTTGTATTTATACACAGCTGCTGGCATGAGAAACAGTTAACAGGAATATAATCAAAGAACTGAAATGTTATTTCCTATTTTTGTTCATCCTTCCCACTCATCATACCAAAGCCCGATACTCAATTATCTTAAAACACTGTCTAAACTGACTCCCTGTTTTCAAACATTTACAAAGTCTCAAATTTCTATGGTTTTGCTAAATTACACCGCCTCATAATCCATCAATTTTTAAGAACTACATTCCTATTTTCACACTATCAGTGGCTTGGGTCCACTAAAATGTCTAATCCAGGCTATAAAACATCATTAAAGGCAGTGCTATATTTTCAGAAATGCCATTTTTTGATGGCACTTAAAAATGAATTTTGTCTATCCCCAGATAGGCATGACACTATATAATGAGGAAAGGCATTCTCTCAACGTTCCAATCAACCAACACTGGAACAATACAATTTATTCTGCTGCCATTTACACGTGGCACACATGGTGCAATGGAAGCATCCCTATCCCTGAGCCGAGGCTTCGGTTCAAGGCCAAGTACAGTAGCGTGTGATGTGATTTCTGAACAGGTTGATTCAAAAATATCTATCGTTTAGGCAAGATTACTGTTCTGTGCATTGGTTACTATGGTTCCTTCATTACAGGTGACAGATCCCAAAATCATTTATTTGTCTGAAAACTGCTCTGACTGTCAAGGACAAGAAACACCGAAAATGTATTAATTGTTTATGGGAAGTTTCGGACTGCATTTAAATCAAAAATTACTTATAGGAACATATAAAATAGAAGCAAAATTCCACTCAGCAAATAAATCTGAGCACCTCCCGCTGCAACAGATCAGCACATATTGCCACTCAACTATCATGCACTGCAGTACCAGCTCAATGGACTGTACTTGAAAATAAAGCATTTCCTACAATAGGATTCACAACTGCAAGAAGAATAACAGGCTAACAATGGAAGGGGAGGTGGGCAGTGGGAGAGAGAACCATTGTTCCATCTTAATTATAAGAAGATCCATTCACCAGTTCAGGCCACCTCCTGAAACGCTGACAGGGTATCACCAATAGTTAGCAAATGATAATGCTGGAACCAAAACTGAAAAGTTTAATAACATATGGCTTCTTTCAAGCTCAGGTGATGCCAGGAGCCTGTGCCTGTCCGGAAGGCTATGTTGGCTGGACCAGATTAAAAATAACACACCAACAAATTACTTCCGAGGATATTAAACAAGCCTTGAAATTGAAATGATACTGAAGTCCTTAAGTAGAAAACAAAGAATAAACAGGTGGGAAGAATAAACAGAAACAGAAAAACAAGTGGGGCTGACCTTCCCTATTATGGGCAGTTACACTGCCCAATCGGAGCACATCAAACGGTGACATGACACTTGGAGCAATCAAGCACTTGGTTGTTTGGTCACATTGAAGCTCCTGAAAAGTCTTCATGCTCTGGCACAAGGGAAAGGCAGCTGTGCCTAAGGCCATGCAAATGTTGTTAAAAAAGGACAATTAGTGCTTTCCACTCAGGCTTGTGTGCAAGGAAGTCTGTTTTCCAGTCTGCTCTCTCAATCCAGGTTTCTTTTGTCTGGTTTGTGGATGATGAGGCTGTATGTTCAAACCATGAATATTGATCCCATTTAATTTCATCATTAACAAAAAAAAAGTACAGGTTCAATTGTAATGAACAGTTTCAGGGCATGAGGGAAACATAAAACTTCAAAACACTGGGGAGGGGGTTCTGGTCAATTATAGAAGTTATAAACTCCTGCTGGAGATGGTCCAGGATTTAGGGCAGTACAATGGTTAGCAATGTTGCTTCACAGCACCAGGGACCCGGGTTTGATTCCACCATCGGGCGACTATCTGTGTCGTTTGCACATTCTCCCCGTGTCTGCGTGGAGTTCCTCCAGGTGCTCCAGTTTCCTCCCACAGTCCAAAGACGTGCAGGTTAGGTGGATTGGCCATGTTAAATTGCCCATAGTGTCCAGGGACACTTAAGTTAATGGGTTAGAAACAGGGAAATGCAGAGGTAGGGGAATGAGTCGGGGTGGGATGCTCTTCAGAGGGGCGGTGTGGACTAGTTGGGCTGAATGGCCTGTTTCCAAACTGTAGGGATTCTCTGATGATCGAACTATTCTGCTGAATACAGATTGTATAAGGATCTATTCAGACCTGCAAATTTCAGTGTATTTAAAATAGGCATGTTTAAAAAAAAAATCCACATTTACTATTTAGTATATAACGTGGAACATGCAGTATCAGAACAGGCCATTCAGCCCAATCGGTGCATGTTCATGTTCCACACGACCCTCCTCTGTCAACATATCCTGTTCCTCTTGTGCCTACGTAGCTTCTCCTTCAATGCACCCGCAGTCTTCACCTCAACCAAGGCATCTGGCAGCAAGTTCCACATTCTGAACCATTTATCTCGGTTCCTCCCGAATTGCCAATCGCTCACCATCTTTGGCTGCTATGACCCTCGGGAACCGGGGGAGGGAGGGGGGAAAGAGGGTTGTTTTAGACATCAAGTTCGCAACAGCTACTGGTCTGAGAGTGTGTGAGGGAGACAGAGAGCACGACTCACCCGGACGGCCTACCGGAGGACAAAGTACGGGACCACTGCCTCACTGACATCTCCCCATCCTCCTCGATATAAATAAAAGCTCGACTTTTCCCAAAGCATCGCACCGTCCCCTGGGAAGCAGAAAGAGGGGGTGGGGAACATATAAGACCCCGTCCCCGGTGCGAGCACCGGCCACCCCACACCAACGGCAGTGTGTCTCCGTCCCACTAGAGAAGGATCACACAGGAGTTCGGATGGGGAAAGGGGCAACCCAAATCTTGTTTTCCCCCCCCTAAAACACTCACCCTCTTTATCCGCCATTCTCACCATACGGAACACGGGTTGCGGCCGCCGCTGCTGACGGTTTAATTGAAATTATTTAAAACGATCCGAACAATCAATCCCGCGCGTACTCTCTCCAACCGCTCCCGCGCCACTAACTCAATACGCCTGCGCCACTTCCCCCACCCGGCCCTGCGCGTGCGCAAAAAAACCCCGCCAGATGCCCGCGCACGCGCGGTTGTGATATCTGGCTAGAGGATGCCAGTGTATTGGTTTGAAGTTGTCGCCTGTTGCGTCTCTGGACACCACTCTTTGACCGCAGGGTTCCCTACCACCAAGTAGCCCTTTGATCGTAAGTTCACCAAGTGCTTTCTGTCTGAGAAAGAAATACCTACTCGTTTCACACTCCGACTTTTACTGGGATGGCAAGTCCAAGTTCAGCAAAGACTCGGGCAACATCAAGGTTTGGGCAGACACGTGACAATTTGTGCCATGTAAACGCCACGCAGTGACTATCTTCACTAAGAGACAATCAAACTATGTTTGACATTTAATGACTTTACCATCACTGAATCCACACCATCAACATCCTGAGAATTGCCAGTGACCACTAACTGAAATGGACCAGCTGTATAAATACTATGGCTGTAAGAGCAGGTCAGAGGTTAGGAGCCCTCCAGTGGCTAACTCACTTCCTGACTTCCCAGACCTTGTCCAGCAGCTAAAAGCACAGCTCAAATGCACGGAGGAATTGCCTGGCTGAGCGCAGCTCTAGCAACACTCAAGAAGCTTGACATCATCCAGGAAAAAGCCTGCCTAAATAGTATCCCATTTCATCACCTTCAACATTTAATCCCTTCACCACTGGCGCATATTAGCAGTACTATGTCCCATCTACAAGATCCACATATCATTGCATCAAGGCTTCAACCAAATCATATATCATCCAAGATAACAAGCATGGGGCTGGATGAACACAGCAGGTCAAGCAGCATCATAGGAGCAGGAAAACTTGACATTTCGGGCCTAAACCCTTCATCAGAAATGGAGGAGGGGAAGAGGGTTCTGAAATAAATAGGGAGAGAGAGGGAGGCGGATATTGCCACTGTTTCATTGTGGCTGGGTCAAAGTCCTGGAACTCAATTATTAACAGCACTAGGTACAACACATACACTACTGTAGCCCAAGAAGGCAGCTTAGTAGCACTTTCTGTAAGGCAATGAGGGTGGCAATGAATGCAGGCCTACCCAGCGATACCCATTCCCCATGAACATGGGGTAAACAGTGGCACTGTGAGACAGAGACACACCCTACAAATTTTGGGTTGTCTTCCCCCACCACACACCTATGTGAGTTGCACTGCAGCACCATCAATTATAGATTCAGAGTTTGTAATCCACTTCTTTTGGACCAGGCAGTCTGTCTTCACAATTGCAATATTGTCTAGAAACTCTCCTTGGAGAAGAAACATTCAAGCAGAGCCATTCAAACAAAGTGCAATATATAGCACCTTCGCTTGTCTTGTGCTGTCAAAGATTTGAGTACCGGGATAAAACCACACTTGCCAAAATAGAACCAAGATATACTTGCACTTGAAGCAGTGCAGCGAATATTCACTAGGTTGGTTTCTCGTTGGGAGGCTCAGTAAGCTCAGTCTATACCCTGGGATTTAGGTGAGGGAGAGGTGATCATGTTGAAACATGGTAGATACTGAATAGTCTGACAAAGCACCACTGTTCTTGGATTCTAAGTTACATAGACAACTTTTCACAAAGCTATCGAATGATTAATGACGAGTATCAACCCTTTTGATCATGAAGATTTACTTTATTTTCCTCATATTGGGTTGGTACTGACAAGGTCAATCTTTTTCTCATTTATATTTTGAGTGAATGTTCTCCAACAAAGAATGATTACTTATGAAACATTTAATGGGCAAATGATTTTGTGTAGAATTTTCCCTGTAATATTTGAGAAATAGAACTCCACGTCCCCTCTTCTACAAAAGGAAGTGTTTTTGTTGTTGAAGTTCCTTTAACAACACTTCTACTTGCTTAGATTCCAAGGGCAAAAGTTCCCATTTTCACCTACCAAAAATGTTATGAGACCCACCGAACTGGAATATCCATGAGGAATATTGGCTTGAGAGGCATCACTAAAATGAACTAATTTGCTGTTCTCTGTATTATCAATGGATGGAAACTGTTGCTTCTCTCCATATTTAATTTTTTATAGTGCTTTGTTTGCCCTTAAGACATCCTTGACTTAAGATGCTTTACTAAAATACTTTGTTTCAGACATCAAAAGTAATGTTCAGTAGTCTGTGCGTTCATATCCAATTCACCTGACCAATGAAGCTTGTTCCTCCAGCTCTACACTGTGTTACCTCAGACTCCAGCATCGGCAGTTCTTACTATCCTTGAAGCTTCACAGCTGTTGTGTTCAGTCTTTAAACGTGATGAATGATGTCACACAATTGACTAGGATAGGACTAAATTGGATTGCTGATTCAAGGTTACTCTAGGTTTATCGTGGTTAATGTCTAAAACGTATATTTTAAAATGCCAATTTTATTAAGAACACATTTCTCAAATTCTACAGTACTATCCCATAAGAAATCATCAACATGAATCATGAAGCTGTTCCAAAGTTTCCCCTTTTGATACCAATAAAGCATTGTGGGTCTGCTTTTAGTTGAACACAACCTACTTTCTACAGAACAGATTTTACTAAGAAATATGACCCCATGGGGCATCTTTCAGGCCAATACCACATTTGTTTATTTTCCAGAAGTTCCCTTCTGCATTACTTCCTCTATGTGGGTTTAAAAACACTTCTGTCTGAAATGTTTATTCTTGCAGAAATGTGGCTTTAATGTTTTTTGAGCTATACCCATCTGCAAGGAGCTTTCTGTACAAATCCATCAATGTAAAAAGCCTGGCTGTCCCGATCTGGTACTTTCGTATAAACTCCAAATTTTTTACAAGTATGGAATTCCTGTTTAACCTACTATTAGTTTATACTCTAGTTTGTTAGCAACCATGGTCATGACAGCCTCCACTTCCATTTCTATTCAAGATTGTTCAACAGCCCTCATTTCATTATGTAATCTACTCAAGATGCAGTCTTAGGGACATACAGCATGGAATCAGACCCTTCAGTCCAACCAGTCCACACTGACCATGTCCCCAAACTAAACTAGTCCCACCTGCCTTCGCTTGACCCATATATCTTCAAACCATTCCTACTCATGAACTTATCCAAATGTCTTTTAAACGTTATAACTGTACCCCGCATCCACCACTTCCTCTGGCAGTTCGTTCCAGATATGAACCACTCTCTGTGTAAAAAAGTTGCCCTTTGTGTCCTTTTTAAATCTTTCTCCTCTCACCTTAAAAATATGCCCCCTAGTTTTGAACTGTTCCATCATAGGGAAGACCCGTGCCATTCACCTTATCTATGCTCCTCGTAATTTTACAAACCTTAATAAGGTCACCCTTAACCTCCTACACTCCAGTGAAAAAAGTCTAGTCTTTCCAATCAATTTTTGTATCTCAAACATTCCATTCCTGTCAGCATCCTGGTAAATCTTTCCTGAACCCTCTCCAGTCTAATAATATTCTTCCTGTAACAGAGTGACCAGAACTGCACTCCAGAAGAAGCCTCACCTATGTTCATAGAATCTCTACAGTGAGTCTTTCAGCCCAACAAGTCCACACCGACCCTGAGAGCATGGCCAATCCACCTACCCTGCACATCTTTGGACTGTCGGAGGAAACCAGAGCAAACCCACGCAGACACCAGGAGGATGTGCAACCTCCAGAAAAACAGTTGCCTGAGGGTGGAATCAAACCAGGGTCCCTGGCACTGTGAGCCAGCAGTGCTAACCACTGAGCCACCGTGTCGATCTGTACAACCTCAACAAGACGTCCCAACTCCAAAACTCAAAGGTCTGAGCAATGAAATCAAGCCTACTAAATGCCATCTTAACCAACCTGTGATGCGAATTTTAAAGAACTATGTACCTGAACCCCTGGGTCTCTCCATATTACAACACTACCCAGTGCTCTACCATTAATTGTATAATTCCTGTCCTTGTTAGTAATACCAAATGCAGTACCTCACATTTATCTAGCTCCATCTACCATTCACAGCCCATTGACCCATTTGATTAAAATCCATCTGCAATCTTAGACAACCTTCTTCACTGTTTGCTATGCCACCAGTTTTGGTGTCGTCCACAAACTTACAAACCATGCCTTCTATATTCTGATCCAAATCATATAAATAACATGAATCCCCAATATAAATGACAAACAGAAGAGGACCCAGAACCGATCCCTGTGGAACACCATTGGCCACAGGCCTCCAGTCCAAAAAGCAACCCTCCACCATTACTCTGTCTCTTGCTGTTAAGCCAATTATGTATCCAATTGGCAAGCTCACCCTGAATCCCATGTGATCTAACTTTACTAATTATTCTACCCTGCGGAACCTTGTCAAAGGCTTTACTGAAGTCCAAGTAAACATCATCAACTGTTCAGCCTTCATCAACCTTTTTGGTTACACTATTAAAAAACACAGTCAAGTTTGTGAGACACGACTTTCCTCTCACAAAATCATGCTAACTATCCCTAATCAATCCTTGCCTCTCCAAATGCATGCAAATCCTATCTTCAGAATCACTTCCAACACTTCGCCAACGATATCAGACTCACAGGTCTAAAGTATCCAGGCTTCTCCTCAAGCCTTTCTTAAACAGTGGCACAACATTAGCCACCCTCCAGTGCTCCAGTTCTTCATCCGTGTTTGTAGATGATCCAAATATTTCTGCAAAGGGCCCCGCAATCTTCTCACTAACTTCCCACAACCTCCTGGGATACACTTGGCCAGGTCCTGGAGATTTATCTACATTTATGTTTTCTAAGACCTTCAGCATTTCCTCTTCTGTAATGTGAATGATTTTCAAAACGTTAAAATTCAGTTCCTGACTTCTCTAGCCTTCATTTCTTTCTCAACAGCAAAAATTGATGCAAAATATTAATTTAATATCTCTCCCATTCAATCCCGTTGATCTTTAAGGTGTCCTACTCTCTCTCCAGTTGCTTTGTTGCTGTCAATGTAATAGTGGAATCTTTTTTGATTTTCTTTAACTTTATCTGCCAAGGCTGTCTCAAATCCTCTCTTTGCCTTCCTGATTTCCTTTTTAAGAATGCCCCTACTCTTTATACTCTTCAAGAGATTCATGTGATCCCTGTTCTCTATATCAAATATATGATTTTTTTTAATTCTTGACTAGAACTTCAACATCTTTATTCATCCATCGTTCCCCAACCTTACTAGCTTTGCCTTTCTGTCTAACAGGAACACAATGCTTCTGAACTCTTGTTACCACACTTTTGAAGGCTTCCCACTTGTCAGTCATCCCTTTACCTGTGAACAGTCTACTCCAGTCAACTTTTGAAAGTTCTTGCTTCATAGCCTTAAAATTTTCCTACTCCAATTAAGAACTTTAATGCTTATGGAAGACTATCCTTTTGCATAGCTACTTTAAAACAAATAGAACTATGATCACTAGATCTAAAGTGTTCCCCTCCTACCACTTCAGTCACTTGCACTGTCTTATTACCCCCAAGAGAAGGCCAAGTTTTGCTCCTTCTGTCGTTGGAACATATAAATATTGATAAAGAAAATTTTCTTGAACACCTTTATCTTCTTCACCATCTAAACCTTTAACACTATGGTGGTCCAGTCAATGTTTGGAAAATTAAAATCACCTATTATGACAACCTTATTGTTCTTACATATATGTGAGATCTCTCTACATATTTGCTTCTCAATTTCCCTCTGACTATTAAAGGGCCTATGGTACAGTCCCACCAAGGTGATGATCCCTTTTTTTTGTTTCTAATTTCAAACCATATATTTTTACTAAATGATCCCACAGAAATATCTTCTGTACTTACAATAGTAATATTTTCCTTAGTCAAAAATGCCACTGCCCCTCCTCAGTTGCCTTTCTTTCTATCCTTCCTATAACATCTAAAACCCAGAATGTTGAGTTGCCAGTCCTGTGCTTCCCTCAGCCAAGTTTCTGTCTAGCTACCATGGCCCACTCCCATTTTCCCATTCATGCCTTGACTTCACCAGCTTCACCTGTAAGATCTCTCACATTGAAATAAATGCAGTTTAATTTTTCAGAGGTTCTTCATTCTCTGACTTGTTCTTGTCTGTCTTTTCCAATTAATTTGCAGTTTTGTGATTAAGAACCATCGTCGCCTTTCTTTCTATTTTCACTGTTACTTAGGAAGTCCCCCCCCTAAAAAAAATACGGACTCCTGAACTGGAAGTAACAGATCTCCTGCCAGGATATTGGTCCCTTTCCAGTTCAGTGAAACCCATCCTTTTTGAACAGGTCTTTTCTGTCCCAGAAGAGATCCCAATAATCCAAGAAACGGAATCCCTGCACTTTGCACCACCTCTTCAGCCATTGATTTATCTCCCCTGTCCTTTTATTCCTTCCCTCATTAGAACTTGGCATCGGAAATTAACCAGAGATTACCACGTTTGATGTTCTGTTTTTAACCTTCCGTCCAGCCTCTTATATTCACTCTGCAAAGCCTTAACCCAATCCCTAACTATGTCATTCCTACCAGTGTGTACAACACCTTCCAGCTTCTCACTCACCCCTTTGACAAAATGCTTCAAACATTTTGAGATTTCCTTAACCCTGGCACCAGGAAAGCAACATACTATCCTAGATCCATGCTCACTTATTCTTTTATATCTTGACAAACCCCAATTAACATAATATTAGTGTCCAAGATCTGACTACCACTTCTATTATCCACTGTGAGACTATCTTTTCCAACAGTACCCAAGACAGAATATCCGTTTGAGAGAGGAGTAGCCACAGGAGACTTCTGAACTATCTTCTTTCCTGACAGTCAACCATCTGTCTGACTAATCCTGCCTAATCATCACACTCAGTGGCTCTTGTGTGCTCTCAGTGACTTTAAGCCTAAAAAGAAGAAGCTCTTAACGGTATCTTACATATAACAATGAACTGCCTTTCCTTACCCACAGGTTTAATATTAAGCACACATAAAGTAGAAAATAAAATTTAAACATATAAATATTAAAAAGAAATCAAACACTTATTTGAACAAGCAATCCAATGACTCGTCCTCAAATAATCCAGCATTCGGTTTTCAATTTGCGGATTTTAAAAAAGCTATCTCCAGAGCCATCCACATGTAGGCCTCTCCACGAGCTCTGTATATAAACAACCTCTCCTTCGCATATTTTTTTACATAAATTTCTTTTTTGTCGAAAAATTTTAAAAATCGCTCTGCAGATTAAAACTTGACAAACTGAAACTCAGTTGGAAATAAACTCCATTCAACAAAAACTCTTCTGGGATTGTAAAAAAAACTCTCCTTTGCATTTTTTGGGGTTTTTTGTTTTTTAATTTTTTTATTAGATGTATATTTTTTAGGAATAAAGACGTAGAAAACAAAGAAAGAGAGAAAATCTTTCTGCAGATCAAGACTTGACAAGCACGTGGAGTTTCCACCCACACAAACTGTACATGTTTGATGTATTTGAAGACTATGACTGTAAGATCTCTTTCTTGCAAGCAGTTGGAGACGGTTTCCAGTATGAGATCATTTTCAGAGGGAAGAGTCATTTTCATATCAGTATTAGAATTGGTTTTCTAATTTCCATCCTTTTACTGCATTCCATCAGTTCATAGACTGCATTTCCTGGCCATAATCTTGAATATAGAATCTGTATTTAAACTAACCAGTAGGTTTTCCCACATGTCCTAAAATGGTCACATTCTCCATTCACAGGAGCTTTCTGCAACAAATGTCACTTTATGCAATCAAACTCTGGGTGTGATAGCCTTTTGCTGTACCTCATCATCACTCAACCTACTACTGACCAGCCCTGATCTATTGTACTCTCAGACGAGGGTGCCTCTTTACTTTTTACAAGCTACTCGGATTCTGAGAATTTGTCATCAAACCAGATTAACTGTTAGTTGTGAGCTTTAAAAATTTGATATAAAAACAGAAAATGATGGAGAAACTCAACAGAACATTAACATTATAAAGTGATTGGAGCAAAAACCAGGTGGATCTCATTGAGCATGATATCCCCGATTGGGGCTGTTAGCCTGGGCCAATCAGGGAGCCTTGGCTGACAGATATAAACAGGAGTGTCAGAAATTCTCCACACTGTAGGTACTGGCTCTGAGGTAGTTGGTTGGAGTCCATGTACTGTGCATGCTATTGGGCCTCCATGGAATTATTTCAGTGGTGATGAAAGGAAACAGTATGCTCCTGAAGACAATTCGCTAACAACAGTCATCTTTGACTTGGGGTAAGCATTTCTGGCATTATACCTTTATTTGGGAAGCTTGACTCACTCGATTCTGCTGTCGAAGTCTGGGTCCAGTATTTGGAAAGAATGCATTTTTTTTCTGGGCAAATGACATTAGGGCAGATGAAAAGCAACGAGTAATTCTTCTGACTGCTTGTGGACCCACAGCACTTTTCGTTAGTAGAAGCCTAATGTTCCCTGAGGCACCAGATCATAAAACCTTACAAGAGTTGACAGATTTAGTTAAGGAATATTACGACCCCAAGCCTCCTGTAATTCCTGCAATGCTATCGGTTTTATTCGGCAGTACAAGAACCAGGGAATCTATATAGAGATTTTTGATGCGATTAAGACGATTGACAGAGGCATGTGATTTTGGGTTAACCCTGAATAAAATGCTGACAGACCATTGGGTATGTGGGATTAATGACATAACCATGCAAAAGAGCCTAGTACCTGAAACCCAACTGGACCTAAAACAGGCGCTACAAGTGGCTTTGTCATCAGAAAATGTGGCAAGTGGACCATGTGAGCTATAGGGTGTCCCAATGGAAGTGGGCACCTTCAACTGCCCTACTGAGCTTGGAGAACACCACTTGAGTGTATGCAATCACATAATCTCACAGGATATATCCTGAGCAGAGGGACCCTAGGTCAGCCCACAGCAATATCCCAAAACAAAGCTGAGCCTCAGCAAAAAGCTAAAATGTTCTTCAGGATCTGGGCCGGCAAGCAATTGCAGTTGCTGCTGGTATGAGGACTCGAGACAGCAGAGGAGTCCTACAAGGTCTGACTTGAGTTAAGAGAACTCAAATCGGTCTCCAGGAGAGTGCACGCCCTGGAAAGTCCCCATATATGTGGTTTAGAACAATTAAATTGCTTAGTCACATCCAAATCAGAACCAATCAAAATAAATGTCTGGTTAAATGGTCACTCGGTTCTAATGGAGGTCAATACCAGCACAGTTGTATTAGTGATTACAGAGCCAATGTTTAAAAAGATTCGTTCTTGATTCCAACCCTTAAGTTTGCTCAAGACCTTGGCCAGACAGAATGTACACCAAGGAACTATTACAGATTAAGGGTCTGACTTCGGTTCTGGTCTCCTTTGAGATGCAGTTGATGCAGTTACCGCTAATTGTAGTAAAAGGCTTGGACCCTAGTTTGATGGGGCAAATTGGTTGAGAAAGATTCACCTTGATTGGCTTAACGTTTTTCAATTAGAAAATGGTTCCCTGAGTGAGGTCTTAGATGAAATCAGATAGGTCTAGGAACTATCAAAGGAGCCAAGGCCACCTTGCATGTTGACCAGGAAGCAATTCCACGATTCTGCAAGGCCTGCCCAGTTCAAAAGTAGAGACAGAAATCAGGAAGCTGGAAAGCGAAGGAATCATCAAACTGGTACAGTTTGTGGAATGGGCAGCACTGGTCGTACTGATTGTGAAGCCTGACAGGAGGGTTCACCTTTGTGAAGATTTTAAGCAAATGGTAAACCACTTTTCACTGCTGGATAAATACCCAATCCCTCACGTAGAGGACTTATACACAAAACCATCACGGGGGTCTGTTCTTTCCAAAGCTGGAGATGAGCCATGCAGCATGTCTGGACAGCTCCATACCATCCAACGTCCAATGGTCTGGCGGAAAGAGCAGTCGAAACGTCGAAGGCAGGCTTAAAGGAGCAGCCCTCGGCTTCACTTGATACCAAACTGTCCCTGTTCCTGTTTGACTATCGGGCCATCATTCATGGAACTACAGAGATAGCTCCAGCAGAGTTGCTGATGGAGAAAAGACTCCACACCAGGTTAAACCTGCTATTCCCAGGCCTGTGGGAGGAGGGTGAAATGGCATCAGGAACATCAATGCCAGCCACATGCCTGTTCTGAGTGAGAGACACAGTTTACTTTGGGGTACGAAGTTTGATGGTGAAACCACGGAAATGACCCTGAATGGGTATGAGATGAGGTCAGTTCACGTGACATAGAAAGGTAGTTGAGGCAGTCCTGAACAAACATATGGATCACCAGAGTGCTGCTACCTCGCAAACGGGGCAGGAGCAAAACATACCCAGCCCCTCAGAGCAGCCGGCAATGCTGTCAGAAACTGAGTTCTGCCCCTCTGTCTTACATTGAAGAAACCTCAGAGTCCAAGATGGATGCAGCTGATGTCTCAGTCTCAATACAGTTACTGCCTGAAAAGAAGGAGCAATTTCTTCCAAGATACTCTGGGTGCAAGAGCTATGGCCCGGTACATGCTGTCAAAGCCTGAGTCAGAATCGGAGAAACCAGGCCTGGTGTGAAACTACGCAGGAGAGGCTACAAAAAAAAGAACAGGTCTACATCCCCGGACTTAGGTGGAGGAGGGATATAGTGATTGGAATAAGGGCCAGGACCTCACTGGGTATGCGATTCCTGATTGGGGCCGTTTACCTAGGCCAATCAGGGAGCCCTGGCTGACAGATGTAGACAGAAGTCCTAGACAGTCTCCTGATTCTAGGGACCGACTCTGAACGAGATGGTCAAAGTCCCTGTACTGTGCATGTGTAAATAAAGGGTGATGGGATACTAGCCTCCGTGGAGTTATTTCCATTTCAAGTCCAGTTGGACTCTTCAGCTGTTTTATTGATGATCTTCCATTCATCATAAGATTGGAGGAGACATTGACTGATGATTGCACAATAGTCAGTATCATCTGTACTCCTCAGATATTCAAGCAGCCCGTATCCAAATGTAGCAAGATCTGGACAACATTATTGGCAGCCCACCTAACAGCTTCTCCATTCACTGCCTCCACCATCAATGTACCATGGTAGCAGTGTGTAAAAGTCATGCTGCAGTAACTTACCCTAGCTGGTTTGACAACACCTTCTAAACCCACAACCTTCATCACCTTTTTTTATTTTTGTTTAGAATAACAAGGGCAGGAGAAACACGGGAACACCACCATTTGCAAGTTCCCCTCCAAGTCACACACCATCCAGACTTGGAATTAAATCATAAACGCTGGCTTCTCCACTAATACTGTCAGGGATAAGAAGTTTTGTGTCATCAATTTCAGGCTACCTCTCCCCACCCCTGAGTCCTGGAAATTCTGACTGAAATTATTGCCTCAGAACTTCCAGCAAAATCCTCTTTAAGAACTGACTCCTGCTTTATGTTATTTCAAAATGAATTAAAAGTGCCTTTCATGCCTGCACGCTCTTGTACCTCCTCGAGGTGGCCTGTGCAGCATATATAGCCATTATTGATAGCAATAAAAGTACTTTAAGTGGCACAATTTTGCCACCTTAGGGAGACTAACAGTATTGCAGCTGTTTGGGAATTCCACAGATCAAAAACTGATCACCCCCAAGTTTCTGTATTGGGTGCATTTGGGAAATTGCACTGTTTTTGAATAAAGTTCACATTTCTGCCCAAACTCATTTGTATAATGGAACATTGTAAACAGGCTTTGTTATTATATGGTAACAGTGTGGAGCTGGAGAAACATTGCAGGCCAGGCAGCATCAGGGGAGCAAGAAAGTTGACGTTTCAGGTTGGGACCCTTCTTCAGAAATGGGGAGGGGGAAGGGAGCTCAGAAATAAATAGTGCGGGGGGATGGGGCTGGGGAAGGTAGGTGGGATGGTAATACGTGAGTGCAGGTAGGGAGTGATTGGGATTGGTCAGTGAGGTGGGAGGGGCGGATAGGTGGGTGAGAAGATGGACAGGTTTTGTCAGGTCAAGGAGGCGGGGATGAGAGGGAGGATTGGTCATGGGCTGAGGCCGGGGGGGTGGGGAGATTTGGAAACTGGTAAAATCCACATTTAGGCCATTGGGCTGTAAGCTCTCGAGGCAGAATATGAGGTGCTGTTCCTCCAGTTTCCAGGTGGCATCATTGTGACACTGGAGGAGGCCCAGGATGGACATGTTGCCCAGGGAGGGGGAGTTGAAATGTTTAGCGACTGGAAGGTGTTGTCGTTTGTCACGAGCAGAGCACAGGTGCTCTAGCAAACGGTCTCTGAGCCTCTGCTTGGTCTCACTGATGTAGAGGAGGCCACATCGGGAGCAGTGGATACAATAAACCACATTGATAGATGTGCAGGTGAACCCCTGTCTAATGCGAAAGGTTTGTTTGGTGCCTTGAATGGAGGTGTAGGGGCAGGTGTAGCACTTCCTGCGGTTGCAGGGAAAGGTGCCGGGGGTGGTGGGGTTAGTGGGGAGTGTGGAGCGGACAAGGGAGTCACGGAGAGAGTGGTCCCTACGAAAGGCAGATAGGGGTGGGGAGGGAAATATATCTTTGGTTGTGGGGTCGGATTGCAGGTGGCAGAAGTGGGGGAGAATGATACATTGGATACAGAGGTTGGTGGGGTGATGTGAGGACAAGGGGGATTCTGTCTTTATTTTTGTTGGAGCCAAACAAGGGACTTTAAGAAGAGGAGAGCTGCTTCACTCCACCCTGTAATATATGTATAAGGCCAATGTTTATGCATTCTTGTGGCATGTTACAGACCACAGTCCTAAATATCTGAGCAGAGATGTTCCAACTAAATAGCCTTATTAGTGTAAAACAGAGTTCTTGAAATAATGAATTTTTGACTGCAGTGTAGGAACATGGAAGTAAAGATACAAATCTTCTGAATAGAAATATTAAAATTAAGGGAAGCACGTCTAGAAAGCACCAATGAAAAAAAGATACAAGCAAAAAAAAAACAGTATGCAAAATATAAAGAACAAATAGCAAACATAGAAGCAAGCGTCAGTCCATTGTCCATCAAGATTCACATGCTCCGAATCAGCTCAGATCTTCAGAAAAGTTGGTGGAAATATGTAAGAAACTATCGGCATATCTTTCCATTAGAGAGGGATTCTTGGTTTTGTATAATTGATGGGTAACCATTCCACATGGTAAAGGGAGAGGGGGTCTCACATCAACTACCAAACTCCATGCAGGGACTGAACCTGATTAAAAATAAATAAAATGGGAACGTAAAACTACTGGTGTACATGGCGTTTTCTGAAAAATAACTGACTGGTCGACTTTATTGCAACTAAATACACTGAATGTATTTGATTATATCAGAGATAGCAGGAACTGCCGATGCTGGCGTCTGAGATAACAAGGTGTAGAGCTGGATTAACACAGCAGGCCAGGCAGCATTAGAAGAGCAGGAAAGCTGACGTTTCGGGTCTGGACCCTTCTTCAGAAAATTATATGTCGTCCTTAAAAGAATATTTTCCGGAACCATCTCATGACATGGACTTGTGCAGAATTGAAGATTGAGGAACTTCTAGTACACGCCTCATTTTTGTTCGAACTCCTCGGAGCATCCAAAATTCCGGGAAAGGTAAGAGGTACTTTCTCAAGTATTCCAGAAATTAACTTTTCTTATATATTAAAAAAGAATTGAGCTGTGCAGCAGAGGTCGCTACTGGCAAAAAGTTTGAAAAGCGTTCCATTCAGATTATTGTTTACTCTTTGTTAGTTTAACCGAAAATAATTTATTTGAAGCTCAATGATTACATAACCCGAGTATTTTTATTAAGCTATTTTCTCAGAAAAAAAACTAAAGACGACTAGACGTTTGGAAACGGATTATGTGATGGTGACCTGATTGCGATTCAAAATAGCAACATACTTACATTACTTGTTATTTTAAAATGCTTAACTTTTGTTCGTTGAATTGAGTTGCAATTACTCGTCGTTAGAACAATACGATTAGGTATGTTATCAAAACTCTCAGTTAGCCTGAATTAGAATTAAATAAGCATTCAACTACCTCCGAAACAATACTGTTTCTTTTCAGTTGGAACTGACGTCTGTCTGATCACAGGAACCCACTTACTCTTACAGATATTTAAATGTTGCTCCTTTCAATACATCGACAATTATCAGATTGAGAATGTGAACCCCCGAGAAATATGTCAGCAACTACTATAGCCTTCGCTAATGCCTACGCTATGAAACGCAGTCTTCTTTGTAGTCTCGTGTATAACGCTTCTATATTTCACCGTTTCCCGCGATCAAACGGGATATATTTGAAATGTTGCAGGATACAGCAGCCTGGCTCATATAAAAACTAAACGAATGCCGCATCTGCATTGTTCTAATACACAATGTTACAAACCGGAAGCAGCTCATCTGTATCATGCAAACGAGGATTTATCGCTGATGAGAACATGCTTTCAAACCAGCGTTTATTCTTGCAGTTGATTACTGAAAGTAACGCCAGTTTGCACGGCCACATCCCACAGCTGCAGCAACGTCTGGATTGAATATTACAGGAGTTGAGGTGATCCCTGCCCTGTAGAAACAGCTCGACCGAATCCTGCAACAACATCTGGACTGAGCACTGCAGCTGTAGTAAAAATTAATACTACAGATGTAGTATCAGCTGGAATAAATCCTGTAGCAACAGCTCGACAGTGCAGTGCCACTGTAGAAACAGTTGAATTGAACCCTGCAGCTATAGTAACCAATGAATTGAAGCCTGCAGCTGCAGTAACAGATGAATTGAAGCCTGCAGCAACAGCTGGATCCTGCAGCAAGGCGGTGATGACGTCAGGTCGGCTGCTTTAAAAAATGGTGGTTGATGTGGAGTCAGGAAATAGGAGATTTAGAGACGGCTCGGGTTGTGGCAGACAGCAGCAACAAAAGTTGCCCGGTGAGAAGCTGCAGCATGTCCCGAGACTGTGCAGTGGGCTTGGTGCTGAGTGAGCAAGAGGAGGAGCGCTTCTCCGACCTTTTCTCATTCACTCTGCCAGACGCCGACACAACAGGCAGAGTTGCAGCCGGAGCTAAAGTTGGCGAGTTATTCCAAGCCTCCCAGCTCCCTCCAGACACTTTGCACCAGGTAAGTAGAGGAGTTTTTAAAATCAATTCAACAATGTGTTCAGTTGTTTGCTGATGATAACGTGCAGTGTGTTCCTGTGGACGTCTGCAGCTGTTGTAAGGCTAGAACTTTTAAAATGTGTTTTCCGACGCCCGTCTTTACTGTGTGTGGGTTTTGTTTTCAGTTTTCGAGTTGCTCTCATCTTTACGGCTGAATTGGCTGAAACAAAAATGCCTCCCGTGTTTCAGTAATTGTAAAATGGGTCCATTTTATTTAATCGTTGTATTCATACAATCTGTGGGGCTAAATGCGAATTCTGCCACTATGATACATTGCAGTAACGATAATCGCCGCAGACCTGGATGGATTCAGTTCGCGTATTTATGAAGGAACATCCTCTTCCAACAGCCAACCGTTGGCTGGGCCGAATTTCCATATTTCTGTAGTCCCTACTATGTCTATTCCATATTTCTGATTTTTTTTTTAAACAATTAAGTTCTAAACCTTGTATAGCCCGGTAAGTGAGGTGCTGGCTTGTGTTAAAGTCGAATGCACATTGCTGAAACTATAAGCATTTTTCTGTTCATTCTCAGATCTGAGCATTGCTGACACTTGCCCATTCATAGTAGCATTTGTGAAAGTGAGGGTGCTCCATCACCTTTGATACTCCACTGGGAATGTGAGGTGGGGAGTTTCGGACGATTTCACCCCGCCACATGGAGAAACCATGACATCTATTCAATTAGGAGCAATGTTCTTCTAGCTTGTGGTTGCAGTGTATGGCTAGCTTATTGCACTGCACGGTGTCCTTGAGATTGATGCACGTTCACGTGCATGTCCATCTTAAAGCCAGCAATTCTTGGGCCCAGCCTGCTTTGATCCCTGTGTAGCCCATTCCCAATTACTAAACGGAAAGTACTGCAAATGCTGAAACCTAAAATAAAAGCAGTGCTGCAAAGCTCGACAGGTTTGACAGTATCTGGTGACAAAGAAAATTAACGTATTGAATCTTACTTGCTTCATCAGAAGATAAACTCCAGGACTGAAAAACAGTTATTTTTGGACTCTTGAGTGTTGTCTTTATTTTTCCATCTGCAGATGTTGCCATACCTGCCCTTATTTCCCCCAGAACTTTGTTTTTACTTTGGTCCCAATTGCTGTGTGGCACTAGCTTGGAGGGAGCATTGATCAGGTCCTTCCAGATGGTAGGTGATGTTCTTTTAGGAAGTGCTGGTAAAGAAACTTGTTGCAAATCAATAGTCTTGCATATAGTGGCTGCTATTGCACACTACAGCTGTAACTAAGGTACTTATTACCAGTCAGTTTGGTTTTGGGCCAGTACTGACCTCCTCATGTGGCCGGTGAGTCAATGATGATAATCCTGTTGTCCGTCACTTGGAGATGATTTGTCCATCCCTTGTTCAAGATAGTTGTTGCTTGACGCTTCTGTAGCACAAATTCTTGTTGCATGAAGGTGTGGACTGTTTCACTGATTCAGAAATTGGGAGTGGAACTGAACACCAATGTGATCATCTGTGAACATTCCAATTTATGGAGGGATGCTAATTGATGAAGCAGCATAGAGGAGATCAGCTGATCTTAATGGATCAATTTTCTATTATGTGGTAGCTTTCTAATAGTTTGCTAAAGGGCTGGATCTGTTTGGCTAGTGGTGTTGGAGCAAGAGTTCAGAACCAGAACAAGGAATTTGAGTCAAAATCTTCATGTCCATAGCTCTTTACCAGTTCTTGGTGTCAGGTTGGTTTTTCTTGTTATTGATTCATGGATGTAGATGTTGTTGACTGGCCCAGGGTTTATCACCCATTCCTAGTTGTCCTTGAGAAGAACGTGGTGAGTTCCCTCCTTGAATTGATGCAGTTCAACTCTCAAAACTGTTGGAGGAAGAAATTCAAAGACTTTTGACCCAGCAACAGTGAACAGGAACAGCAATATATTTTCAAGTCTGGATCTTGAAGGGGAATTTGCATGTGGTAAAGTCTCCATTGTACCTACTGCCATTGTCCTTCTAAGTGGTAGCCTTTCTGGTTTTAGAAGGTGCTGTCCCAGGAATCCTGGTAAATTTCTGCAGCGCATGTTGTAGATAATACACACTATTGTTTCAGAGGATCAGTAATGAAGGGAGTGGATATTTATTTGTCAATACGTTGCCAATCAAACAAGCCGCTTTGTCCTGGATGGTACCATGCTTCTTGAGTGTTTGGAGCTGCAATCTATCACATGCCTGACTTCGGCTTTGTAGATGGTGGACACATTTTGGTAAATGAAGAGAGTTATTCACATGTGGCACGGTGGCTCAGTGGTCAGCCCTGCTGCCTCACAGCGCTAGGGACCCAGGTTCGATTCCAGCCTCGGGCATCTGTCTGTGTGGAGTTTGCACATTCTCCCCGTGTCTGCGTGGGTTTCCTCCGGGTGCTCCAGTTTTCTCCCACAGTCCAAAGATGTGCAGGTTAGGTGGATTGGCCATGCTAAATTGCCCGTAGTGTCCAGGGAGGGGTGGGTTTGGGTGGGGTGCTCCGAGATTCGGTGTGGACTTGTTGGGCCGAAGGGCCTGTTTCCACACTGTAGGGATTCTATTCTATGATTCACTGTAGGATTCCTAGCTCCTGACTTGCTCTTGCAGCCACAATATTTTGTATAGAATTCCTACAGTGTGGAAGCAAGTCATTCATCCCATTGAGTCCACACTGACCCTCCTGAAGAGCATCCCACCCAGACCTAACCCCACCCATCCTATCTCTAACCCTGCATTTCCCATGGCTAAACCACCTAGCCTGCATATCTGTGGACACTATATGGGAAATTTAGTATGGCCAATCCACCTAACCTGCTCAGCTTTGGACTGCGAGAGGAAACTGGAACACCCAGAGGACACCCACGCAGACGCAGGGAGAATGTCTGTGTGGAGTTTGCACAGTCACCCGAGGATACAATTGAATTTGGGTTCCTGGTGCTGTGAGGCAGCAGTGCTAGCCACTAAGCCACCATGCCACCCACAATGGCTAGTTTGGCCAGTGTAATTCAGTTTCTGGCCAATGGTAACCCCCCCAGGATGTTGATAATGGGTAATTCAAAACTGTGATGCAGGTCATTGAATGTCAAGGGGCAATGGTTAGATTCTGTCATTGGAGATGGTTATTGCTTGACCCTTTTGTGCCATGAGTGCTGTCATCCTATTGTCAAGATTTTGCTGCAATTGGATGTCGACCTTTTCAGTATCTGAGGAGCTATGAACGGTACTGAACATTGTTCAATCATCAGTGAACATCATTACTTTTGACCTTATGGCCAAAATTAATCGGGGACACATCCCAAAACAGGGAAGCAATGGGTTAGTTGCTTGGCATGAACTACATTGTAATCTGCAAACTGTTTTATGTATTAATATAATTTTGAAGCCATAATATTGTAAGACACATTTAAATTGAGTACATAAATAATTTTGCAAAGCCTTTTGATAGACAGTTAAATTGTTATAACAGAATGACATTATTATGAATCCATGTTTTCTCAGTGACTAAATAGAATCATCCAGACAACACACTTTAACTAAGTAGTTAAAGTGGAGGTCTCTATAACTTCTGCAACTTTTGGAAGATAATGCGCAGAATAGTTTAAATTCTGATCGTTCATCCGCAGTATCAGGCCAGTGGCTGATAGTCATACAACATGGAAACAGACCCTTCAGTCCATACAGTCCACGCCAACCATGTTTCCAAACTAAACCAGTCCCACCGCCTATGCATGGCCCATATCTCTCCAAACCTTTGCTATTCTTGCACTTATCCAAATGTGTTTTAAACATTGTAACTTTACCTGTATCCACCACTTTCTCTGTCAATTCATTCCACACGCAAACTATTCTGTGTGTAAACAGGAAAAAAAAGCCCTTTGTCCTTTTTTAAACCTTTCTCCTCTCAACTTAAAAATATGCCCCCTAGGTTTTGAAATCCGCCCCCCCCCATCCCAAGGAAAAGACCGTTGTCCTTCACCTTATCTATGCCCGTCATGATTTTATAAACCTCAGTAAGGACATCCCTTAACTGCCTACCTTCCAGGGAAAGAAGTCCCAGCCTTTTCAGTCTGTTTTTAATATCTCCATTCCTCCATTCCCAGTGGCATCCTGGTAAATATTTTCTGAGCCCTCTCTAGTTAATAATAATCTTGCTATAACAGGGTGACCAGAGCTGGACTTCATACTTCAGAAGCGGCCTCGCCAATGTCCTGTAAAGCCTCAACATGACATTCCAACTCCTACACTAAGGTTTGAGCAATGAAGGCAAGCATGCTAAGTGCCTTCTTAACCACTCTGTCTACCTGAGACGCAAATTTCAAAGAATTATGTACCTGTGTTAACTTGTTGAGAATAACTAGGTGTTTGGGGAATTTATTTTCATACCAGCCCTATAATGTGGATAGTTTTCAAAACAAGAATTCCAAAGGAATTATCTAGTGTGAAAAGGTGCACTGTATTCATCCCTGATAGACAGTGGGGGAGCTATTGTGTTACAGTGGGTCATGTCCCTGCCCCTGAGCCAGAAGCTGCAGATTCCAGAACTTGACAGGTACATTTGTAATGTAACCAAACAGTTTCGTTATCAAGCTGCAAGTCCTTCCAGTATACCATGGCAGGCAGGAAGAGCAGAAGAGTTTCCTGCTCAGCCTTGCTTGATTCAGAGTGACATTCTTTCAAGCTACAGTATCAGCCAATAGGTGATCAACTTCTGCAAGCAGACACAAGCACATGCTTAGAAGATTTTGTCCATCTAAGACAGCACTAGGTGTGGGAAGCAAAAAGGTAGCAACAAGGCATTTCCTTGTTATACAAATCAAACTTACTTAAGTTTAAAATGACCCCACAAAACATATAAAAGAGAAGTGATCTGAATTTGATCTGTTTTGGTATTTGACATGATGATTAATGAACGCAAAATCAGAGGAAATAATGTTGCTCAACTGGAAAGACGGCTAAGAATAAGCAAAATGTTGCAACTCTCGGCAAGCCCGGCAGTCTGTTTTTTGAGAGAAGAAGGTCGCGTTGTTTTGGGTTCGTGAACCTGCTTTGGAGGGGATGCAGAGAAGGTTTATCAGGATGTTGCCTGGTCTAGTGAATTTTAGTTATGAGGAGAGGTTGGATGAACTCTGATTGTTTGCCCTGAAATGACCGAGGATGAGGAGGGCAACCTGATAGACGTCGGCAAACTTATGAGAGGTATAGATAAGGTGGATAGTCAGAGGCTTTTTCCCAGGGTGGAAAGGTCAACTACAAGAGGACACAGGTTCAAGGTGAGAGGGAGAAGTGTAGGGAAAATTTTTAACCCAGAGGGTGGTGGATGCCTGGAACGCTCTGCCAGTGGAGGTGGCGGAAGCAGGCACTTTAGCAACATCTAAGGAGTATCTTGATAGACACATGAATGTGAAACGAATGGGGGGATAACAACTGTACGTGGACAATAAGTAGCAGGCCTAAATAAGGACTAGGAATCAGTGCAGGCTTGGTGGGCTGAAGGGCCTCTGCTGTACTGAATTGTATTGTAACCTTTGTTTGATGTGGGGTGGTATGGAGGAAGAGGGTGGCTGTTAATTGCTGATGGTTATACTTAATGATACACTTAATGATATTCGGAATCCTCTCTACTGCCTTCACTTTTTGCATTCTACCTATGTACTCTAGATGTGTACTTAGGCCAACAGTAACCTGCTGCTGGTGTTCGCAAAGATGTTATTAAATAATCCAAGCGCTGACCCAGAATCCTATTTATTCTGTCTCATACAAGATATATTTCCTGGGATAAGGAGACTAATCTTATGATGAAAGGTGTCAAGTTGAGCGGAGAGATATATAAAGGACATGAGGGGCAAACTTTTTTTTGACAGTGTGGCTCATGTGTGGAATGAACTTCCTGAGGAAGTGGTGGATGTGGGTATAATTACAACGTTTAAAAGACATTTGGATTAGTACATGAATTGGAAAGGCTTGGAGGGATACGAGCCAGGTTTACAATACAGGAGGTTCTGCTATAATGCGTGTTCCAGCAACACGAATTGGCTATAACGTGACAGATGAATAATTGAGCACTATTTCTAAAACACGAGCTTGTGTTGGCTACAATGTGATTCCATCAGTGCACAGAGGAGTACACGTCAACATCACATGATTGTTTCATAGGCTTTGTCTTGAGCATGCTCAATATTAACACCGAAAGAGTATCTGTGCCAGCATCACATGATCACTACGTTTTCTGTGCGAGGTACAGTACTTTTTTTTGCAAATTCTGCCATGTTACACTCAAAAATGCCAGGGCAAAATGACAGGAGTGTTAGCAAGAAGTGTCCTGGTGATAAAATTGTGGATGGTGAATGTAAAAAGGCGATAACACTGGAAGAGAAGTTAGATGTTATAAAGCATTTTGAGTGTAATGTGAGAACATGTGATGTAGTTTGCATAACAGGAATAACGGAGTCTACCTTAAGCACCATTAGAGACAATGCGAAAAAGATTAAAGCAAGCCATATTGCTGGAACAAGGCTGAGTGCTAGCAAATCTGTGGGGTCACAGACAGGGGAAGTTGAGGAGATGAAGTGGCTTCTAAGTGCGTGGATAGAAGACTAAACGGAAGTGGTCTGGGACCACCGTTCTCTCCATAAAGGAGAAAGCCGTATCAATTTATGATGATCTAACAAAAGGAGCTGAAAATCCTGCAGAACTGCCTGCCTTTAGTGCTAGCAGTGGCTGTTTTTGCTGGTTTTAAGAACCGCTATGCTTCTCATAACTTTACATATTGTGGCAAAGCTGCCAGTGTAGACAAGGAGCGTACGATGGCATTTCCTCCCATTGTAAAAAAAAAAAAAGATGAAGAAGGCTACAACTTAGACCAAATTTTCAATTTGGATGAGACTGGTTTATGCTGGAAGCGAATGCCATCAAGAACCTACATTTTGAGTGAAGCAGACCCTCCAGGCTTTAGGGTGGCAAAGGACCAAATGACTGTTGCTCGGTGCCAATGCTAGTGGAGACTTAAAGCTTAAGCCTGTGGTGGTGTATCACTGTGCCAGCCTATGAGCCTTGAAAGGTTACCTTAAGCCTAGTCTAGGCATCTACTAAGTCAAACAAGAGGTTGGCTGAAGCAGCAAGTTTTTTTCTGACCTTTTTATTGATGTTTCGGAAGAAGTTTTTAGAAAGTATCGCAGGAAAATAAAATTTAGATTTTAAGTTTTTTTTCCTCATCCTTGATGATGCATCAAGCCATTCATCTACCATTGGTGAGCTTTCTGAAAACAAAGTGCTATTTCTATCCCCAAACACATCCTCTCTCCTTCAACCCATGGACCAGCGTACAATAGCAGCTTTTCAAGCTTATCAATTAAGGTGTACTTTTGACAGGCTCATTGCAGCCATTGGGGGTATTAAGGAAAGTGTTCTTCAATTTTTGAAGAGCTTTCACATCAGGAATGCAATTTGACATTATTGTGGAGGCCTGGGGTGCTGTCAGTGAGGACTGCTTGCATGCAGTTTGGCAGAAGCTTCTCCCAGCTTTTATTTCAAGATTTTAAAACCTTTTGTGTCAGGGGAGCTCCAGAGAATCAAAGAACATTGTGTTGATCTTGCAAAGCAAGTTGGATTTGAGGAAGAGGAGAGTGAGGATGTTGAGGAGCTGCTTGAGTCCCACTGAAGACTGATCTACAACAACTTGTCATTGAGGGGGAAGTGGAAGCTGGAGATGAAGAAGTAGTAGTCCAGGATGCAGTACCACAAGAGCTTCCCACTTCTGTTTTGTCTTCTAACCTGAGGGTAATTGAGAAGCAGTCGCAGCTCTTAGAGGACAACAATTAGAATGCAGAATGCAGCAGGGTAGCAGCTTGTGGAATAAGATCTTATTTGAAACCGCATGAACAACTTCCTCATGAATGAAGAGTAAGGGCAAAGCAACAAAAACTGGATGGCTCTCTTTCGCCAACGCCGAAGGAACAGTCAGAAGACAATGAACCACAGCCATCCACTTCTGGATTAACTTTTTTGTTTGCCCTAACCCTGCAACCACAACGGCACCTGAAGGTGATGATGATGACGACCCTCCGTCCCTGCATTAACAACAGAGCAACCTCAAAACCACCTCCCCCATCAAGTTATCTAGGCATTATTTTCAAGATAATGTGTTAAATTTACCACTTTCTTTTGATTTCATTATTTGATATGAAGAAACATTCTATTCAAACTGGTTATCCTTTTTGTTTTTAGGCTTTTGAGTCATTTATGAGCATTTTTAAAATTTTGTTTGTTTTTGAGTGGATTTTGCTTTTGGTGGTCTGTACCTAACCCAGCTTTTCCCATAGGCCCTGTTATTTCTATAGTGTGATTTTTCTATAATGCAAATGTTGCGGAGGACTCAACTATAGTGTTACAGCAGAACTGACTGTATGCCCTAGGCATTCAACCGTTTAAATTAGAATTTACAGCACAGAACGTGGTTCTTTAGCCCAGCTTGCCTGCGCTGGCTCAATGATAGTGCTGCCAAATTAATCCTTTTTTGTTTCCTTGTGAACTTGCAACTTCAAGTGTTTATTCAATTCCCTTTTTGAAAGTAATGGAAATAGATTCCATAATAACATTTCGGGAAATGCAGAGCTCACTGCGTAAATAGGTTTTTCTGCTATGACTTTTTTAAATTCTTTTTTTTTTCCTTCATTTTGTAGCATTTGAGTATTGTTCATTGGGCCAGCATTTATTGCCCATCCCCAGTTGCCATTGAGAAGGTGGCAGTGAGCTGCCTGCTTGAAATGTTGTTGGTGTAGGTAGGCTGTTAATGCCACCAAGGAGAGAGTTCCAGGGTTTTGTCCCAGCAGCACTGAAGATACGTAATGTGTACTTAATTTTGTTCAAGTTTCTATATGTCATGATCTATTTCAGGAGGATAAGTGACTTTGAAAGGAGCTTGCAGATGTAGTGTTCCATGTTTCTGCTGCCCTTCTCCCTCTAGATGGTAGTGGTCACGGGTTTAGAAGGTTCAGTCTAAAGAGCCTTGGCCAATTGCTGTGATTCATCTTCTCAGTCATGCACGCTGCCACTAATGAGTGTAGACGGTGGAGGGAGTGAACAGTTGTTCACAGGATGATAATCAAGCCAGCTGGTTTTTCCTGTGTGCTGTTGAGCTTCTTGAGTGATCTGCATCCATCTAGCCAAGGGGGGAGTATGCCATCACAAAATGTCTCGGAAGCTCAGCAGGTCTGGCAGCATAGATGTTGCCAGACCTGCTGAGTTTCTCCAGCCTTTTCTAATTTTATTTTGGGTTTCCAGTGGCTGCAGTAGTTTGCTTTTTTTTTGAGTATTCCATCGCAGTCTTGATTTGTGCCTTGTACACGAACTGGTTTTGGGAGCTCTGTAAAACTGAAACTTCCCCTTTTTTTTAAGGAATTGGAATGTAAAAGACTAACATACTGTGAGCTTTGGTTCTGTTCAAATTTCGAAAATACTCTTTTTTTTTTCATAAAAATATCTTTTTATATACATGTGATAGCAGTGTGGAGCTGGAGGAACACGGCAGGCCCAGGCAGCATCAGAGGAGCAGGAAAGTTGAAGTTTTGGGTCAGGGTTCTTCAGATTTCTGAAGAAGGGTCCCGACCTGATACGTCAACTTTCCTGCTCCTCTGATGCTGCCTGGGTCTGCTGTGTTCCGCCAGCTCCACGCTGTGTTATCTCTGACTGAAGCATTGGCAGTTCTTGCTATCTTTTTTATATACATGCGTCTTGATATAAAGATATCTGTCCAATAACTGAATGGAGCCCCATTTAACTTTTTGGCAGAAAGATTTTAGATGGTGGTCTTTCCCCACTGCCTTGGCGGCAGCTGCAGTATGTTTGCAGGTTAAGCTTTCAGTTATTGGACCCTTCCAGTGTCTTAGATATGTAAATATAATCCTGCATAAGTAAGAAGTGCTTTGGCTTGTGTTTGCAAATGCAGGGAATGCCAAACTTCCAGTGTTTGACTAGTTCATGTGCAAAGACTGCACAGAAATGCTTCACTAACTGTGTATGTGTATATATAGATATGTTATTATATAAATGTTGTCCTATACAAGTAAGGATTGCCTCTGGTTTTTTCTTACAACTGCAATGAATGCCAATCTTCCAATATCTGTTCATTTTACATGCAAAGACTGGACAGAAATAGTCCAGCAACTGTGTGTAGGTACCATTTAATTTATGAATTACGTCTACTTTTGCAAAAATAAAATAAAGGCAGTTCCCTCTCAACAATGTTCAGTGCAAGCTACTTCCACTGTCACAGAATTACAAAACTGCTGTAGCACAGAAAGAGGCCTTTCAGCCCGTCAAGTCTGTGATAGCTCTCCAAACAAGCAATGCACCTAGTTTTCTCCTTACAACTGTGCATATTCTTTAAAGCCACATGTTTTAGGGAGACAAATGTCTGGCAAGATTATTTTTGGCTGAATTTGTTTTCCATCAACAGTTTCCGGAAGGAAGTGCACATTGGTTGTGTGTAGAATACAGATTGTGACTTGAGTAACCTGCATTGGGGATGTTCTGTTTCACCGAGGGCTAGAGCGAACATGTGAAATCTTCACTCAGCGAGGAGCTATGGCTTTGTGGAAGGTGGATAACACCACTGATAGCCTCTCTGCTTCAGCTGCGACCCTTCTGTCATGTGTCTGAATGAATGCCTGCCTGAATTAAAAGTTTGAACCCAGTTGAGGCTCTGTAGGAAGCATAGCAGCCTGTTAGTGCAAGTGTCATCCCAAGCAGCATGTAGGGCCATCACCAATAAATCACATAGTACTCCTGTTGGATCTATATTCAGCATACTCTTTTGCTATGTACTAGTGAGTAACCCCCATCACTCTTCTTCATTGTGGCAACGTCACACGATGTGCAATTCAGAGGCCGAGGCTAGTGCTTTGGAGACACCATTGTAGCTGATGGAATTTAAATTCAATTAATAACTGTGGAGCATTCACCTAACTTCAGTAACAGTGACCATGAATCTAACTCCAATTTGTCATTTGAAAATAAAACCGGTTCACTGATATTCTTACCCTACACATGCCTCCAGATCCCCCCTGCACCCACATAAAATGTGGTTGACTCTTAACCGATTTCTGATGTGGTTCTCAGCTCATTCAGCTTAAAGGTAGTAAGGGACGGATAACAGAAATGCTGTAGTGACATGTGAATTGTAGGCTTTAGTCAGGCTTATGTGAAGTAGAAAAGTGTAATCTTGGCACAAAAGTAAAAATCCATGAAAGGAAGGAGTATTTGAAATGCCGAGGCAATTACAATCAAAGAAATTAAATTTTTACAGAAAAGCTGTTGTCTGAATTGTGTTGCTTTGGTGAACTAAGACAGCAGCAAAGACCATTGGTTTAAAAATGGGCAGCATGTTCTCAGATGTTTTTTTCAGGGCCTAGGATGTACACCCTTTTTTCTTTTAAAAATCTGCCAGTAATTTTTGTAGTGTCTGTAATCATTTCAATACTTAATTGTTATGAAAATCGTTTTCAACATCCAAAGTGCACGTGATTTAGTGCATAGAACGGGTAGATTTACACGGTTTCTCCCCTTGCGGCCAAGTTTACACAATTTTTAAACAACAACATAACCTTGCATTTTATTTAGTGCCTTTTTAAGGCAATCAAATGTCCAAAGGCACTTCAAAGTAATAATGTAAAGTAAGCTTTGACAAGTCAGTCACGTAAAGAGATGTTAAGGCAGACAGCCGAGAGCTTTGTCAAATAAGAAACTTCAAAGGAATATCTTAAAGTGGGAAAGCAGGGGAAAGGTTCAAGGAGAGAATTTTCAGAGCTCAGGGTCTTGGCCTACTGAAAGCATAGCCACCTATGGTAAGATGATTTAGATTCCAGGATACTCATGCCAGAATTTTGTGCCTCCCCAGGGTTGTGGAGCTGGAGATGGCAGTGAGAAGAAAGGAAGCAATAGAGGGATTTGTAAACAAGGATGGGGGATTTTAAAATTGAGCCTTTACTTAGATCAGCTCCTGCTTATGTTATCAAAAGCAGAGTAATGGGTAAATGGAAATTAGTTGGAGTTAATTCTTCAATTTGAATGATCTCTGGTTAATGGAAGATAGAAATCAACATTTGGATATGGAATTTTCAATATGCAGTCACCTGGTTCCATTTGTGCCTATGTAACTGTGTAGCAAGAGAATCGTATACAATAGCTACTCTTCTTGCTCTTGCCCTACCAACTCTGGTGTGGTGTCTTGTCTTTGATTCACTTAATGTCATTTGGCAACATCGTTTGAAAAGACACCAGTCAATGCTGCGTGTACTCTGACACCCTACCTTATGACCACTTTTTTTCAATCTGTGTGTAGTCAGACTGTTTGTTTGATATTAAGTGCAGAGTTTTTTTTTCCCTCATTTAGTTCTTAAGGCATTGCAGACCTTTGTTTTTAGTTAATGCTACAAACTTTGTTCCGTTGGTGCATGTTCCAATCCTTCTCCTCGGTTGCCCTCTGAGCTGAACAAGACTTTTTAACATTTGGATCGTATTTGGACCCAGGCTAAGTTTAAATCTTCACATCTGCACTGTCACTAAGACTACTTATTTGGAACACAGTAGCATCGCTCTTATTTCTTAATTATTAAAGGAGATGGCTCTCATTCCTGATTTGTTATCCAATGGGAATTCCTACAATCACATGTTGGCTGAATAGAGAATACCACGAGACTTGTTTCATTCAAGATTTAACCACAGGAAGTGTCAGAATCCCACAGGTGATTTTCTTCTCTACAAACCGACACTTTAAAAGGCTGGTGATTTACTTTGAACATTAGAAAGAAGTTTACAAGGATACTATAAACGGCATACAAGTCAATCTTTAAAGCCTCAAAAATACCTCTGAAAACATTATAGGCCAAGAAAAGAAACCGGAACATGCAGTGTAGGAGATTACCATTTTGATTGTTGCTACAAGCAGTGTGCTCTGAATGGATATGTGTTAAACTGCTGCACATCTTCACAACTTAGCAAGTATCATCTGTTTGGTGCCTTGCACCCAGTAACTAAAGTATCCATTTGTGAGATGAAATTCTGAGGCTGAATACTGATGCACACGTAGCGTTAAAACAAAACCAAGAAATTGCTGGAGAAACAGTGGGTCTGGCAGAGCCTGGGCGGAGAAGAGTCACTGGAACCAAAATGTTAACTCCGGATTCTCTCTCTCCACGGATGCTGCCAGACCTGCCAAGTTTCTCCAGCACTTTGTTTTGTTTTTGCATGTATATCACGTATATAGCAGAAATAACTCCACGGAGGCTGGTATCTTGTCAACAAGTCACCCCTTTATATACTTGTGCAGTGTACGTTGGCTCTGACCAGCTAGCTCCGAGCCAGCCTCTAGTGAGGAGAAACACTGAGACTCCTGTTTTATATCTGTCAGCCAGCACTCCGATTGCGTTGGGGTTGTTAACCTGGACCAAACTCATACTTGAGGAGATCAACCTGGCCAATCTTGTTCCAATCACTACAATAGTATATGACAAAAACCTGAGGTGGGGTCGACTCCTACACTGAGAATTCAGCAAGTCCCGCTATTTGTGTGCCTGTCCTTTGCAATTTCACTGTGTATGATACTTGCTGTACACTCTTGTTTTTCGCCCACTGCAAATCTAATCTTTACTTGCTTGCTCTTTTTAATAGAAAGAGAGAACTTTCTTGCTGAAGTGCATGTTGTGAGTGCGTATGTCCATCATGTTCACTGTTTGCAGAAATCATTGGTGCAATTAATTAGTGTACAGAAATAAGCAAGATGATGGCAGAGTGAGTGCTCTGAGCACCTTTCTCTCTCCCTCGCGCACGCGCGCGCTATGTCTTGCTTGTCCTCTCCCTGTCTCTGTCGCCCTCTCTTTCACTCTCTCCCCTTATCTTCCGGTTGTGGAGGCAATGACAGCTGAGGGACTTTGACCGTTGGCCACGAAGCATAAGGTGTTCCGGGGCAGAAATCTGGCAGTCAGCAGCATTTGTGGTTTCATTGATGCCTGGAGCAGGACTCTGCAGCGAGGTGGCTAATGGAGCATGTCGGTGGTTGGGTCCCAGCACAAGCGAGGATGGCAGCAGCATTGAGGCGGTGACTGGTGGCGAAGGATGGCAGAAGTGGCAGTTGGGGCCGAAGCTTTGCAAGTGGTGGTGAAACCTGGCGTTCCTGATTGGTGGTCATCCGTGAAGGCAGCTGGTGTGCCCAGGCGGGTCTTGACTCAGTGCTGGGGAGAGCGAGCCCTCGTGGGGAAAGCCCAGCAGGGAGAATGTGCAGCCTTGAGAAAGGACTGTAATGTTTGACTTTAGTTTTAAACTTTATTTTTATTTTTCTACTGTATTTCAGATGTTAGTGTCTAGATACTTTGTACCTAAAATGGCTCCATGTGTGGTGACATTGTACACATTTCACTGTACTGTTATACCTCGTAATTTAGTACACATGATGACAAACCTAAATCTAAAGTCATGACCAGGAGCAGTGGGACCAAAACTGTCATGTCTCTGCTGAAAACATGGAAACACTGACTTGTGTACCGCAGACTACAGCATCCCTGAAACTTCTCCAAATACTAAAGATCTGAGATCACTCCCTATTATGCTGAGTGTTCTTCCATTGAGAACATTACTGGTTTGTTAGCATATCAGCAAGATCTTTTTTTTTCTCTTTTTAAGCAGGTCCGTTACACATTGAGAATCAGCTGTGTGTTTTATTAAGGCTTTATAAAGTGTCTGAAACTGTGTCCTGGTTTTTAACAATGTTCTGTAGTTTGGCTGCATAGGGTTGGTATTTACAAAGTACTCAGTCTCCTTTCCGCCCCCCCTTGCAAAAAAAAGGTCAAACATTAGAAACCTTACTGCTGATGGCTCCATTAATGCTTGCCTGCATTCTGATTAAGTGCCCTGTTTGTCACACGTTACACTGTATGATCTTTGTGGATAGACACTCCAAGGTCTAAAGCTTTCTAATAGATAGACTTTTAAAAGTGATCTGCAGGTGAATTTGTGACATGATGCCATGTGTTGAAGGAATTCACATTCTACAATTGTATAAATTTTAAAAGTGTATTCATCCATTTCATGCAAGAGACTATGTTTTGTATGAATGATTATTGTCAGTTGTTTGTCTCTTCTATAGTGGCCAGCAGTTGGGCTCAAAGCAGGCTATCCCTGCTTAGGATCTGTGACGTTCACTTCCTGGATTAAAAACCTGTCATTTGGCACATCAAACCTTAATGGTTTTTAAGTATTTTGGCTTCTAGATTTATTGATAGCAAAACAAAAACCTTGTTATGCTATACTGTCTGGTACAGTTCTTTTTTTCCGCAAATGTTCATTTCTGATCAATGTATCACAGACTGCCTTCACTGAACCACACTATGGCATCTTTCTGACAGTTTTACTGTGCAATTTTCAAGCATGTGTTGTAAATTAAACCAAAATTTAAGTATTTTCCTAACTTGATACTGTGGTTAATAACTCAATCCGGCTACATTTCTACCTCTTTTAATGTGACATTTAAACTTAGACAGAACAAAAAATCCTTGTGGGAGCTGAAATGTTAATTCTGATTTCACTCCACAGATGTTGCCAAACCTCCTGAGCTTTTCATCAATTTCTGGGTTTTTTTGTTCCAGAATTTATTGTGCTGCTTTTTTTTCTGAAATGCACTAAATGGGTGGTAAAAATATTAGTAGTTTCAAAAAATGCCACTCTACTATTCACACAAAGGAAAAGTTAAAAGAGCTAAAGCCCACAAAGGAGTAGTAGAAACTAAATTTTTGCCATAAAGATAACCATTTGGAGATCAAATATAATAACAAGCAACCTCTTCTGGAATGCACCAGTATTTTGTGCATCACATCAGATCATATTGTTTGAGTTTACATTGTAAACAAAGACTCGTTTACAGTTACTTCCAGTAGCTTAAAAGCAGGCAGTGACCCAAGCTTCAACAGAACCAGAGAAGATGGTTGCATCATGCTTCTTGCCAGTCTTAAACGTTAACCACATTGTGAGTGACCTGGACAAGGTCAGTTGACAGGCTGCTTGAGAGAGAGAGATGGCTGGTGGTGAATTTAACCGGAGGGTCAGCACGTCTCAAGCGAGAGCTGAGATTGCCCAGTTAAGGCCTTGATGATGGCTTCATCTAATTCAGGAATTGAACACTGTGTTGGCATCACTGTACGCCACCAGATTTCTGAACTTCAATGAAGGATGAATTTGTTGGCAATCAACCACAGGAGCTCAGTAACGATGCAGGAAGATGTCATTTTAGGTGGCACGGTGACTCAGTGGTTATCAGTGCTACCTCACAGCACCAGGGACCCAGGTTCGATTTCACCCACGGGCAACTGTGCAAACGCTCAACACTGACATTCTCCCTATGTCTGCGTGGGATTCCTCCGGGTGCTCCATTTTCCTCCCACAGTCCAAAGATGTGCAGGTTAGGGTAGATTGGCCATGGTGAATTGCCCAGTGTCCAGGGATTTGCAGGCTAAGTGGATTAGTCATGGGGAAACACAGGGTTACTGGGAAAGGGTAGGGGGATGGATCTGGTGGAATGCTGTTCAGAGGGGCAATGCTGACTTTTTGGGCTGAATGGCCTGTTTCCCCACTAAGGATTCTATGATTCTAGTTTATTTGACGACATTCGCCTGCCCAATGTCAGAAATGAAATGTATCAGAGATGAAAGGTACTGCAGATGCTGGAGAATCTGAGATAACAAGCATGGGGCTGGATGAATACAGCAGGTCAAGCAGCATCACAGGAGCAGGAAAAGTTGACGTTTCGGGCCTAAACCCTTCATCAGAAATGGGGGAGGGGAAGAGGGTTCTGAAATACATAGGGAGAGAGGGGGAGGTGGATAGAGGAGAGGATAGGTGGAGAGGAAGCAGACAAGTCGAAGAGGCGGGGATGGAGCCAGTAAAGGTGAGTGTAGGT
>JAHRHZ010000031.1:16547566-16568577 GCA_024137785.1 Ginglymostoma cirratum
GGCCCGAAACGTCAAGTTTTCCTGCTCCTATGATGCTGCTTGACCTGCTGTGTTCATCCAGCCCCATGCTTGTTATCTCGGATTCTCCAGCATCTGCAGTACCTTTTTATCTCTGATACTGTTTGAATATACATGTTTCAAAAAGAAAAGAGTAAATTTAAAATTAGATGTGCCCTCACGGCAGATTTAACATATTGTCTGTATATAATATGGTTTAACAGTGTCAGTATAAAAGAGCTACTTTCTCATTCAATTTAAAATGTGTCAAGAGACCTGCTATTTTCAAAACTTTGCACTGATACATTGGGCAAAGGCAGTTATAAATGAAGATCAGTGTTTTAAGCTTCTGGAAATTCATGGTATGTGCACACTTCTCTTTAAACTAGGTTTTTGAGTTTCTATTTTGTGACACAATGCTGTGCTGTCAGTTTTAAGTCTTGACCCAATATGTGTAAAGAGGATACTAATTTAGAAATTGTCCCAGTTTTTTGTTCTAAGCACATATATTATAAAGATCGTCAGCCTGTCAGTCCATTTTTCCATTTACTAACTTTGGTTGCTGAAACTTCACAAAGTTTATTAGCTGCTAATTATAAGCAAAACCAGGTGCAAAAGGAAATAAAATTCATCAAATTTTGGTGTTCAACATAGTTGAATAAATGATAGCAGGAAATAAACAAGCCATTTTGAGTGCTGCGTATACTTGTATTAGATTTATCTGCAACGTTGCTGCATTTATCAATGCAGCTTATTAAATATGAAAGTGATAGTGAAATGGAATATAAAACTTGATGATAAGACACCAGGTTATCAAGAAAATGCAACAAAGACTAACACAAAACAAGTATAAAATCACCAGATCAGGACCACCATTCAAAGTTTGGTAATAAAGATGACAACTAATTTCTGCCTCAAAGAATTATACTGTTATACTGTAATTATACAATTATACTGTTTCAGTGAATGCCAGTCTTCTCCTAGAAATAAATTTAGGATTACTGTGCTAAAGACATGTGCTGCTTTCATTTTCTCGACTTGGTCTCTCTCCTAGCCCCAGCCTGAAACTTTGATCTTCGAATAGGGTTAATTCTGTTTTAATCTGACATGATTGATATTACTGAGGCTGGAACACCTTCAGAAATTCATCTTTCCCTCTCTGTAGACTTCACCCTCTCTGCTCCTCCAGTCACTGCCATCCAACATTGTCCCTGGAGTCCTGGCAATGTACTCCTTTTCACATTAGCCCAAATACTCGTGCCTGAGTAATGTAGCATTAGTTTGTGATAGCTGTAGTAAATGCCTATTGAATTCTTCAATGCTACAATATCCATGTCCAATTTCTTGTGTTATGGGAGACCAGTAGTTATGCCACATCCTGTAAAATACCTTGTTGGAGGCAAGCTCACACCAGGGTAGCAGTGGCAGTCATTTTAGAAAGTCTCCAATATCTTTGATAGATATTTGGAAAACTAATTGAAGACCAATCAGACCATAGCTTTGGACAACAGAGTATTCAGACAAAGGGAGAATTTCTTACCCATGAGCAAGGCCAATTTCTGAGAAAGCAGACAACTGCACAGGTTTTTAAATGTAGCACTGCCCACCAAGGTAGCAATGGTAATTTATTTTTGATTAGAATATGCTCTTTCAAGACAGAATAAATTTTCAAAGATTGCATTAATTATAAAATAATAAGTCTGAAGTGCATTTTTGAGCTGCATCGCAAAGGCAGTGGAATACAATGCAGAAGCTGGAGGTTAAAATGTTCTGTTCCTGATACAGAAAGTAATGGTTTCTCAGAGTCACATTCCATCCAGATGCAAATACCTGGATAATAGCAAAGGTTTCCAGAACAAGCAATGACTTTTTATTATGGATCATGGTGCTACATTGAGAAGGAACATATGCCAGCTTGGAGAAAGGTACAGCACAGTAATTGTGTAAAAAGAACCAGGAGGAATGCTCCTATGACTGTGTGATGATAAGACACCAGGTTATCAAGAAAATGCAACAAAGACTAACCCAAAACAAGTATAAAATCACCAGATCAGGACCACTATTCAAAGTTCCAAAGGCATTACATTGAAGTTTAGAATGTTAGTCTTGTAAATTCTGTTTTTTATCTGTTTTATATAATTATCAAATTGACAATGTATACCTATATGCAATCATGTACATTTGTTAGGGATAAGTGTTTATTTTTGGGGAAAAAAGAGTATGTTGAGTTATGGCTTATGGTTGGTATTCATTTAAGGGACATGTTTATTATATTTTAATTGAATCACAGTGTATAACCTGAGGGTAAAAAGCAAAAGGACTACTGATGCTGTAAATCGGGGGCAAAAACGAAGTGCCGGAAAAGCTCAGCTGGGACCCAGTTCTGAGGAAGGGTCACCAGACCCGCAACGTTAACTTTTTTTTTTCTTAGTTGCTGCCAGACCCGCTGAGCTTTTCCGGCACTTCGTTTTTGTTCCTGTTTTTATAACCTGAGGGTCTCTTGCTTCTTATCACTTGAAGCATGACAGTTTACTGGAAGCATGCTCCTCCATTGTAAACTAACAGCTTAATATTAGTCCACAGACTCATGTGCCTGGGGAATTTAATGCTTGTGCATAATAGCTTCCTGTGACAAATATCTGTTGGATTCTTCAAGACCACAATATCCATGTAAAGTCTTTTTTTTTTTGCGTTACAGCTGGTTTAATATGTGTTGCCGCAACAGGTCAAACATTCCAGTTGGTGTGCAAGTCTCTATCCAGTCATTGCATTACCAGCCTCTCCAGGGGACAAAATGTACGGTTTTACCATGTGGCTACAGATAAATAAATGATTAATTGTTGAAAATTGGTGGTTATAGAAATTGTGCATGTGCTTACCCTTTTCTTTGGATTTCAAACACCTGATTGAAAAATACTGGGAATGAAGGAATGAAATTGCGGATTTATTTCACAGACTTGACAGATGTGTATGATTTTAAGTGTGAAGAGGGAGTCTGAGATTCAGTCAAACAGTTAACCGATATTAAAGAAGTTTTCTAATGGGACAAAGGCTTATGTAAGGATTGCTAAAGGCTTAACATCTTTTAGAGCTAATCTCATTTTACCTTGCTGGAAACTGTCATGCACTTCATTGTGCAGGAAGCATCAGCCATAGCAAATATTTATAGTGAGCTATAGGTGTCAGGTTTGGTTTAAAAACTTAATACAGGACATGAAACACAGATGTTATCCTTCTGTTGAACAATAAAGCTAATGGGGCTTGGGGCAAATTGTGGGCTAAGTATTTCTTTAGTGGAAAGAAATTATTACTTTTGTGGGAGTGGGAGAATGAAAGGAGACACAGAACAATTGATGGACTGGTTAATTTGACCATATGAGTTGTACACTGAAGAAGAGTGCTGTAAAGAGACGGAGGGGTGTAGTTGTCTGGGTGGAATTACTTTTAGACGAACTGTGTGAAGGGTGTGGAAAGAAAATGAATATTTCTGTGTTGATACTTTTTGTTTGGCCTGAGAGTTGGACCTTGCCTAAAGCAAGGGCCTTCCTTCAGTGAGATTATCTGTGAGTAACTGAGCCATTCAGTAATTTCAAAAGCTGCTTGAAAAAGCTTAGATTCTTGAATGTCAGGCTAATATAGAAGACGAGTAATGAAATTTGAGCTTAGTGCTGTAATTAATAATAAAAAATGATTTAAAATCTTCCATCAGTGCTGTGATTTTAAATAAAAACACTAAGGCTTATCAGGATATTCAGATGTGATAGCGAATTGCCAGTAAATATTAGCTGTAATTACAGTTAGATTACATTTTCCCTGTGTGTACAGGTCCACAGTTATTTGTAGCTGCACCTCTTGACATAATGCACTCTTTTTATTGTTAATGAGTTGAAGGTGAATAAGCTGCACAAGCTATAAATATGAAGTAGTCAACAATAGCTGTAATATCATCCAGTTTAGCTGTTCAGAAAAGGATATAGTTCTTTCCTGATTAAGGGAAATTGATCAAAGGCATTACGCTTGGGCAAGTTAAAACCGGGTGTGCAAAACCGGGCCCAGTGACCCCTGCACATTGCAGTTTAAAAAAAAACTATTGCCTGAAAAATCAAATGAGAATTAAGCATTCTGACACATGCAATACTTTAAAGTTCTTTGCAGTGCCTTTTTTCACTTTGACAGAATATTCTGAAAGTCATGTGTCTCTGATCTGGAAAATTTATTTCCTGGGGAGAAAAGTACAGAAGTCTCTGATTTCCTAACTTGTTACTTCAGTCATTTTTTGGACTACAGCTATTTCTGTCCATTTCTAGACTAGCTTTGGCAGTGTCGGTTAAAGTTCTGATTCTATGGGTTACAAGGATCTTCCCTCTTATACTGGGAACAGCTCTATGATTCAGAGTTTATCCAAGAAGTCACCTGAGGCTGTAATGGTGAGATGGACAGACTTGTTTTTGGCTGCATAGATGTTTGCGTATCGCAAGACAAACCTTTTTTTCCCAAGAACTAGGAGAAGAGAGATTAAGAAATTTAAGTTGTTGCAGCACTAAGTAATCTCGTCCTTTGCTGAGGCAGAGGTTGTAGCTGAGCAATTTCTTTAAATATTGGCCAAATGCTAGATGCTGAAGGAGGTGCATTCAACTCCATGTAATAGTGCGTTGATGTTACATTTACCTGTTTCAGATAATTGACTGCAGTGTGATTTATAACAAGATAATGGTATGTTGATATCACCAAACTAAAACTACATTTCTTCTGGGCAAGAAGAGATTTTGATGCATCGATTCCTGCACAGAGCTGTCTGAAAGCATGACCAAGGGTATTCTTATCTAATATTTCAATCTCCAGTTGTACCCTCCTGAGTATTGCAACCTTATTTGACACCACATTGTAGTTCTACTCTTTTTTTTATTGCAAATCTATAGTAATTCAGAGCCTGATTAGAGTCATACGGTACCTTCAAAACTGCAATACACCATTCACCAAACTCAAATTTATTTTCAATGCATCCTGAAAGTCACAGAAATAAATGCTGCATTGCGATTAAGCTAAATTATAATGAGCAGAAGTTTTTTTTTATTTCAAATTAGTTTTTGAAATAAAGTCCGCTACAAGAGACTTGAATATGACAGGCAGCTAGGTGATAGGTACCAGTTAATCCTTGAGACATGGTTGTGCAAAGGAAATCCTGCATTTATGTAGCACCCATCACAATCTCAAAAACTGTTTTGTAGGTAGTGGGGTATTTTGAAGTTTTAGTGGTAGCTATAATGAAGGAAAAGTTGCAGCTAACTTACACATGGCAAACTCTCTCAAACAGTAATATGATTATGACCTGGTAATCTATGTATATTTTTAAATATTGATTTGAAGGTTAATTTTGGCTAGGACACCACTGATAATTGCCCTACTCTTCTTTGAAATCATGCCAGAGGATCTGTTGCATCCATCTGAGGACAGACCGACTTCTATTTAACGTCTAATCTGAAAGACTGTACCTTTGGAGAGCAGTACTCCCTCAGTACTGCACTAGAATATCTGCTTTGATTTCTTTTGTACTCAAATCCAGGAATGGAACTTGAATCCACAACTTTCTAACTTGGACATCCAGCAATAGCACTTCATAGTTTTGCAAATCCCATTGTCAATTGAATAATTTTGTGCGATTTTGTGGAGTGTTCTTTCACAAGGTATTAACAATGATACTTTTTTTTTCTCCTCTTAGATCATGAACCTTTGTGGCGCAAAGCAACTGGGTTATTTTGGCCGTGGTCAGTTTTACATTGCCCTAAAACTAATAGCTGCAGCCCAATCCAACCTTCCAGTACAGCTAGAAAGCATTAACTGTGGTAAGTAGTTGTACTTCCTTAAGTATTTCGCACTGTAAATTTTGAGATTTTTGATGTCAACTTTGGTTAGACTTGTAACCTAACGATTGGTGTGAAGTGAGCATTTTATAGTTTGCAAATAAGTCAGCCATTCAAAGGTACATGACGTAAAATTGGCCAACGAGTACTCTTCTGTTCTTCATGAGCCTGCATTGCAATATTTTTGCTTTTACCAGTTTGAAAATGTAATGCAGAAAAGTGTACAGATAAGTGCCTTTTTTAAAAGCTGCTGGGGAAAATCTCAGCAGCGTACATTTTGAATTGATGAAACTCGTGCACAAGTAATAGTATTTAAACTGGACAACTGGTGTCTAAAGGCTAAATTAAATCCGCATTATGTTTTCTGGAACTATTTAATTAAAAATCCTATTTTTATTTTGAAAGCTTAGATTATTTGTAAAAATGTGTTTTCATTTTTCTCTCATTTACACTTTTCACTATCTTCTGTAGAGGGAGGGTCGGTGTTTGTTTCTGAAATTGTTGTTGTAAAGATATATCTGAGAGTTGCTGATTCTCAGCCATTCAGTTTCACACTTGAATATTAGCAGGAGCTGCAAGAAATCTACAGCAACGTGAATTGTAAATTAGATCACATGGTGTGATGGTAGCTAGTGCCTAGCGCTGAATGTGTAAAAGCTCTGTATGAAATTGGCTCTTGTTAGATGGGAGCAAGAAAGCCAGTCATACAAAAGTACTTTACAATGGAATATGAGGAGCTGCATGGAAATATCTTCCAATATTTCTTCCTCCTTTTTTTTTTTTAGAGGAACAATTCCTTTGATTTGCCTGTCACTCCATGTCTTTTAAGCTTGGATACCAGCTACACAATGTTACACAGATAGTAACCTACTCTATAAAATGCTCCTTCAGTTTGTCCTTTAGGCAGAGATAAAATGTTTAGAAGAAAACCTTGTGCCCTTTCTATGCCTGTTATTTACTATCCAAAAACATCATACCTAATGTGCAATGTGGTCCCAATTTAGGACACCTTTTTAAAACTGATTGCTAACAGAATGATTGGAGGGTCTGGACCCCATCAGAATTTGTTATGGCTCTCCTGTGGCATAGTGTTAGTGTACCCACTGTGGCCTCAAAGGCCCAGGTTCAACTTCCCCTACCTCCAGAGGTGTGTCATTACGTGCTGGAACTAGGTTGATTTACAACTATCCATCTTTGTCCACTGCTACGTAGTACATATTTATGCTACATAAATATATTTAATGAACTATGTAAAGATTGAAGTGCTTTATCCATATCAACTGACTTCATGTGGTGAAATCTCAGTTTACTGGTGACTGTGTTTGTTTTTTTTAAGGAGTTGAGTCTGGGGTTAGTGTGTAGTAAAGTTGTACCCAAGGCATGGTGACCACATCTCTTTAGGTTTGGAGAGACTAAGTGGCTTTTTTTGAAGGCTCCTGCTTTATTGATCACAGCACATAAAAGGTTAAAACTCCAGTTCACTGACAACTGTTTAATATGGGCATTCACTTGTACTGTCAATATTGCCTCCATGTTCTCCAATGGATCATGTAATTCTGTGATACGTGGCCTACTTGTGTAATTTGAACAGTTACAAAAATGTTAAACTGGATTCTGAAGAAAGGTCACCAGACCCGAATCTTTGACTCAGCTTCTTATCCATAGATGCTGCCAGATCTGCTGAAGTTCTCTCGTGAAAACAGAATTCATAGTGGTACTGCTAATAGAATAAGATATCAGCCCATGGTTATTTAGCAATGTACAACCATGCTTAACTCCAGTTCGCCACAGGGATTTTACTGCAAGTCCATGACAACTGTTGGTTAGATGAGGATAGAGTGAAATTGTGGATGAGTGGAATAGGTAGCCCCTGGAAAGAATGTAGCTTATTCATGTTGGGAGTTGTTCAGATCTTAGAAAGCGATCAGATCAAGAGGAATCTGTGAAGAGATAATGTAATTTACTCATGGTCTAATATCTGTAGTTCAACATTTTGGAGAGAAGAAAGAAGTATTTATTTTAAAAATGGAAACATGTGTCCTGTGCCTTTTTGAAATTTTGGGTGGTGTTGGCACTGAATTGTGGGATATGTATACATCAGATCATTAAAATATAGAATATCGAGTTCAGTGGATGGAGGGAAGGATGGTTTGTTGTGCTGATCCTGAAATCTCTCTAATCCAGAACAAGATCTTTATGATGATGCTGTAGTCACAGTAACTCAGACTGAATGAGATTTAACTTTTATTCTTGGATGCTTAAGAGTATCAATTTGCATTTTAAAATGCTTTCATTGTGGTTAAAGGTATCTTTGTACAACTATAATGTAACGTTTAGGAGGCTTAGCAAGGTAGATGCTGAGAGGATATTTCTGCTGTGGGAGCATCCAGAAGAGAGGAGAATCTAAGAGTAAAGTGTTGCGCATTAAAGGCAGAGACGAAGAGGAATGTGTTCTGAGCGTAGTAAGTATAAGAAATTCTTAATTGCAAATGGCTGTAGAGACTGGGGCATTAAATATATTTTAAAATTGAGATATTCCGATCTCTAATCAGGAAGGGCTTTGAGGTTTATGGGGTAAAAGGCAGGAGAGTGGAGTTGAGCGTTATCAGAGCAGCTGTGATCTCATTGAGTCTGCCATGCTGTTCAGTGACCCAAATGGCCCACTTCAGCTCCTGCATCTGGTAGAGTAATTAATTTATTCCATAAACTATGCCAATTAACTCGAATATGAATTATAGATTATAGTTTTCACATTGCAAAATGGCAACCACCTACACTAGCAGTTCATATCTTGTGCACTATGGATAAGTCAACCCATTTTTGGCATGATTCACTGAAGCTTCAGAGTTCCACTTCTAGGCAAGCATTTACACTAATTTGATATTCTGAGTTTAATAACTGGAATTGTTTTACGTAATCTTCAAGACAAAATTGATACAAGTTTACAGCACAGAGGCCCTTTGGTTCACTGGTGTTGTGCAAACACGTTTTCACTGGAACTGTCCAAATGAATCCCACTGAGAACACTGATTTATCCCAGTGTTGTGTTCTGTCTCAGTCAGTCTGTCAGCATACCGTTTTAAGAGAGACACTTATGATACCATTATTGCATCTTAGCATGTCACCTGCTGGTAAGAAGGTCTCCTGTTTCAGCATCCCTCAGGTCACCTTGAAACATTACACTGGAAGTACTCCTCTGTTGTAAACTAATAGCTTCATGTTGGCCCTGTCGTTTAGTGCCTGAGGAATGTAGTGTTTGTTCACGATACTTAATTAAATTCTTCAAAACCACACCTAATTTCTTATGTTGCAGGAGATGACATAAACGTTGTCATATCAAGTAAAACTCCCTGTTGGAGGCAAATTTCCACCAGCCAGCAAACAGCTTTCTGGAGTTCTGAGGCAGACTCACTGGACTCGAAACGTTAACTCTGCTTTCTTCCCATAGGAGCTGCCAGTTGTGCTGAGTTTTCCCAGCAATTTCTGTTTTTGTTTGTGAGCAAATTCCTTTCCAATGTCTAAGTGTTCAGATGCTGTATCGACTATAATTTCCAAGGCCACCACTGACTGAGATGATCCAGTGTGACTTAACTTGTTTCAATACAAATAATTATCCAACTTCAGTTTCTTAAGTGTACTTCTGAATGAACTCTGTGGATTCTGAGCATGGTATTCAATACCGGCATCTAAAAGGCTTGACAACAGAATTTGGCGATTAACTTCTGCGCTATAATATCAAGAAGTATTTACACTTCTACAACGAGGGAAATCAGAGTTTCAGAACGACAACCTAAACAAAGAATTAAGTGTTACTTGTTGAAGTAATAATACAGTAAGTGGCAAAATCCTCTGTGAGCCATGTAATGACAACCTACACCTTGAGTTCATAGTACAAACCTGTGATTATGTACAGTAGAATTATAATCCTTGAACCTCCCTATTTTTGTTTAGCTCATTACCGTGGCAACTCTTTAATATGTCTTTTTGGTTGCAAACCATTTGCAGAGTTATAAAGGACTGTCACCCCACATTTTAGCAAAAAACGTGTTCGTTCCACTGAAATCTTTTGCAAACACAGCAAGGCAATCGGAGGTCAGGCTGATAAGTGTTGGAACATCTGTAGTCTCCTTTCAGCTCCAAGTTATTCATGCACAAAAGTAATTTTCTCAATCTTGTTAAGCCGTGAAAGGAATATGAGATTTCTATAATATATTGAAAGCAACCAAACTATTAACCATTGTTCCAGAGTAGCATTGCTTGTCAGTACCTCGTACGGTGTCAATTATAAAGAAATAGGGTTCATTTTTAGTTGCATTGTTCAGGAATGGTGTATTATTACTTTGACTTGTTTGCCTACAACAATCCATGTACAGATAATTATGCTAGAAATGGTGCTATTATTGACAGACTCCACTGTCCCCTCTTTGTTGGAAACTAAAAGTAATAGTTCAAGTTCACAGAGCAAGGGAATTTGTAGAGAGAGCAACTCGCTGGATAATAGCTAGCTACTAGGGATTTTTTTCCTAATTCCCCACTCTGAAAGGACAGAGAAAGAGAGAGATGGATATTTTCTCGTCACAAGCTAAATATTTCTGCTTTGTCGTTTCTACTCAAAGCTGTAGCCACCTGTTGGAAAGTTTTTTTTTACTCTTCTGAGCCCTTCTGATTCCACAACAACTAATGCTGATTTCTCTGGAATTCTTTCACACTACTTGGAAAGGGCAATATTGTGTGATGTACATACAATGTGTCCCAATAACTTGCTTTTAAAACTGCAAACACCTTGCATATTTTCCCTGTTTTAAAGTAGCATTTATAGTCCAAAATTTTTTTGTCCCATCCACAAAATAAGAGCTCATGGCGTAGGGAGTTACTTATTGGAATGTGGGCAGGGGAGGGTGTAAGATTGGTTTGATAATAGGAAACAAATAGTTGATTGGTAGTACAGAACTTGAATATTGCTGAAAAAAGATACATTTAGTCAGTGTTTTTTGCCTTGCACTAATCAGGCCATTTTGCAAGAATACAAGTTCGGGAAGAAAACCAGTTCTTAATACTGCATGAGATGAGAATGCTGATCATTTAGCAAGTGGACTCTGGTAGATGATTAGCATTGCTGGGGAATGCGCTCACTTATGCTAATTGACGGTTAACAGCCAGGCATTTTTTAAAACTTGAAACCAGGCAAGTAGCTTCCGATTAGTCAGGTCATTGTGTCAAAAAATGAACCAGCAAACGGCTTTATCTATATTGTTGAGTTGAACCAGGCATAATGCATGTACATGATCGTTCTGTTGGCCTATAGGAAACAAGTGAACTTGTCAACTTTGGCAGCAAGAACAGAAAAGTAGCATATTATTTAAACAGAGATTCCAGAATTCTGGGTGTCCTGACACCTGAATCACAAAACGTTCGTAAGCAGTTACAGCAAGTGATTCAGAAGGTTAATGGATTGTTGTCGTTTATGGTCAGAGGAATAGAATGTGTAAATTGGGATACTTTGCAACGGCTGTCCAGGGTGTAATACTGTGAGCAGTTTGGGCATATTATCTAAAGGAAGATGTGCTGGCCTTGGAGACTGTCCGTAGAACATTCCTGAGACTGGTGCCAGGTATGGAGGGCCTAATAGACATGCTGTTAATAGTTAAGCAATCACCCTAAAAGTCATCCCCTCAATTTCTGTTTCAAATATAGAATTGGTCTTTCAAATGATTACTTATTATCTCCAACACTCTACTGACTCTGGGAGATAACGTCATGGTTCTTTGTGTGCAAAGACATAGCCCTCCCTTCAGTATTCATGTGGAGCATGATTGAATTGACAAGCTATTATTACGTAGGCTTTTTCTCAGCATATTGCCACATCAGGGAATGGTGAGAACACCCAAACGACTCCCATTTTAGACTTGAAAATTAACAGGATGTGAACTAGTCAGGATTATGTGGAGGGTGCGGGGGGGGGGGGGGGGGGCCAAGAATCTTTCTTTGTGGCGATAAAATTTAAGCCATAATTCAATAATAATGCAAACATTTTAATGCAAGGTGGCTGACCTTCCTCGATTTTGTGAACAGGGAGAAAGCAATTGTGATTTCTTAAGTTTTGTTGTATATCTTTAATGTTGATGACTGTCAAGTTGTTGTTTAATCTAAAAGATGCCATGCTTTAGCTTTTCAGTTTTCAGTTAAATCTCGCTGCCCTTGTATATAAAAAGTGGTTGTTGAAAATGCACCTTGGTGCTTGTTTCTAACATCAGGCAGAATTGTTCGCATAATTCAAGTGAAAGTGATAGATATGTCAGCAATTATCAGGTTCCAGGAACAAATTTAGATGCTGCAAAATGTGAAGTCCTCCTAAACCAGTTTTGAAAATGAACATGCTTATTCCATCCAATGACTTTTCTGCTTATGAACTAATTTCACTTGATTTTATTTAATGAAATCATTTGTGTATGCTCAATAGTCTATTTGAATTTGCAGATAATTAAAATCCCAGCCTGACTTTGATTAACTGCTTCTCCTGAAAATGTCATTTTTTTTTCTTATTCATTCACGGGATGAGGACATTGCTGGCTAGGCAGCATTTATTGCCCAGAGGGCAGCTCAGAGTCAACCACCTTGCTGTGGGTCTGGAGTTACATGTAAGCCAGACCAGGTAAGGATGGCAGTTTCCTTCCCTAACGGGCATTAGTGAACCAGATGGGTTTTTCTGACAATTGACAGTGGATTCATGGTCATCATTAGATTGTTCATTCCAGGTATTTATTGAATTCAAATTCCTCCATCTACCATGGCAGGATTTGAACCCAGGTCCCTAGAAAATTATCTGGGTCTCTGGATTAACAGTCTAGTGATAATACCACTAGGCCATCGCTTCCCCATTCTTAAAAATGTTCAAGTACTGATGTTGAAACACTTTTGTGAATTTATGAATCACATTTTTTTTTCCTTTTTGCAATCCCGACTATTCAAATTTTATAGTATTTGGAGTCAAATATTTTGACTTGTTAGTTCTGGATTTGAGAGTTCAGGTTTCACTTTTGATCAGGATTCAGATTTAATAGAAGTTGCTACACACTTTAAAGAGGAACAGTTCTTCTCTAACTGGGGTATGTGACTGTTCAGAATCTGTGGGGACTTTCCATGCAGCCTGCATGATCAGACCTCCAAGATGGCAGTGGAGCAGGATGCTTCAGCCGGAGTTTGTCCGTTTCCATTCTTTTTCTTTTCTTCTTCACCTTCTTTTTCTCCTTTTTTTTGTGCTTTTTGGTTTCCCTTCGCTCTCTCTCTTTCTTTCTCTTCTTCCCTCGTCCTGAACTTTGGCCTCAGTGTTGACTTGGACTCCCGGCTTGGCATGATGGTCTCCCAGGCATGGTGGTCTTTCAGCAGCCCGTGGCAGTTTTTTGACCCAGTATGGACTGATAGCCTCAAGGTGATTCCAGAGCTGTGTCCCAGCCTCAATAGCCTCGGTGCAGCCTGGAGGATCGTTGCCAGTGTGGACTGGGTTGGAAGGAGTGTTTATTTGATCTTGTCATTCTTCTATTTTCTAATATATTCCTACAATCTCTGTAATGCTGAACTTTTTTATTTCTTTTATTTTTCTAATTTTTTTTCCCTCCCTTAAACTTCTACCGAAGATAGCTGGAACCTACATATCTTTTGTAACTAAGATGGCACCACAAGTGGCAACCTGTAAACGCTTTCACTGTACTTATTTGAGTACGTGTGGCAATAAAGCTAATGCAATTAGATTTCTGTTCAATTCAGTGGCTCTAGGAGCAGGTCTGTTCACCCAGGAAGGAAGCATTCATGTAGGTGACTGGGACCAGGAGGATTCCAACCTCTACCAATTCCACTACCACCAGCCCCCCCCCCACCGCCAACTCTCCCGTCCCCCAAGTATACCAGGTGGTGGATGCTTGGTGAGCTCAGCCTTGGTCATAAGGGGAATTTTTAAAAATACACACTAAGAACAGCATAGTGTGCAATGAATGCATGGTGCACCAATCTCATTGATCTCTGTAAGTAAATGTCTGTTTCATAAATGTATCCTTAAGGCACTTGTTACTCATGATACTGAATTATTGCATGCAAAGCCTTGGACGGTATTATAACTACCATGGGAGTTCTGAGTCAATACATTATGAAACTGGAGGAACACAGCAGGTCAGGCAGCATCAGAGGAGCAGAAAAGTTGGCGTTTCGGGTCGAGACCGTCATCAGGAGTTCCGCTGCCTTTTTGCACTTGCTGCAGTGACCTTTCTACATTTTGCTCCATCTTCATCCATTGTCATTTTCACCTGATAAACTAACTAATATTCTGACCAGTACAAAAATCTGACATTCTTGGCTGAACATTGGTGATGCAGTCAGGACCAAATAGAGGCTGGGCTGGAAAGAAAATGGCTGCTATGCAGTTACTTTGAGGTTGTGCTTCCACCCTGTTCCATTTTCACGAGGTTGGCGAGATTTCAGGACCCTTGGCGAGAACATGGGACCCTGAAACCTGCCTAACCCCTATTAAGAAGGCAAGTGACATGGGCTCGTCGGTGTTGAGTTTCTTTCTTTAATGTTTATTTGAGTTGGCTTGCCTTTAGCAGCTGTAAAGAGATGTGAACTGTGAAGTGTAGGAGGAACCAGTTTGAAAAGTGAGTAACCTGTTTCTTTCCTCTTCAAAAATTACTTCAGAAAGCTGTAGCTTGAGTTGCATTTGTGCTCCTGAAGGGGAGTTATGACAATGTTGTGATTGGAAGACATGTTGGTAGCGTCACAGATCCCTCAGGAAGTCCATGTTGCTATGACAACATGCGCTTTATTTTCATGTTGTCATCTGGATCCGTGGATAGTGAATGGTCGAGACTCCAATGCTGGTTCCATTACGTGGCTGAGCAGGAACCTGTCCTACTCTTGCCACCTGCCATTGGTGAGTGTTGGAAGTATTTCGGAGGTTGAAACTCTGATTGTTATGTTGCATTATGAAACGCGTTGCTTGACCATCATGTCCTGGAGTGCAACTCCAACCTGGAGCCTCCAGCTTCGAGGTGGAATGCCACCTACTGCAGAAGACCTCCTGATTGTTTAAGGGATAGTTACACTTTTCAGTGTGTATGCTTCTGGCAAGATTTCCATTAGAAGATTAACATTGTAAAAGTGAGAAAGTCTTTAAATGAGTGAAGCTTATTGAATTGAAAAATGAGACTAAAATTCACCCTATTGAAAGGGTAGCCTAGTACAATAGCAATATGTAAGTCAGAGTGTGTTTATTTTTTTCCCATTATTTTTATATATTTCCTCTATCTGATAAGATAGCAGTGCTAAAATCTGTATGTTTTCTTGGAGAGTTTGATGGTTTATTGGTTGCAATTAAACTGCTTCATCCTTATGGAAATGCGTGCCTTTTTTGCAGAAGGTGGTAGCATAGTGATAATATTACTGGGCTAGTCATTCAGCAGCTCAGGCAAATGGAAACACTAGTTTAAATCCCAGCACAGAAGCTGGTGGAACTTAAATGAATAAAACCTGACCTTGAAAGTTAAGCTCAGTGATGGATGCTGGGAAATGATTGTCAGTTGTTGTAAGGGTCCATCTGGTTCACTGATGACATTTTTTTAAGGGAGGAAATCCGCTGTTGGATTCCAGATTCTCATCAATGTGGTTGACTCAAAACTGCTGTCTGAAACGACCTAAAAAAAAATCGTTCTGTTCCAAGGTATTCCAGGGTTGTTCAAATGCAATTTGGGATTAACAGCTAATTATGACCTTGCCATTGATGCCCACATATCAAAAGATTTAAGATCAATTTTGTTTAGGCAGTTATTTTGAAGAGTCTGTTTCTTTACTCGGGAGGCTAAACTTCATGTGCAGGAACGCACAAACACATCAGCGTTAATCACACGGATTCGCGCACATGCATACACATGCAATCCTCAGTCATCACCTTCTACTGGCCAAGAAATTGTAGCCAGGATTGAAAGTGAGAAGAAGACAGGAAGTGGGAAAAGGGTGGATGGGCCACCATAAGCCTTGCCTGCCACACACAAAGTTGCAGCAGTCAAGCCAAGGTGGGTTATTGGTTTGAAAAGCACCCATAGAATATCTCCGAGATTGTAGGAACTGCAGATGCTGGAGTCTGATATAACAGTGTGAAGCTGGATGAATACAGCAGGCCAGACAGCATCAGAGGAGCAGGAAAGCTTTTTCTGAAGAAGGGCCCAGACCCGAAACATCAGCTTTCCTGCTCCTCTGATGCTGCCTGGCCTGCTGTGTTCATCCAGCTCTACACCTTGTTATCAAAGAATATCTTTCTGTTCACCACCAGTCTCCAACCAACACATCTGGTCTATAGGCAACAGTACAATCATTCCTGGGGAGTTTTGAGCTATTCAATGGCTTCCATCTTTTATAACCTAGAGCCTGGGAGTTCTGTTCGTTCAGTGGATAGAGAATGAGGGGTTAAAGTCAGGAGGGTAGTGGTCAGATGGCTCATCTGCATATAGACAAGTTGCGATTGCAGCAGAAGCACCAGGCGAGTAAATTTGAAAATGTTTTGAATAGGGAAGCAGGCCTTTTAACCTGATTGCTCGGCGCTGTCTGTCCATCTCCATTTCTGTCATTTTGGAGCCTGGACTCCTGGAGAATTCTGCCTCCCAAGTATTCAAGATGGAATCAGGAGTGGGACACAGGTTTAGTCCTGCCTCCAAAACAAAACTCTGATCCTGTTGTGTTTGAAGAACTGTGTTCCAGTGATGTGACACAGAAATTCTATGCATTTTTTTTTTTCTTCCCTCAACATAAAGTAACACTTTGTTATCTCTTTGGAGAACACCTCTCTATAATGTAGCATTAGTTGCCAAAAATGTTTGTGTGATATTGTAGTGGGAAGCATTGTATAGACCTGGCAATCTATTCTGTCGCGTCTTTCACTTCCAGTTTGAACAAAAAAGCATCCTGTTGGTACTTAGTAACCACAATACTGTGATCCATTGGTCTTTGTCTGTAATTGAAATAGATAAGCACCAACTTTCATTCGCATGAATGAGATATTAAAGCAAAATGCTTGCAGTTTGAAAAATAAAGCCATTGTACTTTCAAATTACATTCTTTCCAGAAGTTGAGAAACAAAATTCCCTCGGTTTTATATTACATTTAGGTCATTTATACTGTTTCAGTGTGACAAACGTAAATTTTGAGGAGGAAGCCAGAGCAACTTTGTAGCAACAAAACAAAATGTTACCACCACATTATCAGACTTTAATGATCCTTTGAGTTAGTCTATTTAGCTTTGTCGACTCTCTTCTCTCTTATCGACTGGTGTGGAAACCAGATTGGAATCTCATCCTTGGTCCATTTCTCATTTTGACATTCTTAATTTGTGTTCCTGTTCCTGTCCATTTTCGTCGTAGATTGGACTACAGCTCATGCAGAAAGCCTTCTGCCACACGGTGTTTACCTGTAGGATGTGCACTTAGCAGCAGTCCTGAGGCACAGTTGTCTATTATGTAGCACCTAGTATTCCCTCCAAAAGAGGGAGGGTGAGAGGCATAATTAACAAGGTAAAAATCTTAAATTGCCACCTTTTCATTAAAATGGGGAGAATCCCAACCTCAATAAGTAAAACTGCAAAGCCTTTCGGTGATTCTTTGAACAGTTTTAAGTCTCCCGCCACTATGCGGCTGATTCTTCGGAGCTGTAGTTTTATTTCCAAGGTGGGTGGCTCAAGCCAGGAAATATTTTGACTGACTCACTTTGTTTTAAAAGTCCCCGTTAGGCCCAAATTCCACTTCAGAGAGTCGGGTGAGCTAGAAACTGAAAGAAGTGCGGATGCTGTAAATCAGGAACAAAAACAGAAATTGTTGGAAAAGCTCAGCAGGTCTGGCAGCATCTGTGAAGCAAAAAAAACAGTTAATGTTTAGGGTCTAGTGACCCTTCCTCCGAATAGAGTTGGCCAGAACAGAGATAGACTTGGCCTCATTGAGTCCAAAGATCAATTCTAGGCTATGACTGGGTGCACGCTTGAATGGGGAGGTAGGGTGCAAGTCTAACAGCACAAACTGGTAAGATGGCTTGCCTCACTTCTTTGGGACGATTTTGTGTTTTAGAAGCTATAAAGCCCTCAAGCTGTCACCTCTAAAATGGGCCGTGGTCCCTCTGTCATGACATACCCACCCCCCACAATGGCCCTCTAACTCCCCTGCTACCTCCATAGCTACTTCCCCTGTATCCACAATAGGATGACCTCAGAAGCCATGTGGAGATTAAAAGGCAAAAAAAAAACACATCTCTCACTCATGCATACTTGATAGTGAAATTAGTGTCATTCACAAAACCTCTTAAAACTTTTAAATCTCCTTGAGTGCTTAATTTCTTCTTTAAAACATCTTTTCTGACTGTAAGTCAAAGGTAGCTGTCCTCCTTTTAATAGGCTCTTTAAATTGTAATTCAAACCATGAACCAATAGAGCCTATTGAGATGCTTTAACTTTTGAAACTCAGCCAAACATTAATAAACACAAAATAACCACGCATGGAAAATATCAATGTAGAATCCCATTGAACTACACTTATTTCTAATTTACACCTGTCAATCAGAACAATTGAGCTGACTGTCTGTCATAATTTAAGCCTTTTCTTTCTGTTCTCTCAAATTTAAAGAGCAAGGGATTTATTTTTAAAATCTTCATATTGTGACATTTTAAGTAAACATATTCAGCCTTCAACCATGTCATGTTTCTTCCATTGATCCCTGAATCCCTCCCTTTGTCTAGTCTTTGGAACAGCCAAGATGGAGTCTGTTTGAGCTCTGCTGAACTCTGGTTTCTATCCTGTGTGAATGGCAGCCTGTTGCTTTTGTCTTGCTGGCAAAAATTGGCTCTGTTGGAACTGACGGGAGGGGTGAGACTTCCACACGTGGGTCTTGCTTGCCATTTTTAAGGTTCTGCAAAATCTGACCCTCGGGGTGTAGAATGTGCAGCCAGGAGTGATCATCAAATGCAACAGTTTTTTTTTGCCTGAAATAGCTGAGGTTTTCTTTGTCATGACCCATAGTTTGGGAATGCAGAATGAGAAGGCCGTATGTTCATGGAGGTTGTGTTTATGGTGCTTTGCTTTCACACCAAGCCCTTTAATGTAACGATCAGCTCTTTTCAAATTGCCAAGGAAGTCTAAGAAAATGTCTTAATGTGGCAGGATAATGTTTCTTAACAATAATTTCCCCAGATATGCTTGTGCAATCTAAAATTAACACAGGCTGCATAGCACCCTTCATTGCAGTATAAAAATGATATGACTATTTTTAGTTTAACTATTTCCCTAGTTCTATCCGCTTGAGTGCAGGTGGAAATGACACTATTTTTGCTTTGTCTTCCTGCTAAATAGGAAGCGATGCAGGCAGGAATAAACTACAGGGCTCATAGTATCAACAATATACTTCTTGGCAAGACAAGAGCCAAACCTACATTAAAAACAAGTAATTTTCATGTGCCTTTTTTTTTCTTTCTACTCCCATCACAACACCTCTACTTCAGGAGGCTAAGGAAATTCGGCATGGCCTCAATGACTCTTACCAACTTTCATAGATGCTCCATCGAAAGCATCCTATCCGGTTGAGTCACAGCATGATACGGCAACTTCTCTGTCCAGGACAGTAAAAAGCCACAGAGTTGTCATAACAGCCCAATCCATCATGCAAGCCAACCTTCCATCCATTGACTCCATGTACATTTCCCGCATTCTCGGGAAGGCAGCCAACATAACCAAAGACCCTTCCCAGACAGCTTATAATCTCTTTCAACTCCTTCTGTCGGGCAGAAGGTACAAAAGCTTAAACACGTACCAACAGATTCAAGAACAGCTTCTTCACGCCCCCCCCTTGTTATTTAGACTTCTGAATGGTCGTTTCAAATTTTAAATTTAAATGTTGATCTTGCTCTTTGAGCACCTTCTCTGCAGCTGTAACATTGTATTCTTCATTTTGTTCTGTTACCCCAATGCACTTTGTATGGTATGATCTGCCTGTACTGTACACAAAACCAAACTTTTCACTGTACCTAGATACAGGTGACAATAATAAATCAAATTATTAGCCATTGTGTTGTGTATCACAGCAGGTATGTAATATACCTTTCTAAGAGATATGGCCATAGTGTTGTCATGCTCCATCTTATGGAGTCCAATCACAGCTCTCTCCTCGCTCTCTCAAGATTCAAATTCTCGATTTGTCAGATAAACATTCTGCCCAGCTTGGATTTAGGTGCATGTGAAGCTTTGTCTTAATCCAGATAAACAGGAGTCAAGCCTGTTAAACTTGTAGCTTTTTGAGTTAACGAGGTGTGGGGCTGGATGAACACAGCAGGCCAGGCAGCATCATAGGAGCAGGAAAGCTTGACATTTTGGGCCTAGACCTTCTGATGAAGGGTCTAGGCCCAAAATGTCTTGTGAAATAAATAGGGAGAGAGGGGGAGGCGGATAGAAACTGGATAGAGGAGAGGATAGGTGGAGAGGAGGCAGACAAGTCAAAGAGGTGGGGATGGAGCCAGTAGAGGTGAGTGTAGGTGGGGAGGTAGGGAGGAGATGGGTCAGTCCAGGGAGGACGGACAGGTCAAGGGGGTGGCATGAGGTTAGTAGATAGGAGATGTGGGTGCGGCTTGAGGTGGGAGGAGGGGATAGGTGAGAGGAAGGACAGGTAAGGGAGGTGGAGATGAGCTGGGCTGGTTTTGGGATGCGGTTGGGGGAGGGGAGATTTTGAAGCTTGTGAAATCCACATTGATACCATTGGGCTGCAGGGTTCCCAGGCTGAATATGATTTGCTGTTCCTGCAGCCTTCGGGTGGCATCATTGTGGCATTGCAGGAGGTCCAGGATGGACATGTCGTCTGAGGAATGGGAGGGGGAGTTGAAATGGTTTGCGACTGGGAGGTGCAGTTGTTTGTTGCGAACTGAGCGCAGGTGTTCTGCAAAGCGGTCCCCAAGCCTCCGCTTGGTTTCCCCGATGTAGAGGAAGCCACAACGGGTACAGTGGATGCAGTATACCGCATTGGCAGATGTGCAGGTGAACATCTGCCTCATGTGGCAAGTCTTCTTGGGGCCTGGGATTGGGGTGAGGGAGGAGGTGTGGGGGCAGGTGTAGCACTTCCTGCGGTTACAAGGAAAAGTGCCGGGTG
>JAHRHZ010000031.1:16568977-16595057 GCA_024137785.1 Ginglymostoma cirratum
GTCAAGCTTTCCTGCTCCTCTGATGCTGCTTGGCCTGCTGTGTTCATCCAGCCCCACACCTTGTTATCTCGGATTCTCCAGCATCTGCAGTTCCTATTATCTCTGATAGCTTTTTGAGTTAAATGCCTTTCCCCTATTTAGTATCATGTAACTATTCCTGCCAGTGAATCGATGTTCCCAATGAACCCAAGAGTGACATTGCTTGTCCCATATCTAGGTAATAGTTACCAGGCTTCTTCAGAAAGCACGGGAATAAATAATGAATTGGATTGTGGCCTAGGCTCTAAACTACTATACTGAATAGATTGAGAGAAGACAGAATTGAATGGAAGCAAGAACAATCAATCAGTTCAGTGATTCTTTGTTTTAATGGTACCTCCTCAGGACTCCTCTTTCCTGCATAAACAGTCAAGTTAAGCCAAATCTTGAAACAAAGATCTTGCATGATTATAGGTTCTTATTTTATTTGGTACATGATGTGATTACCAAACAACTTATCTCAATTTTTGAACAGGTAGGGGCACGCTTGGCACATAGGAAGCAATGACTCAAGTAAAAGACAGCTTTTATTTCTTAACAATCAGCAGAATGACCTGCCCTGCTCTCTGATTCCTTCATTCTGTCTATCTTAAACCTCCTTCGAATAAGTTCTGGTTACAAAAATGTCTGGCAAAAGCGCTGCAGTGAATTATTGCTCCCTCCCTCCCTCCAGCCTTGCTTTGATTCCTAGAAGGAATGTGATTGAAAACAGCAGCAATCTGTTCAAACAGTTACCCCTGATTCAAAGGTTTCGGTGGAATCTTACAGAGCCGAGAAAGTTCTGAGAATCCTGTGTCACCTCTCTTTTATTTAGCAGTCCACTGAGTTAGAATGATGGCTAAGTACTAAAATTGGCAGGGCGTGACTAGTCGTGTCCCCCAGGGACCTGTGCTAGGGCCGCCTAGCACACGCTATTCATTAACAACTTAGATAATGTCAGAAGTCACGCGACACCAGGTTATGGTCCAAAATGTTTATTTGCAATCACAAGCTTTCAGAGCACTGCTCCTTCGTCAGGTGAAATCTTCTCTGAAAGCTTGTGATTTCAAATAAACCGGTGCGAGTACAACCTGGTGTCGTGTGACTTCTGACCTTGTCCACCCCAGTCCAACACCAGCACCTCCACATCACAACTTAGATCAGGGCATAAAAAGTCAAATATCCGACTTTACTAATGAGACAAAATTGGGCAGCTTTGACAACAGCATAAAATTACAACAGGATATTGATAGATAAGGTGGATGGGCAAAGCTGTGGCAGATGGATTTTAATATAAAGTGCGAGGGAATCCATTTCGCACTGAGGAAGGACGAATCAGGGTATGGCTTTAGACGGCACAAAGTTAAAGACAGTAGATGTCCAATGTGATTTGGGAGTTCAGGTGCACGAACTAGTCAAGAAGGTAAATAGAATGTAGGTCTTCATATCTAACGGGCAGTCAGACAAACCTCTCGTCAGACCCCACTTAGTGAGCAGATCTGGGCACCATACCTTAAGAAGGATATGCTGGCCTTGGAAGTAGTTCAACGTAGGTTCACAAGCATGATACCTGGACTTTGAGGGTTACTTTATAAGGATTAGACCTTTTATTCTTAACATTTAGAAGGTGAAGCGGTGATCTAATCAAGGTCACCAGGATATTAACAGGGAAAGACAGGTAAACTGTTTGCTCTGGTTGAAGTTTCTAGAATCATAGTCTAATAAGCAGAAAGGCTTCCACCCCCAACCCATGGTTTAAGTGCCTACCCACACCAAATTCTTCTTGGGGAAAGGGCATAGATTCCAAGCGTTGTTTTGGTGGATTACCTTCTTTGCAGTGAGGCAGAGCATTGCAAGTGTTGAATACAGTTGTTTTCAGGCGAAACGATTGCCTGTGCTCCGAGATGCTGGATTTGAGACACAGACGTTATGGATCTGAAGCAGAGAGTTCCTATGTTCGTGTTGTCGTGCAGGTGAATCAATTCTGTTCTCCATGATAAATACACATAAACCAGTTTTGATGAATATAGGTGCACTTCATTAAAATAGCCTTCTAATGAGAGCAGCCAGTTGCAATTATAGGAGAAAATCAAAACATTTCCAAATAATTTTATTGCTGCGGTTTGTCAGTTTGTGGAGAGATCCTTTTCTGATTTTTTTTAAAAAAAAATATATTTACGGCTGTGTTTGAAAGAGTGGTAAGACAATGCAATTTTCAAACAGAAGCAATCTAGATTTTGTGTTTAATACACTAGATCACATTGACGGACCAAAGGATTGACGGATTATTCCGGCTTCACACTTGGGCCTGATCAATAACTCATCTGGAATATCTGCTGTACGGCTAGATCCCCAAAGCACAATACAGCACAGCCATGGAGTAATAAATCAACCACTTTTGAATGGTGTTGTAATTCAAGCCATATAGAGGACTATGGAAGATAACTATTTCTTAACTCTGTCCAGTGTGGACAGAGACTAGTTCTATTGTTATACTGTGTTATGTGGCTATTTTCAGTTGTGATTCATCCAACATCACAACTATCATCTGGAGTTCTGATTTATTTACTTATTGCTACGTGTATTTTGTTACAAAACAGTGAAAAGTGTCGTATAGTGTCACCACTCCCTTAAAATACAGAAAAATAAACCAAAATATACAATATAAAGGCAGAAGAATAAAGAACTAAAGAAAGTATCAAACCTTATGGTCCTTCTTGTTAAGTGCTCTGCCACAGGCCTGGTGGTCAGGCACAAGTCCCCTTGTTGCACTGCTGCTGCTGGAACAAAAGTCATCACTCGTTTTTGCATCATCTCTCTTCCATTGACGCTCATGCCACTGAGAATCCTCTTTGGACCTCGCCAGTGTAGATGCCACCAGGTACCACACCGGTCTAAATGCCGCCACCATGAGTCCACTTCAGGCTCCACTTGCCAATGCAGCCGCTGCTGATGCTGCTGGGTCTCGTACTGGGTCCAAACCCCCCTCCGCTGCTGCCCCAGTGAATCTGCGCTGGATGTCACTGGGAACCCAAACCCGCCTCTGCCACAGCAGCCATGAGTCGGTGCTAAGACCACCTCATTGATACAGAAGTTGCTAGGAACACAAACCCTCCCCTGCTGCCGCCATGAGTCTGGGCTGGACTTGCTCGTCGCACCAATGACATAGCTCTTCACCAAAAGACAAGGAGAAAGAAATTGATAGGATGTAAAGAAAAGTGAAGAGTGGACAAGCCCCAGGCTCAGAAGGCCTATTCCACCGCTATCTTGGTGAGTTCTCCACATAAACAGTTTGTCTTAAGTTAGCAGATAAGACAAGAACAGCAAAGAGGGTATAATTGATGAGTTTCCTAGGTTTTATTCAAGTCGGTTTTATCTGAGTGATGTTCAATCAATTCCGCCTCTCTCTTCTTGATTAGAGATACTTTATCATTGTCATTCTATTGTTATGACAATCAATATTTTCCAATTATGGGAAATCTATTTATAACTGAAAAAATAAAATCTTCTAAACGTGGAGATATTTGACTTGATTTTATTATTGTCACGTGCTGAGATACAGTGGAAAGTATTGTTTTGCGTGCTACACCGGCAAATCATATCACACATACGTACATCAGGGTAAAAGAACAGAATGCACAATATAGTGTTACAGCTGTAGCGAAGGTACAGCGAAAAATTAACTTCAATTTGAGAGGTCCACTCAAAAGTCTGTTAACTGGGGAGAAAGCTACTCTTGAATCTGTTGGTACATGTTTTCAAACATTTGTATCTTCTGTCGAGGGAAGAGGGTGGAATGATGCATATGGTCATGTAAGTGATCATTATACAGTTTGTTGAGGATGGTTGGTACATCTCTTTAAATTCATTTTCTTAAACTTTTCCCATAATAAGGTTGAAAGCAATGTGTACAGAATCCAAAGGTCTAGTCTGCGTCAGTCTTTGAGTTAACATGTTAACGTACGAAATAAAAATGAGATCAATTTAGTGATTACTATATCAACCTCATAAAGCTTCCCATCCACTTGTGCCTATCACTGGTCACTGGCAAAGCATTTACCTTTTCAAGTTTAAGGAAAAAATTGCAACAAATAGTAACTGGGCTAGAAAATGTACTGCTGAAAACATGCTTTCCTTCTTAAATAGGATCATCCAATAGCTTCTAATGTGAACCTCTATATTCCGCATTCTCTGGGAGATGAGTTGAACTGATAGTCTTACAGAGATACTAGGGGTTGCCGATGCTGGAGAATCTGAGATAACAAAGTGTAGAGCTGGATGAACACAGCAGGCCAAGCAGCATCAGGGGAGCAGGAAAGCTGACGTTTTGGGTCTGGACCCTTCTTCAGAGATAGTCTTACATGTTTGGTTCATTTAGTGCTTGTACCTTCAAAAGAACTGGCTAAATCTATTCCAGATTCAGTTTACTAAGATTCTACTTTGCTCAAGAACACCCCAGTAAACTTAATTAGCAAAGTGTACAGTAGTGAAAACATGCATTATACACCGTTTCTAAACAAATTTTCCAGTCTTCGGCATTAGCATTACCTTGGTAAATTTGTTAGAATCTGATATATAGTCTATAACAGAGGCTGGATAGGCTTGGACTTTTTCCATTCGAGTGTAGGTTGAGGGGTGGCCTCATGTTTAGAAAAACATGTGGGCCATAGATAAGGTGAATAGCAGATGTCTTTTCTCTCGGGTGGTGAATTTAAAGACTAGGGGGCATATGTTTTAGGTGCGAGGAGAAAGATTTAGAAAGGACTCAAGGGACGATTTCATTACGCTCAGTGGTTCGTGTGTGGAATGAACTTCCAGAGGAAGTGGTGGATGCGGGTACAGTTACAATGTTCAAAAGACATTTGGATAGTACATGAATAAGAAATGTTTTGAGGGAAATGGGCCAAGCGCAGGCAGGTAGGACTATTTTAGTTTGGGATTGCGATTCATGGACTAGTTGGACCGAAGGGTCTGTTTCTGTGCTGAATGACTGACTACGTGACTCTAATTCTATTGTTGAGAGTTTGGCTGTTATAATCTAAACATTATTAATTGAATCACTGATCAATATATTCCCTCAAGATTGCATCTGATGGATTTCCATTTGTCCTGTAGAACTGAAAATGAAGTTCCTGGCTTGAAATTCATGAAACAACAAAAGCAACAATTCTGCCCATGTCATCAGCTGCTATCACAACATGAAGTAATGCCGTACCTTGAGAGAAAATGCAAAAAGCAGAGGAACCTAACAGGAAACCAGTTTAGTGCTTATGATCATTTAATGACGTGCTACATAGTCATGGAAAATAACTATGAAACAAAGATGAGCTAAAAGTGAAAAGTTTTTGATTTGGTGAAAAAGCCAACTTTACTAAACTGAAACATGATTTGGTACTAATAGACAGGAAACAACTACTTTAGGGATCAAATGGTGTAAGAGCAGTGGGAGTTTTCAGAAAATAGCAAGCAACAGTTCAGAACAAAATATTCCCACAAGAGTCTGGATGGAATTGTCAATTTGAGATCTGCAGGTAGATGAGGCAAACTGTAAGAAGGTTATGGCAGAGGCTGAATGTCTAGGGTGTCAGATAACCTACAGGTGTACAGAAAATGCAGGACTAGAGTTAGAAAGGAATTTAGGAAAGCAAAGAACAAGAACGAAAGTACAGTGTATTGATAAGTAAAATGAGAAAATCCATAGGTGATTTAAAAATATATGAAAAGCAAGGAGATATCAAGAGAAGGAGTAGGGATGATAAGGGGATGCTTCTGCTTCTGTGTGATATAGTCAGTCAGTCTTAATATAACGTAAGTTGTCGGCTTACTATTATCTAATAGAATACTTTCAATATGTGCCTCTGTGTGTGTCCAAGATTTTATTAATGGTTGACTTTAAATTAATTAATACTCATAAGCCCAGTAGACTAGCATTACAAGAAGGATTGATGGCAGCATATCTATCCAAAGCAGATTTTAGCAAACCCAGATACCAGCTAAGGTTGCCTCTTACCACATGGTGACAATGCATTGTGAGCTGCTTCACAATTAAGGAAATCATCAGCAGTATAAGAGTCCATAGCTCTCCCTAGAAAAGAAAATAATTCTACGCTTTATTTAATAAAGGGAGTGCCTCCTTCAGAAGTCAAGACCTTTTTTAAAAAGGACCACAGACCAAGTGAGTGCCTCAAGATGTAGCAGTTAACAGCCAGCCTTTCTAGACAGGAAGGGTTTTAAGAGCAAGCAGCCTTTATTTTTAAAACCTTAACACAGCCAGAAGCAGTGAAAGAATTATAGAAAAGCTGCTGAAGACCAGAAAATCTCACTGAAACTACAGGGAGACAATGGGGGTGTGTGTTCATTGTGATACAAGGTTTAGGATGATAGTAGAAAATTATACCTTTCGATCCAAAGGAAGAGCGATCAACTGACAGCAGTTTTCAATAGAGAAAAGCAGAACTAGGCTGGATAGACTGGAACTGAGAAACGGGCAATGCAGTAACTGAACAATGGACAATCTTGACAGAGGAGATGATTTAGGCATAGTCAAGGTATATGCCCACAAAAGAGAAAGGTAAGGTCAACAAATTCAGAGCTCCCCAGATGACAAAAAGAGAGAAATTAAATTAAAAAGTGTGTTTATAAGAGGTGTCAATTACAGTTGAAAACCAAGCTGGGCAGCATGGTAGCTCAGTGGTTAGCACCGTTGCCTCCCAGCAACAGGGACACGGGTTCAAGTCCAGCCTTGGACGACTGTGTCTGTTTGTGTGGAGTTTGCATGTTCTCTCCCTGTCTGTGTCAGTTTCTTCCAGAAGGTTCCCAATTCCTCCCACAGTTGAAAGATGTGCAGCTTAGGAGGATTGGTCACACCAAATTGAGCCACGGTGTTCAAGGACGTGTAGGCTAAGTGGGTTAGCTATGGAAAATGTGGGTTTATGGATTTAGGGCAGGGGGCTGGGTCTGGGTGGGAAACTCATTGGAGGGTCGGTGCAGACTCGATGGGTCAAATGGCCTCTCTCCTCACAGTAGGGATTCTGTAAAGCTGAATACAAAGTTCAGAAGGAAGATGAAGAAGCAAAGGGGGAATTATAGAAAAAGAAAATGGGCATCTAACATAAAAGAAAATCCAAATGCTGTTTTGGCGCATCCTAAAGGGGAAAGGAGGATTAGGGCTGGTTAGAGATGAGAAATTAGAATTTGCACAGAGGCAAGAAGTATGGTACTTTACCTAGGAGGCAGTCACCTACGATACTATTCAAGAAATTGAATGCTTTTTTTTTTAACACGGTCAGGAAAATGATGATGGGTATCTAGAGAAGCCTTTTAATCCACTTGCCTGCCCTGTATTTGTTACTCAAAGGGTATGGGAGGATGTGATGAATTAATGTGGCCTGATTTCAGATAATTGCAAGCACAAACAAGCATATGGCTAACTGGGTCTATAAATGTTTCTGCTTCACAAAAACTTCCTCCCACCTTTTCCTTCCTGTAATGCTACAAGCACATACTTCTGTTTATTTATCTCCTTCAACATTAGCATACCCGTATTTAAGACAAAACAAGACGTTGACCTCAACCACCCTGTGTGGTACGGAGTTCTGTATTCTTGCCACCCTTTAGGGAAAGATGTTTCTCCTTAATTTCCTGTTGGATTTCTCTCTCCCTCTCTCTTTCTGTGTGGGTGGGTGGGTGTGTGTGTGTGTTTTTATGTTGATGGTCAATGTTCCCTGTGCTTCCCCTACTCCTCAAGTGGAAGTCACGTGGCAACATGACGACCAACGTGCGGGGATTCCCAATGGTGCAACGGTGCAGTTTAGAGGGAGAGTGGTTGATGTTCCCTTGGTTTTTTTGTCTTCCATCCACTTGAGCAAAGTGGAAGTGACCATCCGATTTCAACGTGCAGTAGGCGCTTACAGTTGGCAACTGTTGAATAGATCTGGAAACAAAACAACTGTTCTATAGTTGACTTGCACCAATGACAGCCTGAAACAATGAGTGTTTTATGTTACTTTGGCCCTATGTGCTTAACCTCCAGCCTAGGTTCCTCTGACATTGTTCTAGTTTAATGATAAATCATGCGATGCTGGATATTTCTGTGGCTATTTAAGATTTAATATTGATTGCATTACACCAAAACGTGTTTGGCATCTACATGTGAAGGGGTGGCCATTTCCTGTGTTGTGCATAAAGCTAATGAGTAAACTGGCTCCATTCAGTTCCAGAATTCGTTCAAACCACACCACAGAGCAAATTATTGAGCTGACCTTCTTTTCAGCCCACATCCCTCGTTAATTTTCTCCCTATAGTCCACAAATGACTCAAAACCACTTGCCTCTGCAGTAGATGAGATTATCTCAAAGTGTCCAAACTGAGTTTATTTGCACCACTTCAACAAGAAGAATGACTTGCACTTGGAAGCTTAACAAGTTTGAATAATTTTGATGTCACTTCTTTTCAATGGCTTGTATGCAGTCTTACAATGTGATGCCTACTGTCAGAAAAAATGAATACAAAATATGTAACTTTGATTTTACACATTCTCTGCTCCCATTTCAAGGTTTGCTTGTTTACTTATGAGGCTGTGGTGTCAGGTCAATAGTATCAGAATAACTTCTTTTCAAATGAGGCAAAATTGTGCTGAAGGCATGTATTGGAATCTAGCCAGACCATTGGAGCACAGTACTTGTATACATCACTTGAACCACAAATCATCCAAGGGCAGTCAACTGTTGTGTTAGAGCTACAATGGGTTTTTTTGAAAAACAAAACTCGCAAGTTTCCAAGATAACAAGGTGTAGAGCTGGATGAACACAGCAGGCCAAGCAGCATCGGAGGAGCAGGAAAACTGACATTTCGGGCCTTTGCTTTGCGCTGATTGCAGTGATACTGAAGCTTGTGCAAAACTGAAGTTGTTTCTAACCTCCCAGAGGACCAGATAGAATAGGATGTGGTGTGTGTGGGTGATTTCATTCTCAAGTGATGATGCATAGGTGCCGGTGTTGGACTTGGGTGGACAAATTCAGAAGTCACATGACACCATGTTATAGTCTGACAGTTTTATTTGAAATCACAGGCTTTCGGACCGTAACCCCTTCATTAGATGAAGTGACTTCACCTGATGAAGAAGCAGTGCTCCGAAAGCGTGTGATTGCGAATAAACTTGTAGGACTACAACCTGGTATCGTGTGGCTTCTGACATCCTCCGGTGATGCTATAGATTGCTTTTGTTTTGTAATTCAGAACCCACGTGGTAGCAAGGAAAGCAATGAAGCAACTGGAAAATCTTGCCATCGATCAGAAACCCTTGTTAAATTCAATCAACCCAATCCTGGGCTCTCAATGCTACTTTCTTCTGGTCAATACCACAGAGAGAGCATTATGGTGCTTCCGTCCTGGAGCAAAACCACGAACAAACCCCAATAATCAAAACGTCCTTGCCGTTCATGCAACGTCCAGTTTATTTCCAGTCTAAGAACAGATGGAGCTATGAAACAGTTAGAACAACAGGTACGGAATGTGAGTCAAACCCACAGTCTGCTACATTTTGTAACCAAGCTTCCAGCTCACCAGTGATGATTTTCCCCAGTTAATTGCAGAATACACAACATAAAAATACATTAACGAATGGGTGAATGAAAGAAGGGCACATTGTAGGAGCACAGTACACAAATTGGTTATGACTGATTTATTCTTACTGTAATACATTTAAGACCATGCTTTTGTCTGAGGTGTCAGTGAAGTGGCTTGGTATGGAAAATGCTGAATCAAATTATGTATAGTTTGTATCCTGCCCCTCATTCCTGTGTAAAATATTGAAAGGATGATATCTGAAGTGGCAGTGGCACTCCCTCACTTGTAATCAAAGTCTCAGTACTGACCAACAGGTTGTACCACATTGGTTCTCTATGTCTCTGCCCCGCATCCAACAGCCACACCTGCCCTTGAACAATGTGAATTGTTGTCTAATGTGATCATTCCCTGCATAAAACTCTGGAACAACTTCTTTGAAATTTAATTGTTGCTCCTGCTCCCCTCCGTATTGGGGGCTGGTATTGTGTGTATTTTCTGCTACAGGTTTGTCCTGATTTCACAGTTAGGTACCTATTTACTCAAATTGCATGAGTGATGGTGATCACAGCAAAGAATATTCAGGAGGAAAGTTATAAGTTTCAAAAAGTTCACATACAGGTATTCCAATACAACTTCATAGTATGTCAATGCAAGTTTGACACTTTTTTTTTTAGTGTCTTTTTTTTTAAACTTTTTTCCAAACGATTATTTCTGCTGTTGTCATAGTCATGCAGAGACTGAATTAATATGAATAAGCGAAAAGAGTCAAAGTCCGTAAAGAGAGAGAGAAAGAATAAATTGGGTGATTGGGAAAGGTGAATTAACACATATATTGAATGCGAGAGCAAGTATTTTGAAATATAGATAGAGGAGTGGTAGTATGTTGAACAACAAAGGAAGGAGAAAATCAGGAGACCAACACAGAGAATTACAAAAGAGGCACTTATTTCAGTCTCTGAGTAACACGGAGAGAAGTTGACCAGTTTATTTCTTAAAGTGGAGCACATATTTGTGTTGAGGCACTTGGTAGTACGGTCAAAAATTAGCTGCCATTATATATTAAGCAGAATCATGAGGGGCTAGCAACTCAAAATTTGCCAAAATTAAGCCATATAGTGGTGTGTGTGCTTATACCAAGAACTTTGTCCTAATGATCTTAATTTCCCCAGTTCCCTGCTAAAATATTAGAGGTAGAAGTAGCATTCATATGTCAGCTGAGGCCCTAATGGTACTTTTGTTTCTGGGTCAAAAGCTTGGGGCATTCAAGTCCCACTTGGGGACCTAAGTGTAATAATCTAGGCTGACACTTCAGTGCAGCACTGAGAGATGCTGCACTGCTCTAGGTGCTGTTTTTCAAAGAATTCATCACACCAAGGCTCTGCCTACACCGATCCTAAGGCACAATTTGAAGAACTGCTGTGGAGTTATTGCTGCCATTTCTGTTTAATGTTTATCCTTTAGTCAACAACACATCTAGTCATGAGCACATTGGCACGCACAAATTAGCTGCCACCTTTCCTATATTAGAGCAGTGACAATGTTTCCAGAGTAATTCATTTAGTATAAAAAGCTTAGGGATGTCCAGTAGTTGGAAAAGATATCATAAAAATGCAAGGTTTTTAACAACAGAAACCCAATTTTAAATAAACACTACCAAAAGCTAATGCTAATCAGGGCAGGACTTATACACTTAATGGTAAGGTCCTAGGGAATGTTGCTGAACAAAGAGACTTTGGAGTGCAGGTTCATAGTTCCTTGAAACTGGATTCACAGGTAAATAGGATAGTGAAGAAGGCGTTTGGTATGCTTGACTTTTATTGGTCAGTGCATTGACTATAGGAGTTGGGAAGCCATGTTGTGACTGTTCAAGACATTGGTTAGGCCACTGTTGGAATACTGCATGCAATTCTGGTCACCCTGCTGTTGTGAAACTTGAAAGGGTTCATAAAAAAATTCACAAGGATGTTGCCAGGGTTTGAGGGTTTGAGCTATAGGGAGAAGCTGAATCGACTGGTGCTATTTTCCCTGGAACATCAGAGACTGAGGGGTAACCTTATAGAGGTTTATAAAATCATGAGGGGCATGGATAGGGTGAATAGACAAGGTCTTTTTCCCAGGTTAGGGAAGTCCAAAACTAAAGGGCATAAGTTTAAGGTGAGAGGGGAATGATATAAAAGAGACCTAAGGGACAACTTATTCACACAAAGTGAGCTGCCAGTGGTGGTAGTGGAGGCTGGTACAATTACGACATTTAAAAAGGCATCTGGATGGGTACGTGAATAGGAAGGGTTTAGTGATATGGGCCAAATGCTGGCAAACAGTACTAGATTTAGATAGGATATCCGGTCAGCGTAGACAAGTTGGACCAAACAGTCTGTTTGTGCTGTTTATTTGTCCCTTTAAAAACAAATTGCCGGAAAAGCTCAACAGGTCTGGCAGCATCTGTGGCGAGAAATCAGTTAACGTTTTGGGTCAAGTGACCCTTCCTCAGAACTGGACAAACCCTCTTGTCTAAAGCTCTAACTCTCTCTTACTCAAAACTAAAAGGACGAAATTGAAGATACTGAAAATATGAACCAAAAATGGAAAATGCTAGACGATCAGCATCTGTGGAGTGAGTAGAGGCATAAACATATCGAATGTAGAGCTTACACCAGAACAGTGTGTATGAGAGGTCCACTCATGAGACAGTAACTCCTCTGGTCTCTTGGCAAATGCTGGCTGATCTGCTTCCATACACTTAGTTTAGTCTGCATTCGTTGACTTAACTGTGGCATCCCAGTGAGAACCATAGGAGCTTTGTTTAGATTAGCTGTGACCAGCACCAAGAAGGTCTCCTATTTTATTTGAAGATTTTAAGTGCTGTGATAATACTGATTTTTTTAAAATATATAAAATAGTGTCTACTCTTTTTGATTTGCAATTGTTTACTTTCACGCTGTTACACGTTCACATCTGCTGTTGATGCTTTCCCTCATTTGGTGGTGTCCTTTACACCCAAAGGCGATCTTGACCACTTTGCCTTATACCAAATCGGCTCTCACTGCCCTCTATCCATGTATTGTAGAAAGACCCAGGGCTGGAACATTCATGCCCCCTTGTGACCCATGCAGGACTTTTATGTCTTTTACATGTGTGTTTCCTTAAATAGGCAGGTGGAGTAAGCACAGGGTGAGGCTTGAGATATGTCAACTGCTTTATATCATAGTGGTTGGATATTCAGAGGAATATTTACGATTATTTTCATTTCGTTTAAGCCATGCCCTTTATCTCTGATGCAAAAGAAAAGGCCCAGCCCATTTCTCCACATTAATAGGTCATTATACTCGACTTGAATGTGATATCTTCTCATGACTCTCCTAGGATTGCTAACTTTGAGACCGCCTAATACCTTCACCACCCTTGTTAAAAGCTTGGCTCACTTACAATGTTCCTTTTTTTTCCAAATGACTTTGTGCACTTCTGTCTCTTTGTTGTCTTTCTCTTTTGTGAAGAAGGGAGAGTTCATTCAGCCAGTTTATACAGTTTTTGGAGCTGTTCCCAGCACAAACAAGAGCTAATCTCTGCTTCATCTAACACCCCTGTTTATATCACAAAGACAAGCTCCTTACTGTTGTTACTCTGAAGTAGCATGTGCAAACACAGCAGTGTTATTCCATTAAATGAAGGTTATAATTATGCTATGGTTGACATCTGGATGATGGATGTTGATGTAAAATATATCTGAACTGATGCCTCACAGTTACTTTTATCAGATATCTAATGTGTGCAGAGGCATCGAACAAAAACATGTTGTTGCAATGCAGAAGTAAGATATTTAAGATTTTCCACCATGCATGACAGGTTTATTTTTTTCCTAAGGTAATGGTTCTGAAAGGGTTAATATTCATGTTATGTTGACCCCACCTATTCCACAGATGTCGCTCTGTCTATGGGTGGAGGCAAAGGGTTCCATTCCTGCTTTTGGAAGGGGTTACCTTTCCTGTATAAGCTCTCTAAGGTTCTAGTAATTTTGTCTGACCAAATGTAACTGTATTTGTCGTTATCATGCAATAAACCTTCCTGTTCATAAGAACAGTGCCTTTTCTGCAGATGCTGTGCAATTCTGGCCTCCCTGCTATAGGAAAGATGTTGTTAAACTTGAAAGGATGCAGAAAAGATTTACAAGGAAGTTGCCAGGATTGGAGGGTTCGAGCTATAGGGAAAGGCTAAATAGGCTGGGGCTCTTTTCCCTAGAGTATTGGAGGTTGAGGGGGTCCTTTTATAAAGGTTTACACAATCATGAGGGGCATGGATAGGGTAAATAGACAAAGTCTTTTTCCCTGGGTAGGGGAGTCGAAAGCTAGAGGGTATAGGTTTAAAGTGAGGGGGGTGAGATATGTAAGGGGCAACTTTTTCACGCAGAGGGTGGTGCTTGTATGACATGAATTGCCAATGGAATTGGTGGAGGCTGTTTACAATTACAACATTTAAAAGGCATCTGGATGGGTACATGTATAGGAAGGGTTTAGACGGATATGGGCCAAATGCTGGAAAATGGGACGAGATGAATTTAGGATATCTGGTCAGCAGGGAGGTTTTGGACTGATGGGTCTATTTCCATGCTGTACATCTCCTGTGACTCTATGCTGTATGGTAATGTATCCTCTGCCATTGATCACGCAGTAGGCCAAGCCAAAGGAAGATTGGCAGCAGTGAACGACTTTAAACAGCTTTTGGTCAGTACCACGTACTGGTAAGACGGTCCATGAGTGGTCCACTAGGTCCATGAGTGGTCACCTGGGGAAATACCAGAAGTACCAGAGACACGTGCAGTTTTAATCTCCAGTAATTGATGCTGTGTATTCTAATCCTTGATTGTCTGGAGCCTGAAGTCAAAGGTCAGATGTTAGCAAATGAAATAAACTGTTTTCGAGAAAACCAATACTGTTATAGACTTTAGTAGCCACCAGACTGCTGCATGTGGGAACTTTTCAAAGCAGCCAAAACAATTTAACCTGTCGGGAGCTAAAGTAAATTGTTGGGTAAATTCAAATACTGCTTTTTAAATTTCAAATTACAGTCGGTATCCTCAAATGACAAATTTGGCTCCTTTGATAGACACTGCTTGCAATTTTTTTTAAAAGCAGTGTGTTTCGATTAAAGTGACAGTTTACCAGCCGAGTTGTATTCTGCATTGTGGGACTTGATTGGCCACGACCTGTTGGAGGTGTATGACGGTGCTTCTGGCAGGTAGCATGTGTGTATCCACGAGGAAAGGTATCATCACCCTCATCTACAAGTGGAAGTGGAAGAGGGAAGAAGTTAGATATTTCACCGTAGAATGTGGATTATAAAATCCCATCTAAGGTCATTGCCAACCGGGTCAGGTCTGCTCTGGGAACGGCGATTCACCCTGACCAGAACTGCGCTGTATCAGCCAGGATGATCTGAGAGCGTTGAACTCCCCAGGGATACAATCACCTACATGCAGGACACCTGCCTCATCAGTCTGGACCAGGAGAAGGCCTTTGACAGGATATCGCACACCTACATGTGGAACATGCTCTCCAAGTTAGGGTTTGGGGCGGGTATCTGCAATTGGATCCGACTGCTCTACACCAAAACCATTAGTGCAGTCTCGATCAATGGGTGGGAAACAGAAAGCTTCCCAATCAGGTCCAGAGTCAGGCAAGGATGCCCACTCTCTCCTGCCTTGTTTGTGTTGTGTAGAACATTTTTCTGAGTCCGCCAGGAAGGATGTGAGCCTGAGGGGGCTAACTATTCCAGGCCACAGAGGCTTGCAGGCCAAAGCCTCCCTGTACGTGGATGAAGTCACTGTTTTCTGCTTCGATCCACTGCAGATGCTCAAGAGTCTGTGCACTGACAACCAGTTTGAACTGGCCTCGGGAGGCATGAACGAGGGCAAGTTCTTTGGCAATCGGGCCAACCGATGCTTTATCCTCCTCACCATCCAGACAGATTACCTGAAGGTGCTGAGAATATGGTCTGGAGGGACTGGGGCATAAGCAAAAACTTTGAGGAGCACATCGCCAGGGTGAAGCAGAAGAATGTACCAAACATCATCCTCATTCTGATGGCCACCTTTGTATGTGGCTGCATCAAGCTCAGCGTAGAATCTCAGTACGCAAACACCAAGTATCAGTACACACTGAGGTTTTATCTGTGTCTGGTGTTGCAAAGGATGGAACTGACCTTGTTGCCGCGGAACGCTCCAAGTAGCTGGACCTTTCCAGTTCACCTGTTCTTTGTGGAAAAATTTGCAAAGAAAAGCACCTTTGATCTCAAGTCCAACAGGAAGTGGTCAGCATGTAGCGTCCTTGAGACCCTGCAGGGAAAAGGAGAGGCTAGATCCTGTTGTGTGATCCCTGAGCAGACTGTCAAAGTCCATTGGCAGAAAGTCTGAATGCCAGAACCTCCCAATAAGCACTAAGCCATAGCCTGGCTGGTGGTGAGATGGGCACTACCTGTGAGATTGTTTATGTACGCCCGGACTCTGTGCTACCGCATGCTGCTTTCTAAGCTGTTGTGGGGCTGAGGTTGGATGGGGGATGTGATGCGGAGAGGTAGAGACTGTCACATGTCTCCTGCTGGAATGTGCCTTTGCAACGATGCAGTGGTTTTTGTCGAGTTTTGTCCCAAGCAGTTCTGAGACAGGACTCCATGCTCGATGGTCCGTTCCCCAGGATGCACACTGAGACAAAAGTCGACTGCACCTGGAGGACCATCAATTCTGTGAAAGATGCCTGAACATTGTTGGCCTTCCAGAGCAAGGAGTCAACCTCGACCTGAGTGTTGCAGACTGGCAGATTCCAAGTTCCAGGACTACATTATAAGGCAGGCACTAAAGCTTGGGGCAGCTACGACCAAGGCACACTGGGGAAAGACTACTCCCTGAGATTTTTCTGCTGAAGTTAAGAGGTCTGTTCGGTTATCAGAGCCTCCTGGTGCCTCAAATATATGTAAACATAATGTTGAACAAGAAAGAGATGACTTTGGCTTGTTGCTGGATAGAGTCAAACTCCAATGTTTGTTTGTTTCTTCATATGCTACTACAGAACAGAACTGAACTGCGTTATTGACTGAATATGTTTCTAAAGATATTTTTGAGTAAAGTATATTTGTGAAATTTAGATAAAAGGTTGTTTAGTGAGGTGAGAAGGTCTTTCTACTGAAGTTAAATGGGGGCCCGTTCAATTTTTTGGACCCTTTTTTGATGCTTCAAACGTGTTTAAATATAATCTTGTATAAGTAAGAAATGCCTTGGGTTTGTTTTGTTCTATATATGTAAACACTGTGGACGGAATCGAACTGCTCTAGTGTCTATGTATGCATATAAAGACATTTTATTTCAAAAATATGCTTTATTCATTTTTTTAAAAAAATGGTAGTAGTGGGTGACTCAGTATTTCAATAGATAGACTGATATTCTGATTTTCAGCTGAGATCGAGTCCTATATGGGTGCAAGGAGTCAGGAGAAAATAAAATGGCTCGATTAAACGTCTGGAAACCAGTGGTTGTGAGTCATGTGAGACCCAACGACATGGAGAGGGACAGCATGGAGATCTTGCAGGATCAGTTTCAGGAGTTGAGTTGTGAAGTAGTTTGAGACGCAGGATCTCCAGGTAGTAATCTCAGAAATACTACCTGTGCCACAGGTTTCACCATTCAGATGAAGGCAGATCAGGGAGGTAAATGCATAGCTTGAGGAAGGTTGTAGAATGGAGGGATTTAGATCTTTTGTGGACATGAGGATCACTTCTGGGAAAGGATAAAGCTGTTCAGAAGATAAGGGCTGACCTGAACAGAAATTGAATGAATTTCCTGGCTGATTGGTCAACCCAGCGCATTATGTTATTTACCGTATGAGCCTAGTTTTGGAAGTACCAGTGAGGGCAAAAGTAAGAAGATGGAGAACAGGGAAAAGGAAGTGAGGAAAAGCAAGTGAATCCTCCAAACTTTAGTGAAGCATCAGTCATGATCTCTTTAGAAATCATTTCTGTCACAGGTAACACAGAATATGAAACAAAGGTGAGTAAATGAAATTGAGTGGATTAGCCATGATCTGATCGAATGGTAAAACGGGGCTCAGCGTCTGGCTTTCTGTCTGGCTGTCCCCTATGAGTCATAGAATCATACAGCGCAGAAACAGAAACAGATCCTACAGTCCAACTTGTCCACGCTGACCAAGTTTCCCAAGCTAAACTAGTCTCAATTGCCTGTGTTTGGTCCATATCCTTCTAAACCTGCTTTATTAAATGTATATGTCCTGCCCTTGTTCACGTCACCAAAATGTAATTGCTGACATTTATTCAAATTAAATTCCATCTGCCACTCCTCGGCCCATTGGCCTAATTGATCAAGATCCCTTTGTAAGCTTAGATAACCTTCTTCACTGTCGACTGTACCACCAATTTTGCTGTCATCCACACAATTACTAATCATGCCTCCTAAATTCTCATCCAAGTCATTTATATAAATGACAAACAACGGTGGACCCAGCTCCGATCCCTGTGAAACATTGCTACTTACAGGCCTCCAATTCAAAAATCAACCTTCCACCACCACCCTCTGCCTCCTACCATCAAGCCAATTTTGTATCCAAGTCTCAGCTCTCCCTGAATCCCACGTGATCTAACTTTACTACTCAGTCTACCATGCGGAACCTTGTTCCAAGGCTTTACTGAAGTCCATGTAGACAATGTCTACCGCTGCACCCTCACTAACCTTTATCAATCTCAAAAAAAGCTCAAGCAAGTCTGTGAGACACTATTTCCCGTGCACAAAGCCATTCCAAACTTTTGCCATAAGTGTATCCTCAAAAAGGTGAGAATTTGTGATACTTGTCTGATTCCCATGTCTATTTGTTTGTAAATAAAGTTGAAAAAACTGAGTTATTAGCCATTAAATATAAACCAAAGAACATTTGATAAGTGCAGCGTGAAACTGTATTAAAGCTAAGTAGGATGCAGTTAATCCTAATGCTCTGTATCACGTCTTTGGACAAATGATCAAAAACACATTGTACGAATGGCAGAGGAGAAAGTCCAAGTATGGAAACGTGTTAAGACTAATTGAGAGAGATTATGATGCAATGGAAACTGAAAGATTTATTTCATCATAAAGTCATGTGTTCAATTGAGCAGTTCTGTGCTATATCTACCAACGTCTTTAATGCACGCTGACAGTGATGTTGAATTTTAACATGCATTTTTTATTGGTGTAATTGCTAGGGTGGTCATTAGCTTTGTCTTGCTACCAAGCTACCCCATGACCACTTCTGTCACCATTTATTGGATATGATCTTGTTTCCATCTGATGTTTCCAACAACTTTGCATTTAGCCTACTCTGTGTAAAATTAAATGTGTTGTTTTTATTTATTTTTCTCCAACGTGCTGCACTCCGTGATGGAGGGAAATGGGTGACCTGCTCCCATTGCCAGTTGTTTTATGCACCACCCACTAGGAGGTGCGTGTAAGTTATTTGCTCTGCGCTCCTTTTTTTTTTCAATTAGCAAGCATTTGCCCTTGAGCCAATGATTCAAGATCCAGTGTGGGATTTTCAATTTACCATATTAAGCAATGTGTTCCATGACTCTGTAAAGTGTTGACATAATTCACCACTGCTTTGCCATGGATTACTTTTTATAGAGACGTCTTTTACTCCTCCACACCACCCCCCACCTCATTCCTCAGGATAGACTAATAGATCCAACAGCAGTGCGTTGAAACTCTGTAACCTGAGGAGGAAGAGGTCAAATCCTGATTTTTAACTGATTTTACAGATTTGTCTGTCTTTAGTTGGAAATGGTTGATGATGCTTTTAGCTGCACAGTTCATGAGCATCTGGGATAGTTGGGAAAGGCCATGTGACCCAATGATGGTTGTTATGGCAACCATCTTTCCATTATTAAAGGTGAAGCCTGAAGGGGAAAGGGATGTGTCAGCTGGAACTAGCAAAAGTGGAAGCAAGCCTGAAATGTGCACTGGAATGCCAATTAACTAAAATATTGTAAAGTTTAGATTAGCTATTCAAAAACTTGAGTCTTTAATATGTTTATTTTTAAATCTATATTCAGAATTGCCTCTTCCTCAGTTCCCTGCATTGAGGAGTGACAATGAGATGCAAAAAGGAAGCCTTTCCCAAAGTGCAGAAATCCATGGGCAAGTGGGCCGCACAATCTCATTAGTGAGCTCCGCCAGAGGTGTAGAGAATGTACCAGGAAAAGTGGTAAGTGTTCAAATTTATGATTACGGAAAGATAAGTCACCTCAAACAAATTGACAAAATACATTTGTATATATCAACGGAATGAGTACTTCAAGATCTTGCTATTGTTGAAAGAGAGGCTGCGCAATTATCATCTGCATCTGAGCAATCCCTGCATTTATTGCCGAACCCTAATTGTCCTGATACCATTCAGTGAGTGACTCAACAGGTCACTTCACAGGGCAGTTGATAGGCGATCATGAGGGGCATAGATCAATTAATAACAAGGGCCTTTTCCCTAAGGTGGCAGAGTTCAAACCTCGGGGACATTATTTTTAAGTTGCGAGGAGAAAGATTTTAAATGGGACCCGAGGGGCAATTTATTTACACCTAGTGGTTCATGTGTGGAATGAATAGTCAGAGGAAGTGGTGGATGCAGGTATAGTTACAACATGTAAGAGATGTTTGGATAAATTTATGGATTGGAAAGATGTTGAGGGATATGGGACAAGCGCAGGCAAGTTGGACTAGTTTAGTTTGGGAATGTGGTTGGTGTGGATTGTTTGGACCAAAGGAGTCTATTTCCATGCTGTCTTACTCTGACGTATAACTGATATCAAAAAGGAAATCCACTTCTACTTGAAGTGAATGTTGTTTAAAATAATTTTTCCAGGAAGTTTTAATAGAGCTTCAATCACTGGAACTGTTCAAATATGAGATGCCCTGATTTAGCAGAAAACGCGCTAGAGGATTGAAGACTTGCATAAACTAATGTCCTTCTCCCATGTGTGACTTTTCTGTAATATGTAATTAATTGGCCACAAATTTGCTGAAGCGGTAAGATGCGTACTATCACTAATCCTTATCCTAACTAAGCAGCCTGTATATTTGCTCCCAGGCAACATCAAGAAGATGACAAAATTAGCTGGGTTTGCAACAGAATTGGTTTTAAAGCCCAAAAGCTGGGCTTGTGTGAGTGGAAGTATTAACAAAGCATTTCCTGATCAGCAATAAATTCAGTAATTTCAAAAATTAAAAAATGCACAATGTCAGGAAGATTGCAGTACTTCATTGGGCATTAACCTGCCCACAAAAGATTCAGGTCATGATACCACTTGTGTGTTCAGTACGTAACTTAGCAGTGTTTCCAGAAACTGTTTTATTAAATAGGAATTAGGATTAGAATCGCGTATAAGTAAGTAGCATATTTCACCATTGTACCAACTCCTTGATAGCCTCATTAGAATTTAATGAATAATGAATTGCCCAGAATTAATACAGCAGTGGACAATGTTTTCTGTTTTTGTGAATTGTGGACATTTAATAATCCATGATTTGAGAGGTGGTGATACTGTCACTGGACTCATAATGCAAAACCGCAGGCTAGTGTTGTGGGGACATGCTTTCGAATCCCTGCAAGACAGATGGTGAAATTTGAATTCATTAAAAATGTGGAAGAAAAGGTTAATCTGTTGGTGACCATGAAACCACTTGTTAGTTGTCGTAAACCCATCTGATTCACTAATGCTCTTCAGGGAATAAATCTGCCACAAAAACAAAGTTGCTGGAAAAGCTCAGCACGTCTGGCAGCATCTGTGAAGGAGAAAACAGAGTTAACGTTTCGGGTCCGGTGACCCTTCCTCAGAACTGATGGTGGCTGGGAAAACGTCAGTTTAATGCAGAAAATAGGGAGGTGGGTGGGGTAGGGAGTAAACGATAGGATAGAGCCCGAAGACAGAAGGGCAGTTGGACAGACAAAGGAGTTGCTAACGATCAGGCTGGGAGGGTGAATAGTTGTTAATGGGGACTGTTAGTGACTAACAACAGGGGGTGTGTAATGGCAGGCTATGTGGTAACAAGGCCTGGTGAGTGGGATGGAGGGCTGGGACATGGGAGAGTTTAGGCCCTAAAATCATTGAACTCAATATTGAGTCCGGAGAGCTGTAGGGTCCCCAAGCGGAAAATGAGGTGTTGTTCCTCCAGCTTGCATTGGGCTTCACTGGAACACTGTAGCGAGCCAGAGACAGAGATGTTGGCCAGGGAGCAGGGTGGTGCATTGAAGTGGCAGGCAACGGGTAGTTCAGGGTCTTTTTTGCGAGTAGAATGTAGATGTTCTGCAAAGCGGTCGCCGAGTCTACACTTCGTTTTCCCCAATATACAGAAGACCACATTGTGAGCGCTGAATGCAGTAGACTAGATTATGGGAAGAGCAGGTGAAGTGTTGCTTCACCTGGAAGGTATGTTTAGGCCTTTGGATAAATGGGAGGGAGGAGGTAAATGGGCAGGTGTTGCACCTTCACCGGTTACAGGGGAATGTGCCGTGGGGCTGTGGGGGTGTGTTGGGGTGAAGGAAGTGTGGACCAGGGTGTCCCAAAGGGACAGGTCCCTGTGGAAGGCGGACAAGAGAGGGGGAGGGGATCTTGCTGGAGGTGGCGGAAATGGCGTCTGATGATCTTCTGGATGTGGATGCTGGTGGGATGGTAGGTAAGGATAAGAGGAACTCTATCGCTGTCGCGGGAGGGAAGAGGAGGGTGAGTGCGGGAGATACGTCGGACCTGGTTGAGGGCCCTGTCGACAATGGAGCTGGGGAAACTTTGGTTGAGGAAGAAGGTGGATATTTCTGGAACGAGGAATGTTCCACATAACCCACGAAGAGACAGGCATAACAAGGGCCCATGCGGTTACCCATGGCAGCCCCTCTTGCCTGAAGAAAATGAGAGGAGTTGAAAGAGAAGTTGTTGAGGGTGAGGACAAGCTCGGCCATGTGGAGGAAGGTGGTAGTGGGTAGGGATGGTTCAGGTCTTTGTTCCAGGAAGAAGCGGAGAGCCCCAAGACCCTCCTGGTGGGGAATGGATGTGTAAAGGCATTGCACACCCATGGTAAAGAGGAGGTGGCTGGAGCTGGTAAACTGGAAGCTTTGAAACCGGCGTAAGGTGTCATGGATGAATGTGGGTGGGGATTGGACCGGGGGGAGAAGACTGAGTCAAGGTAGGAAGAGATGAGTTGTGTGGGGCAGGAGCAGGATGAAACAATGGGTCTGCCTGGACAGACCTGTTTGTGGATGTTTGGCAGAAGGTAGAAACGAGCTGTGCGGGGTTGGGGGATTATTAGCTTGGAAGCGGAGGTGGGGAGATCACCAGATGAAATGAGATCCATAACCGTGTGAGATCTAACTCTGACTTCTTTGTCATCAAGCCTGCTGATAAGGGTGGTGCTGTTGTAGTCTGGCTTACTGACCTCTACCTTGCAGAGGCTGAGCGCCAGCTCTTGGATACCTCCTCCTACCCTCTCCTGGACCATGACCCCACCATGGCACATCAGACCATTGTATCCACTACGGTTATGGATCTCATTTCATCCGGTGATCTCCCCACCTCCGCTTCCAAGCTAATAGTCCCACCAGCATCCACATCCAGAAGATCATCAGATGCCATTTCCGCCACCTCCAGCAAGATCCCCTCCCCCTCTCTTGTCCGCCTTCCACAGGGACCGTTCCCTCTGGGACACCCTGGTCCACACTTCCTTCACTCCCAACACCCCCACCCCCCCCACCCCCCACAGCCCCACGGCACATTCCCCTGTAACCGGTGAAGGTGCAACACCTGCCCATTTACCTCCTCCCTCCCCTGTATCCAAGGGCCCAAACGTACCTTCCAAGTGAAGCGACACTTCACCTGCTCTTCCCATAATCTAGTCTACTGCATTCAGCATTCACAATGCGGTCTCCTTTACATTGGGGAAACGAAGTGTAAACTTGGCGACCGCTTTGCAGAACATTCACGTTCTGCTCGCAAAAAAGACCCTGAACTACCCGTTGCCTGCCACTTCAATGCACCACCCTGCTCCCTGGCCAACATCTCTGTCTCTGGCTCGCTACAGTGTTCCAGTGAAGCCCAATGCAAGCTGGAGGAACAACACCTCATTTTCCGCTTGGGGACCCTACAGCCCTCCGGACTCAATATTGAGTTCAATGATTTTAGGGCCTAAACTCTCCCATGTCCCAGCCCCCCAGCCCCCCATCCCACTCACCAGGCTTTGTTACCACATAGCCTGCCATTACACACCCTCTGTTGTTAGTCACTAACAGTCCCCATTAACAACTATTCATCCTCCCAGCCTGATCGTTAGCAACTCCTTTGTCTGTCCAACTGTCTTTCTCTGTCTTCGGGCTCTATCCTATCGTTTACTCCCTACCCCACCCACCTCCCTATTTTCTGCATTAAACTGACGTTTTTCCCAGCCACCATCAGTTCTGAGGAAGGGTCACTGGACCGAAACGTTAACTCTGTTTTCTCCTTCACAGATGCTGCCAGACATGCTGAGCTTTTCCAGCAACTTTGTTGTTGTCCCTGATTTACAGCATCCGCAGTTCTTTTGGTCTTTAATTAATAAATCTGCCATCCTTACCTGGTTTGGCTCCAGATCCACAGCAATGTCGTTGACTCTCAACTGTTACCTGGGCAACTGAGGATAGGCAATAAATATTGACCTGGCCAGAGATGGCCACATCCCATGAACAAGAATTTTTTTTAGAATGTTGCATTGTTTATATCCGAACTGCATGTTAATATTGAGTACTGATCTAAGCGCCTTTTGGCCATTGTAGCACATAAATGATATGGTAATGTGCTTCAATGTCAGGCTTGGAAAGAGAAGGGAAAAGATGATTAAGGGAATAAAAATCAGAGAGGTTGTTGCTATTTTACCCTAAAGTACTAGCTTCACCATTAGTTTACCGCACCATCCAGTTTGAGCAATTCTTGCTGCCGTTCTTGCTAAAATAGTGTCCAACAATGTGGTTTGCTTAACAGTGAAGGCTATGCATCAGAATAAGCCAGAGAGATATTTTTGAAAATGGGACTGCAGAAAGTTACTGTCCCACTGACCGTTCCAAGGTTAAGCGACTGTCTAACATGAAAATAGTAACTTCAGCTGTTCACTGTTGAGCTACTTAGCAATATTTGAGAATGCTTTTGTCAGTGGTGCTTTGACATTAATGGAGATCTAATGTGTGGCATTCAAACAATAAAACTGGCCTCTGTGAATAATATCATGTAAAATAATGGTAGTCCTTTTTTTTGAAAAAAAGAACAAATAATGAGTAATCCCCCCCACCCCAGTATCTGGCATGCAAGGGAAATTGAGGGGGCGCCTCTATCCCTCAATCTGCTGGTTTCATAAGAAATTCTAGTGGCAGTTTGGAGAATTCGACTTGTCATTGTCAGGAGGTGAATTTTAAAAACATGGGGCCGGGGTCATTTGTTGTTACTACCAATGAGGTTTTGATCAAAAGAGAGAGAGAGAGATGCAACCAAATAATCAGTTCCCAGAGCAAGGAAACTCCTATCCTGATGAGTCAGTCCTTCCACCTCGCTAAGGTCTTCAGGAGATAACAATTCTCATTTTTGCCCTTTTTGAATCTTGGACTGTTGAATTGTTGGAGAACTCCCATGTGCTGATAGCAGATGCCTTTCTGATTGCTGCTTCCATGAGAATTCCGGATGCTTGGGTACCGGATAACAGGGACTTTACTTTGAACTAAGGGAATGCCCCCTCAGACTTTCTCTCAATTAAAGACCTAGGTGGCAATTTTATGTTCATTGAAATTTTAAACTCCAAAGTGATTGGAAATGGATTCCAACTTAACAGCTCTGCCAATCGCTCCATGGTAAATGCAATGTGTGTGAATTGTTGTTGAATTATGTGGTGTGGAAAGTTCTCTGGTTTATGGTCAACTAGCTGGTCTCAGACAGGGCATCATTCAGCATCCACGTCCCTGGATTAAGGAGGGTAAGATTTCCATCTGATTGTACTCCAGTTGGGAAGTGCTTGGCTGATGCAGGCCAGAACAAGCTCCCTGTCAGGTTGGTTGAAGGAAGTTCATTATTGTGGATCCACATGTGAATACCACTGGCCCCCTGACCAGAGGGTGGCCAGCATTCTCGAGCTCTGCTCAACCAACACTCACCAAGCTGAAAACTCTGACGAAGCATTGACATCACGTGCAATAACATAGCCACAGGCAAATTCAATCTCCGACATTAAATTGGAACTTGGAAGGAACATGTCAGGCAGTTGAGGGGTGAGATCAAAGGGTGAAATTTCATGTCTAAGTTGAATGAAAATAGCTTTTTTTTTAAAACATGAAATCACGATCATTTTGTGTAAGAGCCACCTTCAAACCCTCTTTTCTCAAAGCGATTATTCCTTCTTGGAACCAAAAGAACTGCAGATGCTGTAAATCAGGAATAAATACAAAGTTGCTGGAAAAGCTCAGCAGGTCTG
>JAHRHZ010000031.1:16605057-16629519 GCA_024137785.1 Ginglymostoma cirratum
GGGTCACCGGACCCGAGACGTTAACTCTGTTTTTTTCCTTCACCGATGCTGCCAGACCTGCTGGGCTTTTCCAGCAGCTTTGTTTTTGTTCTTGATTTACAGCATCCGCAGTTCTTTTGGTTTTTACCTGGGGGTTGGTAATTTGCCTGGGTTGCAAGAGGCCTGCTATAGAGAGTGTCAGAACAAGGAAGTACTGTTTAAAAATTTGATCGTATGACATGGCCTTCACTGATTGGGCCATCATTCGTTGCCCGTCCCTAGTTGCCCTTGGGAAGGTGGCAGTAAACAAATGCAGTCCACTTGGGTCTAGCTAGACCCACAATGCCGTTCAGGAGGGAGTTTCAGGATTTTGACCTAACACCAAAGAAGGAACAGCAATATATTTCCAAGTCAGGATGGCGAGTGGCTTGGAGGGGAACTCTGCAGGTATTGGTTTTCTGATATATCTGCTGCCTTTGTCCTTCTAGACACTAATGGTTGAGAGGTTGGAAAGTGCTTGATAAGGACCCTTGGTGAGATAGTTATTCTTTTATTAGCAAAGGTTGCTGAGAAGTCTAGTCAGCCACTAGAGTAGTCAGTTTGTGAGACCTTAGGGTTTTGTTTAAGTTGGAACAATAGAAGCTCCCACAGAACTAGGATTTTTAATTTTAGCTTTCAGAAGTTGCTGGGATTTTGAAGCTGGATATGGAAGCTCTTATTCCTCTCTCTGTCATAGCTAAAAGCTGGCGGTTCTCTTCCTGCTGCTAGAATTGTCTCTCAGGCAGTCTATTTTACTGCATTTGCCTTTGCAAAGGGTGTGTTTATAGGATGTTACTATATTGGAACAGTTGCTGTTTAGTAGTTAAATAATCTATTATTCTGTTAAGTTTTCCAACAAAGTTATTCCAATTTCTTTTTCTTTTGTTGTTGTATTTTAACTATAGTGCATGAATAAAGTGTGTTTTGCTTCCAATTTTCATAGTTTGACCAATTGAATTGCATCCAGAATGCAACTCCTGGCATTTGCCTTTACAACAATAAGTAGTTAGGGTCTAGGCTATCCTCTTACTATATTTTGTGGAATTTTGGTCTGGTCCATAGCAGTACACACTGCCACTAGTGAGCGTCAGTGGTGGAGGGAAAGAATGTTTGTGGATGTGGTAACACTTGGGTGGGCTGCTTGTGTCTTGATAACATAAAGCTTCTTGAATGTTGTTGCTGTTGCACTCAACCAGACAGAGTATTCTGTCATACCCTTGACTTGTGCCCTGTAGTTCAACAGGTTTTGAGGAGTCAGGAGGTCAGTTCTTCGCTGCGGGATTCTGAGCATCTGACCTGCTGTTGTAGCCGTGGCATGTATATGACTAATCCATTTCAGCTTCGTGTCAAGGGCAACCACCAAGATGCTAATGGGAGATTCAGCAGCCATTGAATGTCATTGAGTTAACACGTGGGTAAGCAGCTTGAATGGAAAGAAAGGGTTCCTTTTCTTGGCACTCGGGCATCAGTACTGATGCCCAAGGCAAGCTTCATCTGAATCAGGCTTCATCAGAGACCAGTGCCCTGGAGGAAAGGGCACACCAGAAAATGGCAGAGGGATTGGACTACTAGAGTGGGAGGGGCAAGGAAGGGATCTGAAATGAATGAAAAATCTTTAAATATAAGTGGAACAAAGAGCACTGGACACACTAAACAAAAGGAGCACAAAAATAGCCAAGGATTAATTATTTATAGGCCAGAAGTATAAAACAAGATTTAAAAATCCGTTGCAAGCAACAGCTATTAAAAAAATTGAAATTATTAAGCAATAAGTTAATCCATTAGAACATCGATGCACACACTGTCTGTCTGTAATAAAACAGTGAATTGATTCACAATAAAAAAGCAGAGGCACCAGGTAGAGGTAGAATTGCTGAGGCGTAGGCGTAAAAATAAACTCAAGAATTCAAAATTGCAGGATGTAACACCTTTAGAAAAGAGTATGTGTGTGGTGTTTGTTTTAGAGATAATATGATAGCAGTAGGAAAAAAATCAGGCTACCGACAGTAAGGCAGAAATAGAATCCATGTCAATAGAAGTAAGAGATGGGCAAGGGTCAGTCATGGAAATGAGGGCAGTTTCCAGGCCACTTAATGGAAACCATGAAGTGGAAGTGCCGGGGTTGGACTGGGATGGACAAAGTCAGAAATCCTACAACCCCAGGTTATAGTCCGACAGGTTTATTTGAAATCACAAGCTTTCAGGGTGCTGCTCCTTCGTCAAGTGACATGCACTCCAAAAGTTTGCAATCTCAAATAAACCTGTTGGACTATAACCTGGTGTCCTGTGACTTCTGACTTAATGGAAAAGAGGTGTAGGGAATAATTGCGAACAAAATAGGGAAATGAGTAACACAGAGACATAAAATAATAATCACGGAATTTCAACAACCCCAAGTCTAATTGACCAGAACAGGTAGGCAAAGGAGATATGGAAATGGATTTCCTACACTATACTTTCTCCTATACGGGTGTGGGCTCATTTGTAATCCCAGTGCAAAATCCTACAAGGTTGATTTCGTTCTTGGCTTTGGTACTGGCAAATGATGCAGAGAAGATGAGAGGGGTAAAAATAGGAGACCATCTAGGCAAAAGTGATCATTGAAATAATAATAATAATAACAATAAATAAGAACAATAATAACAATAATTGAGAAGGGCGAGAGCTTGACAAAAGCAGGCTAATATTTTGGAGGAAAGTTCATTTTTCTGGGACTGAGATAAGCTGAAACTTAAACAAAATTGCTAACCAATGTTGGCAAACGACAATGCAGTGTAGCAATGGAGAACATTTAAAGGGTTATGGAGAGCAGGCAGGAAAGCGGAGTTCAGGCCCAGATGAGATCAGCTGTGATTGCACTAAATGGTGGAGCAGGTTCCAGGAGCTTAAATGCATATTCCTGCTCCTAGTTTTTGTGTTCTTATGTAAAACCGTACAAATAAACATGAGAAAAAATATATTCCTCCGAAATAACAAGGAATATGGTGAGCGGCAATAAGACTCCTTGGATGAATTAATGACCTTAAAAAAAGAAACTTGAGTGCATGGGTAGCAGGAAAGAGCATGACCAGAGGATATGAAGAGACTAGGAGAGAAGCCAATTAAAACAATAGGGGAGCAAAGGGGGACTTAAAAAATATGTAGGAGTACAATTAAAGTATTCTTCAGTCTCTCCCATTTACAAAATCATGCTGGAATGCTAATTGGACCACTAAAGTCGGGATAAAATTATAACCAGTTATGTTGAAATGGCAGAAATATTTTCATTATTTTTCTCATGTTTTCACCAGGGAGTTGGATCATGTGGACATGACATTAGAAATGGTATGTCTGTATTTTAAGTGAAAAGAGAAATATTTGAACTAATCAAGCTCTGAGAACTAAATATTTTCTCATCAACCTGTTCAGATATGTTATACACTTTGGGAAGCAGGTGAGATTTGAACCAAGGTCTACTGCCTCACAGGTAGGGACACCACCACTGTACCACAGGAGCCCCCCCAGAAAACCTAAGAACAATGTTCTCAGTCCAGGTGGTTTGCACCTGACAAACATATTTTTGTTTGAAAGAATTTCTACATGCCAGCCGTTGTAGCAATGTTGTCACCTTTAAAACTAAAACTGCAAGAGGAAGTGTCCCCAGTGTTAGACTAATTCTTTTGGCAAATAATGGGCTAAAATTTGTCTTTCTGCTCTGTGCAGAAGCAACCAACTGTACAGCCAGCAGATCCAGAAACACAGGAGAACCCTTCAGATGACACTGATGACCCCTGGAGGATAACAGAGGAACAGCGAGAGTACTACTATAATCAGTTTAAAACACTGCAGCCTGATATGAAATCTCTCATTTCTGGTACAGTACTTTATTCAAAGCATAACTATCATACTGTGAATGAAATAGCTGCTTTGTCATGATATGGTTATCACCTCTTTGAATTTAAGTACTCTCTCTAAATCCAGTGAAAAGCAAAAAATTGAACTGGTCACATAACAGGTACTTTTTGTGTGGAGCTGGATGAACACTGCAGGCCAGGCAGCATCAGAGGAGCAGGAAAGCTGACATTTCAGATCTGGACCCTTTTGTCAGACCCGAAACGTCAGCTTTCCTGCTCCTCTGATGTTGCCTGGCCTGCAGTGTTCCTCCAGCTCCACACTGTTATCTCAGACTCCAGCATCAGCAGGTCTTACTATCTGTGAGGTACTTTTTGTGTCCTTGCCAAAGTCGAACTTCACTGCGCCCACTCCCACCTGAGTCTGATGAACCATTGCAAAGTTTGCTGTCCTTGGTAACAGCCATTCTCATAGAAGGAAGATTTCATTCATTGCCATTTTCAACACAGATTTCTGTCCTAACTCCAGTCCTTATGGTAACCGAGTAGAGATTTCTCAAATACATTACACTGAGACTTGCAGCCGGCAGAAAGACAGGACTGGAACCTCATCACTTCCATGTGAGCAGAAACAAGAGACCCAGACTCCAGTCTCTGTAAAAAGTGCTGGCCTTTTCTTGTTGCGACTTGAAGAATGTGACGTGTTACTATTTATTGGTAAACTCTTCAACCTGCTGTCCATTTAACTAATGAACAGTGTGATGTGTATCCTTGGAGTAAGGAGAAATGTTCACTGGGTACAAAAGCTGTCATTGATCTCATTACTTCGTCCATTTGCCATCAAAAACTAACTCCTCTAAAGTCAATGATATTGTTACAACAATCACCAATAACTGAAAACAGTCATCAGACACTTTGGGAGAAAACTTGTTCGTGTAGCCAGATTGACTTTCTGGTCACCTCAGTGTATACCTTTTTTAAAAACAGGATTTGCAGATGTGTAAGAAGCAATGGGGTGGAGAAAAATGAGACTTCACCATCATCCTTACAACTTGCCACCTGACGACCTTTCTCTGGGGCAGTCCTCCCCTCTCTCTTGTCCCTGCATATTACTTTATTCCTGCATTTCATTTCAAACTAGGACCTTCCTTTTTTGGTTTCAGTACTTCAGCGATTGGAGTACATGGAATAGTGCACATGATTTGTCAATTTGCGCGTTCAGCGAAATGTTCTCAGCAGCTAGTTTTTGGCTGTCACAAACCACCTTCCTTCTGATGACTGGACTGTGTGCTTGCTGTCCTCCTGTTTCCATCTGTCCTGAGTGCTTTCAAGCAACAGTTGTACTCGTGTTGTTGTAAAACTTCCCAATGTAATTAATCATTCCTCTAACGGTCGCAGATCTCATTCCTTTCCAATTGGCTGAGAAATCAACACTCCCAAACTTCTGGTACCCCTGGATATAGGATTTCTGACCCCAGTTGACATCTCTGGCCATATCTGTCTAGCAGCCCCCTCGAGCCCTTTCCTGAATTCAGTAGGCACCCATTATCTTTCTCGCCCATAGGTCTTCCAGCTTTTACCTTGTAGTGGTACGTGCGGGTTTTCAAAATAGGCTTTAAAAATGATCGATTACTGGCATGACAGGTTTATCTTATGACAAATTGTTTGGCAGTTGGGCCTCTATTGATTTTGGTTTTTAGAAGAAAGGGAGGTGATCCTGCTGAATAGCAGATCCTGAGGGGACTAGGCAAATTAGATCCAGAAATGATGTTTCCCTTTGTGGGACATACTAGGACTAGGGACACAATGTTTTTTTTAAAAGAAAAAGGGTTGCCCATTTAAGTTTGTTTTTTTTTGTTCTGAGGACAATAAGTCTGTGGACCTCTTTATTTTCTACAATGAGTGATGGAGGCAGGGTGATGGAATATCTTCAAGAGGTAGATGTATCTGTAACTGATGAGAGTTCAATGGGTAGAGAGTGGGCAAAAAAATTAAAATGAGGCAAAGTTAGATCAGCCATGATCCTGTCAAATGGTGGAACAGGACTGCAATGTTGAATGGCTTACTATTGCTTCTAGTCCTTATGCAATGATGAGAGGTAGTAATTATGGGGTTTTTTTTGTGCGCATGCATGAACGTTTGGTAAAGAGTTACAAACATGGAAGTCTGACATAAAAATTGCAGTAATGAAATGGAAGAGCTCAAGTCTGCAGTAACAATACTTTTGTACTTTTCCACTCAAACACACTCTCCAACAATAATTCAGAGTGCTCTCCCTGCCTGATGCCCTTGAGGATAAGGGCCTTTGTACTGTGTCCTAGAGCCTTCGGAGTGAGGGGAATGGGGGAAAGGATACCTTTTGCAAAGGTTAAATCACACCAGACCTTAGAATAGGGGTACTTGACCACCTTGGTTCTGTGCTCACTCTAGCTCCTATGTTAAAAAAAAATTCACGTGACAATTTATTTTCCCATATAAACTGGTTTATTACAATTGAACCTCTAAATTGTTTTGTTAATGACAAAATTAAATGGGATCAACACATTCATGGTTTGAAAATACAGCCTTACTGTCTACAAACCAGACGAAAAAACCTGGATTGAGAGAGCAGACTGGAAAACAGACTTCCTTGCACACAAGACTGAGTGGAAAGCACTAATTGGCTTTTTTGACAGTATTTGCATGGCCTTAGGCACGGCTGCCTTTCCCTCGTGACAGAGCATGAAGAGTTTTCAGGAGCTTCAATGTGACCAATTTCTAACAAATTCCCAACAGCCAAGTGCTTGATTGATCCAAGTGTCATGTCACCGTTTGATGTGCTCCGACTGGGCAGTGTAACTGCCCATAACAGGGAAGGTCAGCCCCACTTGTTTTTCTGTTTCTGTTTATTCTTCCCACCAGGTTTGTTTTCTACTTAAGCACTTCAGTATCATTTCAATTTCAAGGCTTGTTTAATATCCTTTGAAGTAATTTGTTGGTGTGTTATTTTTAGTCCTATTTTCTGGGTGCCACAACAGGAGGGATGCTGTCCTTTTGGGTGCAGTTACTGCTCCCAGTACCTGGCACTGTAGTCAGGAAGAGTGTGAACGAAGGAAAAAGGCAGAGTCTTTACTATGGGACTCTGCTCCAGGAAGCTTGCTTTTTGTGGACAAAAACTGAAGCTACATTGGCGTCACTGTTGGGGGTGAGGTGATGGCTTGGATCCCCCTAATTTCCCAGAAGGCTGTTAACAGTCAATGGTCTCAAGAGGGGGTCTGGAGTCACATGTAGTCCAGACCCGGTAAGGATGGCAGTTTCCTTCCCTAAAGGACATTGCTGAACCAGGTAGGTTTTCGCAACGTTTGACAATGGCTTCATGTGTCATGGTGGGATTTGAACCCAAGTCCCCAAAACATTACCTAGGTCTAAGGATTAACAGTCCAGCAATAATACCTCGAGGCCATCACTTCCCTTTACCTGCTGTCTTTGGGTTCATGTCTACCCCCACCTTGTACCTGGTTGATGGAGGTATCTGGTGTTGCAGGTCCTTTGGAGATGGCCCTGAAGCTGAAAGAAAGAAAACTATTCTGGAGCAACTAACTTTCATAATTAGATGTAGATAAGATCTTTCCCAATTTAAAAATAAGACTGATGCCACTTAAGTTAGAAATGAGGAGAATTATTTTTTATTCAAAGTTATGAATCTTTGGAATTCTCTCCCAGATGTAGCTCTGGAAGCTGAGTTTTTCAGTACACTTTTATAATAGAGATTGAGAGATTTCTGATTACCAGTGACCCACAAAGTAATGGAGGTGAGTTGGATAAAAAGCATTAAAGCCTTCAATCAGCTATGGTCATTTGAATGATCATAGAATCCCTACAGTGTGGAAGCAGACCATTCGGCCATCAAGTCCAAACTGACCCTCCGAAGAGCATCCCACCCAGATCCAACCCCCCCCCCCCCCAATCCTATCCCTGTAACCCTGCATTTCCCATGGCTAATCAACCTAGTCTATGCATCCCTGAACACGATGGGGAATTTAGCATGGCCCATCCACCTAACTTGCACATCTTTGGACTGTGGGAGGAAACCAGAGCACCTGGAGGAAACTCACGCAGACACGGGGAGAATTTGTAAACTCCACACAGTTGGCTGAGGCTGGAATTGAACCTGGGTCCCAGGCAGTGTGAGGCAGCAGTGCTGACCACTGAAACACCATACTGCCTCATGACGTGGGCTCAGTGGCCTTTCTATGTTTCTATATTCCTATGTTAATGAATTGACAAAATATTTGCCGCACTTTTTTTCAAATTCTCATAATTATAATCACAATCTAATCCAAATCTTGTTATAGGTTCCGTTGCTAAGGAGCTCTTTACAAAATCTAAGCTGCCAATCCGAGAGCTGTCTCATATATGGTAAGTTTGATGTTGTTTTGTTCTTTTTCTGCCTGACACATTGATAAAGATTACAACAAAATGTCACAGTGCGAAGGTACCCAAATGAGTGCTTTTTGTTATCGTGAGCTGAATCTGACAATTATTATTCTGAGGATCAGCATGATACAAGTTCCACATTGTGCCAATCTACCTGTGAACTTTGTATCAGAGATCATAGGTACTGCAGATGCTGGAGAATCCGAGATAACAAGGTGTGGAGCTGGATGAACACAGCAGGCCAAGCAGCATCGGAGGAGCAGGAAAGCTTGACGCGCGACTGGGAGGTGCAGTTGTTTGTTGCGAACTGAGCGCAGGTGTTCTGCAAAGCGGTCCCCAAGCCTCCGCTTGATTTCCCTGATGTAGAGGAGGCCACAGCGGGTGCAGTATACCACATTGGCAGATGTGCAGGTGAATATCTGCTTGATGTGGAAAGTCTTCTTGGGGCCTGGGATTGGGGTGAGGGAGGAGGTGTGGGGGCAGGTGTAGCACTTCCTGCGGTTGCAGGGAAAAGTGCCGGGTGTGGTGGGGCTGGAGGGGAGTGTGGAGCAGACAAGGGAGTCACGGAGGGAGTGGCCCCTCCTGAAAGCAGACAAGGGTGGGGAGGGAAAAATGTCTTTGGTGGGGTCGGATTGCAGATGGCGGAAGTGTCGGAGGATGATGCGTTGGATCCAGAGGTTGGTGGGGTGGTACGTGAGGACAAGGGGGATTCTTTTTTGGTTATTATTGCTGGGACGGGGTGTGAGGGATGAGTTCCGGGAAATGCGGGAGACACAGTCGAGGGCGTTCTCAACCACTGCGGGGGGGGAGGTTGCGGTCCTTGAAGAATGAGGACATTTGAGATGTGCGGGAGTGGAATGCTTCATCCTGGGAGCAGATGCGGCAGAGTCGAAGGAATTGGGAATAGAGGATGGCATTTTTACATGAAGGTGGGTGGGAGGAGGTGTATTCCAGGTAGCTGTGGGAGTCAGTGGGCTTGAAATGGACATCGGTTTCTAGGTGGTTACCCGAGATGGAGACAGAGAGGTCCAGGAAGGAGAGAGCATCCAGCCCAGCTCGTCCCCGCCTCCCTAACCTGTTCTTCCTCTCACCTATCCCCTCCTCCCACCTCAAGCCCCACCCCCATCTCCTACCTACTAACCTCGTCCCGCCCCCTTGACCTGTCCGTCCTCCCTGAACTGACCTATCTCCTCCCTACCCCCCCCCCCCCACCTACACTGACCTTTACTGGCTCCATCCCCACCTCTTCGACTTGTCTGCCTCCCCTCCACCTATCCTCTCCTCTATCCATCTTCTATCCGCCACCCCCTCTCTCCCTATTTATTTCAGAGCCCTCTTCCCCTCCCCCATTTCTGATGAAGGGGCTAGGCCCGAAACATCAAGCTTTCCTGCTCCTCTGATGCTGCTTGGCCTGCTGTGTTCATCCAGCCCCACACCTTGTTACCTGTGAACTTAGCTTTGTTTCAGGCTGTTGTTGCATTTGGGCAGTGAGATTGCCTCCTGAGCAATCTGTGTAACCACCAAGAGTAACTTAAATAGTGGCAAATTTATTGTGTAGTAACTTTCTGTCTAGAAGCTGCAGGTCTGCTGGCCTTTCTACAGTCAGGAAAATACACATTGCACTTAGCCTGAGCTCTGCTAGTGAATTGACATTGCAGATTATTTTTGGAAAACTGATTCTGATTCTGATTCTGCCCCTGCCCAGGTTCACTCTAATTCCAGCAATATTATTGGTGTGATCCAAGCTGTGTTGATTTCTATATTCAAAGCCTTATTTTAGTTTTTAAATTTTGTGTCTGAGAGGCTTGGTTGAAATTTTTCCACATGCCATTTCTCTAACTGTACGTCTTATAGTTGCCAACTCTCCCTACCTCTCAGAAATTGGACTGTACACTTTAGTTTTGTTTATAATGGTGCTAGAGTTTGCCCACGTCTATTTGTATTCCTCTTCCCTATCAGCTATCATTGTGTCGCCCATTTGATTGAATACTTCAATCTGTTGTTCATCAATCTTGCTTCAGAGATGAAGCAACAGTGGCAATTATATTTTATCTCTGTCATTGTTCCGTCTAAAGGTTTTATGGATGAATGTGGCGACTTTAATTTTTTGATTTCCTTGATGACAGTTACAATGCCCACAAGTGGGCAAAGAGGCATCTTTTTCCACCTATTATTCTTTCAATGATCAATGCTATCTCTAATCCATCACAACACAAACAGGCTTCCTGAAAAGCACAATGACCCTGATTCATGTTAGACTAAAGTCACCATTGTCCTAGCAGCGTATGGTCTGGTGTGTCATTAGAGAGAGAGTGTGATGACTGGTGGTGGTGTTTTTAACCTGGTCACAATGCCTCAGTGAGAGGAGAGGTTGAGAAGTAGTATCCTTCATGGTAAACTCAGCTGGTGCGGGAATTAGAGCAATACTATTGGCATCGTAGACCAGCCATTCAGCTAACTGAGCCAACTGACTCCCTCATGTAATTAGTTTGAGTTAGCTTCAGGAATATGCCTGTCTGTTACTAAAGAGCAGCACAGTCCACAATATAAAATCCATAATGTCCTAAAGCTAAAGAATCCTACTAGTTTTAAAATAAATAATGCCTGTTATGATGGTATCGATGACCAAGCAATGAGCTGTTTGATAAATGAGGAATTTTGTTACCATCTGTTCTGTGCCCAAGATTTCCTCCAGTCATAAAAGCAAATCCTATGGATGAATAGGTGTGTCATGTTGGTGTGTAAGGAAAGAAATAACTGGCATTTCTATAGAAACTTCTTTGTAGTCTCAAAAAGTCTCCAAGCTCTTTACTAATGGTATTTTTAAAGTCTGGTCAATGTTATAATACAAAAATGTATTTGTCAATTTGCACTAAACAATGTTGATAATGGCCAGATAATCTACAGCAGTGTTAGTTAAGACCTATTGTTTTAATGTTGGCTGGGAAACTATGGGTCACACCATTGATATGTTTAATCAGTGCTGTGGAAATTTTTACATTGAATAAGACAGACAGGATGTCTAATTCACATTCCACACAAAAGACATCACATTTGACAGTGTAGCACTCCATCAGTACTGCACTGCGATTCTTACCCCAGATATTCTGCTTACGCAGCTGGAGTGGGACTCAGACACACAATTGGTTGACTGTGTGGTGACACTGTTACCTATGAAGTCACACATAATACATTTTTATGGCCGGTTGCACTTTGAGAAGAAAGTGCTTTTATCACTAATGGATTACAACAGTTGGTGTTGATATCTAGGAGGGCAGGGTGTGCTTGATTGATGCTATTGCCATCAGAATCATTCCCAATCCATTCCACCTTCTCACCACCACATACAGTCACCCCAATATCCACTCTTCCACATTCATGACTTGTAGCCACCCCATGATCCCACTTACTCTTCGTCCCAAACCATGCCACCACCTATCACCCTCCCATTACCTATCACCCTTCCATTCTCTTGCACCTACCATGACAACTCACCTAATATCTACCACAGGCAGAATTTTAGACACAGAGGAAATAAATCTAGAACTTCATTTAATAGCAATTTAATTTATGTTGCAAACTTCACTATATTTTAAAAAATCCTTTAACTACATAATAAAATGTTTATATGAAGCTTTCAAGTGTATAGCCTCTTATAACAACAAACACTGGAATTCATTAATAATCCCACTTCAAAAAGTCTATAACCGTTTGAAGATGCCATTTGGACTGTAAAATGGCAGGCATCCTACTGTGATAATGAATGGTTGTGAAATAAGTCAAGCAGCAGTAATCCTGGAGTGGAAGCTTTCAGGCTTAAGTCAGTAGACAAAATGTAATAGCACATCGTGGTTTCATTTTAGCACTCCAGTTTTTTCCCCTCAAATATTTAGAAGGAGAGAGTTTTAAAAGCTTTGACCGCTCTTTGACAGTTACTTTCGACAGTTCATCTCGACACTTCTGGGGCAGGTGACTTTTTGAAAGGTTTGCTGTTAAATCCCACTCGGCATGATAGTTGATGTGTTTGTGCCTTTTTGCACACCCATGTCTACTTCTAACCTTTCCACAGAGCTCCTAACTCTCCAAACAAATGCACATGGATCAGACTTGCTTTTACCAGGTCTACTCGACACATGTTGGGCTTCACAGTCCTTGGAAACTCAAATCACGCAGGAGCGTAGGCAGCTGATGATTTAAATGGCTACCTGCTTCAGTATTCGGTGTATGTTTGAATCCTGACCAAACACCATTGTGTCCCTTTTGAAAATAGGAACTGCAGTGCTTGGTTTTAAGGCTTGCAATTTCTCCATTTTCGCCACAATGGAAGGGCTGTCTGTCGTCATGAAATTCCAGCATCAATTTAATAAGTTGTTTTAAAGTCAGATTACTTTAAAAGCAAAATCAAATAGAATATCGAAGAAGATATGATATTCATAGAGATGTACAGCTCAAATGTAACAAAACGTCTGCAGAACAACAAACCGGCTCGGCGAGCCAACCAACCTCAACACCCACAACCCAAGCTACAAATCTACTCCAAAACCTTAGATGTACAGCACGGAAATAGACCCTTCAGTTCAATTCATTCATGCCGCCTGGATATCCTAAATAAATCTAGTCCCATTTGCCAGCGTTTGGCCCATATCCCTCTCAACCCTTTCTGCTCCTTTACCCATCCAGACGCCTTTTAAATGTTGTAATCGTACCAGCCTCCACCACTTCCTCTGGCAGCTAATTCCATACACACACCACACTCTGCATGAAAAAGCTCCCCCTTGGGTCCCGTTTTTTTAAATCTTTCCCCTCTCACCTTAAACCCAAACCCTCTAGTTTTGGACTTGGGGAAAAGACCTTGACTATTCACCCTTCCCATGCCCCTCATGATTTTATAAACCTCTACAAGGTCATCCTTCGGCCTCTGCTCCAGGGAAAATAGTCCCGGTCTATTCAGCCCCTCCCTATAGCTCAAACCCTCCAACCCTGGCAACATCCTTGTTAATCTTTTCTGAATCCTTTCAAGTTTCACAACATCCTTCTTGTAGCAGGGAGACCAGAATTGTACACAGTATTCCAATAGTGGCCTAGCCAATGTCGTGAACAGTTGCAACATGACCTCCCAACTCCTACACTCAGTGCGCTGACCAATAATGGGAAACATACCAAACACCACCTTCACTATCCTATCTACCCGCGACTCTGAAGGAACCATGAACCTGCACTCCAAGGTCTCTGTTCAGCAACACTCCCCAGGACCTTACCATTAAATATTATAAGTCCTGCCCTGATTTGCCTTTCCAAAATGCAGAACCTCACATTTACCTAAATTAAACTCCATCTGCCATTCCTTGGCCCGTTGCCCCACCTGATCAAGGGCCCCCTTGTACTCTGAGGTAACCTTCTTTGCTGTCCACTACACCTCCAATTTTGGTGTCATCTGCAAACTTACTAACCATACCTCCTATATTCGCATCCAAATCATTTATACAAATGACAAAATGCAGTGGACCCAGCACCGAGCTTTGTGGCACACCACTGGTCACAGGTCTGCAGTCAAAAAAGCAACCTTCCACCACCACCGTCTGTCTTCTACCTTTTGAGCCAGTTCTGTATCCAAATGGCTAGTTCTCCCCGTATTCCATGTGATCTAAACTTGCTAACCAGTCTACCATGAGGAACCTTACCAAATGCCTTACTGAAGTCCAGATAGATCACGTCTGCCCCTCTGCCTTCATCAATCCTCTTCATTACTTCTTCAAAAAATGCTCATTCAAGTTCAAGAGACACGATTTCCTACACACAAAGCCAAGTCAACTATCCCTAATTGGTCCTTGCCTTTCCAAATACACACACATCCTGTCCCTCAGGATTCCCTTCTTCAAGTTGCCCACCACCAATGTCAGGCTCACTGGTCTATAGTTCCCTGGCTTTTCCATACCATCTTTCTTAAATAGTGGCACCACGTTAACCAATCTCCAGTCTTCTGACATCTCACCTGTGGCTATCGATGATACAAATATCTCAGCAAGGGGCCCAGCAATCACTTCCCTCACTTCCCTCACTTCCCACAGAGTTCTAGGGTACACCTGATCACGCCCCAGGGATTTATCCACTGTTATAAGACGTCCAGCACCTCTTCCTCTGTAATATGGACATTATTCAAGACGTTGCTATTTATTTTCCCATATTCTGTATCTTACATATCCTCTCCATAGTAAACATTGATGCAAAATGCTCACTTATTATTTCCCCATCTCCTGTGGCTCCACACATAGATGGCCGTGCTGAACATTAAGGGGCCCTATTTTCTCTCTCGCTCTCTCTCTCTCGCTCTCTCTCTCGTTACCTTTTTGTCCTTAATGTATTTATAGAATCCCTTTGGATTCTCCTTAACCCTATTTGCCAAAGCTTTCTCTTGTACCCTTTTTGCCCTCCTGATATCACTCTTATTTAATCCTGTAGGAGTGTACTTATGAAACAATATACATCCTCTATTCGTTTTTACAGCTTCTACAGGTTTTGTTACATTGGAGTTAAATTTACCCTTTTTAATAGTGCATGATTTTGAAAATTGAGATTATCTTGAATGGTTTTGAATATAACTTACAATTATCAAGAAGGTCCATGAGGCTTGGCAGCAAATTTGAAGCTGATTCAGACTAAAAATGCAGAAGCAGCATAGCTGCAAAATTGACCAAGAGATAGAAAACTGAGTTTTTCTTTTAAAATTTTGTTTACCAGCCAAGAAACTGCTATAGAAATAGCAAACCCCAAGCATCAGTTTCAGCAGTTTCAATGTAATGAATGGCTAAATTTGGAATGCATTGCCAGCGATGTATACAGATCAACTAGTAGCCTTTAAAAGGAAATCATGTAATTACTAGCAGAAGATTTTTAAAAAGCAGAGATTTGCAGAAAAAGGGAGTGGAATGGGACTAACCTGAAAACACAGATTTGTGTGAACGGCCTTCTCTACTAGCCTATCGTACTGTGACAAATATATTGCATGACAGTGGAACTGAAATAAAAGAACATTGTTGCTCAATGAGGGAACATTTTTATTTTGGTGTCTTTTTATGTTTTCAAAACTTATTTTAGTTTCTCGTTTTAGTGTATTAAAATCTGGAACAGTTTTTCTTCAGTGATAGTATGCGGAAACAGTTGCAGTGGTTCTGCGGTGACCGTTTCAGGATTGAAAATTGCCTTGCCTTTGCAATAGGAATAAAGGTTTCCTTGTTTACCTTTTTCTTCCAGATACCATCCATTTTTCTATTGGAGATGAGCCCGTGCCCACTATATTCCTGTTTAATCTGAGGCCATCCTACTTGGCCAACTCTAAATCTTTATTTGTATATATTCTTGCCCCATGTCTCCCCATAATGTCTGACTATGACTGAACTACTGTTTCTGGGGAGGAATGTTTCCGATTTCCTTTTTTTCTGTAACAGGTCCTGTAAAACCACTGTTCTACACATTATATTCCATAAAAACAATATTGAATTTTAAGGAACATGGTGCTGTTTGGAATAGTTGAGAAGAAAATAACTTTCTGGTTGAGTTTAATGTTGAAATCCTACTTGTGTCCTCGGAGGATTGCTGATACAAGTTGCGGCTTTAGATGCTAACAGCCCTTATGCCTGTAGGGAACTCTCTGATGTGGATTGTGATGGAGCTTTGACACTGTTCGAGTTCTGTGCCGCCTTTCATCTTGTCGTAGCTAGGAAGAATGGTTATTCATTGCCAGCCACACTTCCAGAAACTCTGATGCCTGAATATCTACAGAGGAGTGAAGGTAAGCAGAATGTAAAGGATGATCTCATGCTCACAGAAGGAGTTACACTTGAAGGGAATACATGGCAGATTTCTAGGACTCTAACACTGTAGTCCTGGTGTTTCAATCATCTTGCGTCAAATGGGATCCTCATTAGGGAATGGAATCAATTAAATTTTAAAAATAGTGCAAAGTTAAATACATGTGCCTAGCATTATAATAGGATAAACTTTACTAAAGTATCCGCAGGCAGACTGAATAACTCGAAGCAATAAAAGCATGGAGTGCTTTTCATTAAAAAAAAGCACGGAGTGGGGGTTATTTCAAGTGAAATATTTTCTGTTTTCCACATTTACAATACTGTGGGGAAGGTAAATATATTTCCTAGATAACACAGTGTAGAGCTGGAGGAGCACAGCAGGCCAGACAGCACCAGAGGAGCAGGAAAGTTGACGTTTCTGGTCAGGACCCTTTTTTTTTTCAGAAATTTTGTTACCCAAGTAAATCCATTGAAACCATTTGCTGGTGCCTTCTTGTCAGTGTGAAGTTAGTAGCTAAAACACTGAACCTCAATATAGAGACAGCAGGGAGGGGTGTGTGCAACTATCATTTATTCCCATTAAAATTCCCAGAGCTGTGGGGCAGTGGGAGGAGGAATAGTTTGCCTTAGTGCTTCCGGGCTTGTGGTGGGAAAGAAAGCCAGGATTCGCACTCTTGATTCCCAGCATCTGATCTTCACTGTGGACAGTGTGCATTTTGTGGCTGTGATGTTCAAGCCATACCAGTGAACACTGGAAATATTGTCACTCTGCTGAGTTTCATTACAGCTATTGAGCAAATGCACAATTTTGTGCCTTCAAGAAAAGTGAGGGAAGTGCAGCAATTGCTTCCACATTCCCCTAACTTAACAATCCCACACCCCCATCCAACCTTCCCTCCTGACACACAGCCTCATACTTGTGCACATTCACACTCTCTTTACCTCACAGATGATAACCTCGCTGTCTGAACTGCCTGCATAAATATTTTCTTTAAAAGAGCATGTTAAACTTCAATTATGATTTCTTTTTCTCGCTTTCATTTTTTCCCTTTCCTTTTTGCATTTCTGTTTTATTTTCACTTGACTCCTCTCAATTCCCATTTCTGTATTTTTTTAAAAATTCTGTTTCCGTCCCTCTTTTATATTTCATTCACAATCTGTCACCCACCAGTTCCTACTCAAGCCTCTCAAATTATACTCCATTGAAGAAATAACAAGACGGACTGTATCAACTGATTTGTACACCTGCAACAGGTCAATGCCTTCAAGGAAGGAGCATATTGGATGCACACAGCCCAATGCATATAGCAGGACAGTCTAAAAATCCCATTTGTTTCTCATTCACTGATTTTGTTAGTAGTAGTATTCTGGATCTAGCCTAAAGCGGTTGTATGTAAAGAAAAATCTTGCTTAAGTGTGAGCTCACAATTACACTCTGATTCTTAGAGAAAGTGAGCTGGAAATACAAAGAAAGTAAGAGTCTCTATTTAACATTGAAATGTAGAAAATAGAAGCAGGAGTAGGCCACTAGCCCTTCGAGCCTGCTTCATCATTCAATACAATCTTGGCTGATCATCCAACTCTGTTCCTGCTTTCAACCCATTCCCTTTGATCCCCTTAGATGTAAGAACTATATCTAACGCCTTCTTGAAAATATTCGATGTGTTGGCCTCTTTCACATTCTGCGCCATTGAATCTCACAGGCTCAATACTCTCTGGGTGAAGAAATTTCTCCTCGTCTCTGTCCTAAGTGGTCTATCTGGTATCCTTACCCCTGGTTCTGGAGACCCTGGTGATCAGGAACATACGTTCTGTGTTTACCTTGACCAGCCATGTTCAATTTTATTTGATGTGGAGGTACCAGTTTGGACTACCAGTGTAGCCCCTACACCTGATGATTTCAAATAAACCTGTTGGACTATAACCTGGTGCCGTGTGACTTCTGAGAATTTTATGTTGCTATGACAACCTCCCCCAGCCCTCCCATTCTTCTAAACTCCAGTGAATGTAGTCCTAATTGATGCAGACTTTCTTCAGATGTCAGTCCTGCCATCCCTGCAATCAGTCTGGTAAATCTTTGTTCCATAACCAGAACATGTTTCCACCGGTAAGGAGACTAAAACTGCACACATTACTCCAGGTGTGGTCTCACTAAGGCCCTGCACAATTGCAGCAAGACATTCCTGTTCTGGTACTCAAATCCACTTGCTACGAAGGCCAACATACCATTTGCTTTCATCACCACCTGCTCGACTTGCAAACTTTCAGCAACAGGGTGTAACACCCAGCTCTCATTGCACCTTCTCTTCTCCCAATCTACCACCTGTGTTTCTTGTCAGAGGGTCATTAGTATGTGGAATTCTTTTCTCCAGAAAGCAGTGGAGATGAGATCATTGAATTTACTCAAGGCAGAGTTTGATTTTCTTTTTACTGAGGGTGTCAAGCAATATAGGAAGGTGGAATTGAGACCACGCCATGTATGCTTTTCTGTAATCTCATTGTCAGAATTGGACAATGATATCCCAGACCTAAACAGGCTTTCCTCCCTGTAGAATTACTGGTGTTAGAGAACGGCTCAAAACCTTGAGATACAAATACCAGATCTCTGTCTCCTTTTAATGCTAAAGTTTCTCAGAGAAGGGCAAGGTTTGTTGGCATGTTTTCCTTCTTTTGTTCCTTGTTGTAGAATAGGTGTATGACAATCATGACAGTTTGTAATTTCTGTTTAATTTCTCCCACACTCCCACCCAGTTTCTTCATTAAATTAATTCAGTAGCAATATGTCAGAGACTCATTTTTGCCACACTGGAGTTAGTTCTTTTTTAATCATCAAGATAAGTTGGTCTGTTCAAGGGCCATGTAGTGCATAGGGTATTTTACATCAATTACGATGTGTGGAAAGGTATTATTGTTGATCCTTTGGGACTCTGCCCCTCAAATTGCACTGAATCGGTATACAGGAGGTGTGCACAATTGATTTTAAAAGAATATTTAACCAGATGGTCTAACTAGTGTCAAACGTAAGCTGCAGGGAAGCGATGGCCTGGTGGTATTATTGCTTAAACCATTAATTCTGAAACTCAGCTACTGTTCTGGGGATCCATGTTCAAATCCTGTCAGGGCAGATGGTGGAATTTAAATTCAATTAAAAATCTGGAATGAAGACTGTGAAACCATCCCTGATCGTTAGGGGTGGGAAAGAATGTCTGACTCGTTGAATGTCCTTCCTTCTGGGAAGGAAATCTGCTATCCTTACCTGGTCTGGCCTTTGTGACTCCAGACCCACAGCAATGGGGTTGACTCTCATCTGCCTTCTGAAATCCATATCCATAGAATCTCTGCAGTGTGGAAACCGGCCATTTGGCCCATTGAGTCCACACTGCCCCTCTGTAGAGCATCCCACCCAGATTCACTCCCCTATCCTATAACCCTGCATTTACCATGGCCATTTCACCCAACCTGCACACCGTTGTGACAGTGATAAGAAACTGAAGTACCCGGAGGAAACCCACGCAGACACGGGGAGAACGTGCAAACTCCACACAGACAGGTCCCCGAACCTGGGTCCCTGGCACTGTGTGGCAGCTGTGCTAACCACTGAGCTGCCCTTAATGGCTTATTAGAATTATCTTGAGTACAGTGAAAAGTTTACAAGTCGCCGCATATGGCGCTAACTTGGGTACAAAGGTACCTAAGCACAGGTACATCAGTACAAATTCTTAGGCCAGAAAATGTAGAAAAAGAAAGAAATAAGAAGTCCAACATTACGCACCTTCAAAAGTACAAAACCATAGTAATACATTAGAAAAAATAAAGAAATAAAAAGTTCAAAATAACAGTCCTTCCAAGATAGTGTAATTTAAAAAATACATTTAAAAAAAGAGAATTAAAACGGAGTCCATCTCAGTCCATTGCACTTTTGTGGGCTCAAGGTCCTGATCTAAGCCACTCCATTCAAGGACAGCCAGGGGTGTGCAATAAATGCTGGCCAGCCAGCAATGCCCTCGTCCAATGCTAACCAAAAAAACGGAGGTTCTACAAGCAGGGCAAGCTAGTTCAAGATGCAGAGCAGGCCAAGCAACAGCATAGGAATAGGAAAGGTGACGTTTCGGGCCTAGACCCTTCTTCCGAAGAAGAAATCAATATGCCACCTCAGCAACTTTTTGTTTAAAAATCTGTGGCCACGTTGGCCTGGATTTGTACTGTACCTGGTGTAAGGTGGGAGAGGCAGCTTTTGTAGAATTCGAATAGAAGTCTGATTGGAATTTCACTTTAACCTTCTACTTCAACCTCAGTGAGTTAATATAATTAGTTTCTATAAATGGGCAACTGCAAAAGTGACTGCAATTTTCCTGGTGTTTTCTGAAATTTGATTTTGCAACTTTGTGAAATGAAGTACATTTTTAATCAGTTGAGTATGCTAAATAAACGCGTGCAACCGTGGTTTAACCTACAAAAGTAAAATTTCTGTTGCAGTGTTTCTACGGATGATGCATGAAGATGTACTATTGGGTTCCCATGGTACCTCGGCTATTGATTCTCTAGCAAGACAACAGCAATGGACAGGCTGGAATCACAGTGAGGTGAGACTTGGGCAATGATTAACATGTCATGTCAGTCAATTCATAGACAGTTGTCTTCATAATAATCTGAAAATATCCCCAGTATCATTGATAATAGAAGAAAGTGTGAAAATTTGCTTCAATTGTTTGAGTTATTAATCTTAATTATCATGTCATACATCTAACTGGTCACTGTCATACCCAACTAATAGTCACCAACTTCCTTCTAACCCTTTTGAAACATAAGCTGTACAAGAATGTTGAGTTTAAAAAGAACTGGATAGAATTTAGTTTATAAGAGATGTTTTTAAAAGTCCCTATAGATCTTGAGCCATTTGAGTTTGACCGGATTTAAAATTGGTTAACATGTTTAACTCTGGTTAGACTTTGTTAAATAATGATGTGCATAGCTAATGAACACTTTATTTGGAAAGCTCCCTGTGAGATTAGAATGAGGCTTGTGTTCAAATCCACTGGGTCTGATTTCTGATGCAGTGGATGAGTCTTTAACCCATTGCATTATCCACTCACCCAGAGTTCACATCAGCGTCTTAATCTTAGTCATAAAGGTACATCATGGTCAATACAAGAGTTTTTTTTCCAAACATCACCTTGAGGTGATGGAAATGGTAGAAAAGTGGTTTTTATGGTTAGTAGTTGAGGTCTGGACTCAGAATCCAAAGGTATATGTGCAAATCCTATCCTGGCAACTGGGGAATTTAAATTCAGTGGGGGGGTTGGGGGGGTTGGGGGTGCAGTCAGCTTAATTGGCTTAAGAGATAACAAGGGGGTAGAGCTGGATGAACACAGCAGGCCAAGCAGCATCAGAGGAGCAGCAAGGCTGACGTTTCAGGCCTACACCTTGTTATCCCAGATTCTCCAGCATCTGCAGTTCCTACTAACAGCTTAATTGGCTTGTTCACTATAGTGTGATGCAGAATAACTCCAATGGCAGAGGTTCAGTCCCCCTACCGACAGAGCCCACTTCCTCACTTTGCCCCATATCTGATGCTAACTTTTGAGTCCAAATTTGATCAAGCGATATGTAACCAGTTTTGAGACTCTGTGATAGAGAAGAGTGACTTTGGTCCTTTGTGGACTATGGCTAATTATCTTATTTTAATAAAGTCTGGACTCCAAACATATTATCTGTAAAGGTGACTGTGACACCTGCAGACTATCTTTATAAAAACACCTGGTTCACCAAAGTATTTTTTAGGAAAGGAATAGATCTTACTCTAACAAAAACAGAAATTGCTGGAAAAACTCAGCAGGTCTGGCAGCAATACGGAGAGAAAGCAGAGCTAAAGTTCCAGGTCCAGTGACCCTTCTTCCATAGGTGTTGCCAGACCTCCTGAGTCTGGCCAACGCCGACGTCGCTCCACCCACTACCGATGCCGACGCCGCTCCGCCCACTGCCTCCATAGCCAGCAGCTCCAGAGGAGACAACAGCACTCAGCCCTGCCAGGTCTTCACCATCCTCCCAGACCTCCCCCTTAGTGAGGACGAACGGTCAGTCCTCGGTAAAGGGCTTACCTTTGTCCCCCTCCACCCACATATCAACGAATACTGCTCACACTTGTACGTAGAACAGTTTTTCTGCCGACTCCACCTCCGCGCTTACTACTTTAACTGTGAGCCTAACCCTCCCCCTACTGACCCCTTCTCCCACCTCCCACACACCCCATCCTCCTGGACACCTCCCCAAGGCCTCCTACCCTCCCTCGACCTCTTCATCTCCAGCTGCGGTCGTGACATCAATCGCCTCAACCTCTCCACCCCTCTCACCCACTGCAACCTCTCCCCCACGGAACGTGCAGCCCTCCGCTCCCTTCGCCTCCATCCCAATCTCCCAATAAAACCCGCGGACAAGGGAGGCGCAGTTGTAGTATGGCGCACTGACCTCTACATCGCTGAGGCCAGGAGCCAACTCTCTGACACCAACTCCTACCGCCCCCTTGATCATGACCCCACCCCTGACCACCAAACCATCCACAACCTCATCACCTCAGGTGACCTCCCACCCACAGCCTCCAACCTCATCGTTCCCCAACCCCGCACCGCTCGCTTATATCTCCTTCCCAAAATCCACAAACCTGACTGCCCTGTTTGACCCATTGTCTCCGCCTGCTCCTGCCCCACCAAACTTATCTCCACCTACCTCGACTCCGTTTTCTCCCCCTTGGTCCAGCAACTCCCCACCTACGTCCGTTTCACCACCCACGCCTTCCACCTCCTCCAAAACTTCCGATTCCCTGGTGCCCAACACCTTATCTTTACCATGGACGTCCAGCCCCTATACATCTACATTCCCAATATAGATGGCCTAAAGGCCCTCTGCTTCCTCCTGTCCCGCAGGCCTGACCAGTCCCCCTCCACTGACTCCCTCATCCGCTTAGCCGAACTCGTCCTCATCCTCAACCTCAACAACTTCTCTTTCAATTCCTCCCACTTTCTACAGACAAAGGGGGTGGCCATGGGTACCCGCATGGGCCCAAGCTATGGCTGCCTCTTTGTAGGTTACGTGGAACAATCCCTCTTCCGTAGCTACACTGGCCCTAAACCCCACCTCTTCCTCCGTTACATTGAAGACTGTATCAGCACCGCCTTGTGCTTGCGCGAGGAGCTCGAACAGTTCATCCACTTCACCAACACCTTCCACCCCAACCTTAAGTTCACCTGGACCATCTCTGATACCTCTGTATCCTTCCTGGACCTCTCTGTTTCCATCTCTGGCAACCACCTAGAAACCGATATCCATTTCAAGCCCACCGACTCCCACAGCTACCTAGAATACGCCGCCTCCCACCCACCTTCCTGCAAAAATGCCATCCCAATTCCCAATTCCTTCGCCTCCACCGCATCTGCTCCCGAGATGAGGCATTCCACTCCCAGACATCCCAGATGTCCTCGTTTTTCAAGGACCGCAACTCCACACCCCACACGCTACCCCCCCAACCTCAGTGGTCGAGAACGCCCTCGACCGTGTCTCCCGCATTTCCTGCAACTCTTCCCTCACACCCCCTCCCCGCAATATCAACCAACACAGAATCCCCCTCGTCCTCGTGTACCACCCCACCAACCTCCGGATCCAACGCATCATCCTCCGACCCCACCACCAAAGACATTTTTCCCTCCCCATCCTTATCTGCTTTCCAGAGGGACCACTCTCTCCGGGACTCCCTTGTCCGCTCCACACTCCCCTCCAGCCCCACCACACCCGGCACTTTTCCCTGCAGCTGCAGGAAGTGCCACACCTGCCCCTACACCTCCCCCTCACCCCCATCCCAGGCCCCAAGAAGACTTTCCACAGCAAGCCGATGTTCACCTGCACATCTGCTAATATGTTATACTGTATCTGCTGTTCCCGTTGTGGCCTCCTCTACATCGGGGAAACCAAGCGGAGGCTTGGGGACTGCTTTGCAGAACACCTATGCTCGGTTCGCACTAAACAACTGCACCTCCCAGTCACTAACCATTTCAACTCCCCCTCCCATTCCTCAGATGACATGTCCATCTGGGCCTCCTGCAGTGCCACAATGATGCCACCTGAAGGTTGCAGGAACAGCACCTCATATTCCGCTTGGGAACCCTGCAGCCCAATGGTATCAATGTGGACTTCACAAGCTTCAAAATCTCCCCTCCCCCAACCGCATCCCAAAACCAGCCCAGCTTGTCCCCACCTCCCTAACCTGTCCTTCCTCCCACCTATCCTCCCCTCCCACCTCACACCCCAGCCCCATCTCCTACCTACTGGCCTCATCCCACCCGCTTGACCTGTCTGTCCTCCCTGGACTGACCTATTCCCTCCCTAACTCCCCACCTACA
>JAHRHZ010000031.1:16629619-16651673 GCA_024137785.1 Ginglymostoma cirratum
TGCTGCTTGGCCTGCTGTGTTCATCCAGCTCTACACCTTGTTGTCTCCGATTTTCCAGCATCTGCAGTTCCTACTATTTCTATGTGCATATATCCTTTTTTAAGTATAAAGACCAAAGTTATGCACATTATTCCAGATATAGTCTCAACAAAATTCTGCATAACTGTAGCAAGACGTCTTTGTTCTTGTGTTCCAGTTATCGTGTAATAAAGGTCAACATTCCTTTAAGCCTTTCTAATTGCTCATTGGACCTACATGCTGATTTTCTGTATTCCTTTCACTAGCACAATCAAATCTCTGAGCATCAATACCTAGAAGTTTTTCTTCATTTCCTTAAAACAAAAGGCCTGGTTTTGCATAGGACCAAATTGATTAACCTCATAGCCCTTATGCCACCTTACTGCCCACTCGCTTAATCTGCTTATGTCCCTGGAAGGAAAATATCTCATTCCTTTCATCTCATCTGGGTTGCTTGATTGGAATAAACTGAGCTGTTTGTGGCCTTTAACCTGAAACTTCATGGACATAGTGGTTTAAATCATCTGTAAATGTTGCCCTGTTCTTGAATTTGTCTTTTTAATCTTAAAACCATGCACGGTGTCAGCATATGCTTCACTGGAGGACTCCGGAGTTGAGATAAATGAATCCACATTGAGTGTGTGGGCAATTACTGTAAGAAGGAATTTTGAAAGAAAAGAATGTCGGGAACAACAGTGTTTTGCTTCATTTTACTTGAATTTCAACTCTCTTCATAGCAGCTAATTTTACTTTGGATCAACTGGAGTCCCTTTATCAAGAAAATGTAATTAGATGATCGCGTCAAATATTCCTCAAGTCCAAATGCTCATATTTACCTGCAGTTCGCTCATTAACATTATAGTCGGAGCCTGTAATGAACCAACTTCTGCATAATTAGACTTTTCCCAGAAGACTTGCAGAATGAGACGCCAATCTATTGGTAGTGAACAATAGCCAGAACTCGTGTGTGCAGTGAAGTGAGGACTCAAAATGAAGCCAAGTTCCAAACAAACCTCGTTGCTGCTAGTTCATGGAGTATTTGTTCCGATCAAGAGTAAGTGAAGTGACAGTGCTCAACTTATTTAAAAAAAATTAGTTGACCTGAGAGAGAACAGACACTCACTACTTGCTGTGCTTTCATTTTCAGGATTTGGAATGATATTATATATTTTGCGTTTCTATTCAATATGCGGCACAGCAATATTTTCTATTTGAGGCAGTGTATTCAGATAAAGTATGTTCCTTTTAATTATAATAAAACATCTAGAGTTGAGCTAGACGCTACTTTTGAAGGCAAATATTTACACCTGTGGAAATCGTCCTTCGTTTCAGCTAAATTCATAGCTGCCTTCTGTCTTGTATTATGATGGTTTGTGTCACATTGTTCTGTGTTAAGTATTGCCCGGCCTGATCGTTTCTGCTACAGGTGCTAAACAGAAAGAGAAGAAAATGCAGGATTGTCTGGCCTCCAGGTTTTCCCTGGGCTTCTCAGCCAGCTGAGTTTTTCATTTCTGCTCACTTCTTCAAATGGTCTTCCAGATACAGTCTCCAGAGGTCTTGGCCATCAGACTGTCTTCCAGCTCTCAGTTTGTCAACTTCATATCTTGCAGGTCTTCTTCTAGCAGAGGTGAAGATACCTGAAAAGGTGTGAACCAGTGGCCAAGTCACTGTCTTTGGAGATATGGGCCATTGTGTATCTGATGAACAAGGCTGAGCCAGCTCAGATGTGGGCTCGGCAATGATGGTATGCTGATGGAAATATCTTGCTCCAGGATCTCCGAGTCAGAGACCTTGTTCAGCCAAGAGGTGCAGAAGTTACGCACAAGACAGTGAAAGTGGTTTTTACTCCCCCTGCATAGTGTATGTTGTTCTGTATATGTAATGCCGTGAGGACACAGACTTGGTCGATTTGCAGTTTGATATTCTCAGTTAGCAGATTGCAGTTGTTCCACGCCTTCTCTCTCAGCTTGAGCATACGAGAGATAGCTTTTGTGATCCATGTATTGATTCCTGTGTGAAGTGACAGATTGCAAGTTACTGTGGAGTCAAGATGTGTGAAACTATCAATCAACCTCTAGCGTCACACTGTCACTGCTATCAGGTGGTGCTATCTGCAACTGGAAGTGATGGTCACACCAAACCCTTTATGTGCACCAGGGACTCTATTCATTTGCTGTGTTTCTCTGCATAGAATGCTAACGTGGCATCATTCACATGGAGCAACTCTCTGATGAAGACTTGGTGTATCTTTGTCTTAAATCTCAGTCGAGCAAGGCTGAGCAGTTTTCTGTCCCTTTATCATAAAGTAGGACACCCTCTGTGGAAAACATTAAGACAAGTGACAGCTGCAGAGAGAAGAATATGCCAAAATATCAGTCGTAACTCCCCTTACCCATCATGATGCCATGGAAAGAAGTGATCACATTGAGTATCTTCATAAATATAGTTCTCTTTAAATCCAGTTCATGATGAATATCCAGAAGTCTTCTCTAATCATTTGAATACTGAAAGGAGTAGGGCCAATTAGAGACTTAAAAGCGGTTTTACGGTTGTAGGCAGGGGAATGATTGAGGCACGGGTTGAATAATCTTCTTTGTTTTTTTATCGAGGAAGAAGATGCTTTCAAATTTGTGGAAAAAGAAGAGAGTTGAGATAATGGATGACCTAAACATTAGTTTAAAAAGAAGAGAGACCACTTAAAATAGTCACCAGGATTGAATCTAATGCAAGTGAGGAAATTGAAGGAGGAAAAGGTGGCACAATTCATAGTCATCCAAACCTGTTTAACACATGGGATGATGCCAGAGAGCTCAAGAATTGCAAATGCCACACTCTTGTTCAATTGAGAGTTTGAGGATGAACCCAGGTAGAACAGCCAGTCTAATGTCACTGGTGGTAAAGCTTTCAGAAATGATGATCTGGGATAATATTGACACCCATTTGGATAGATGTGGATGAATTAAGATCAACCAGTTTGGATTTCTATAGGGAAAGTTATTTTTAACTGACTAGTCTGAGTTTTTTGATGAGCTGACAAAGGGCTAGTGAGGGTAATGTGCTTGATCTCACGTACATGAACCATCAAAGTACTTGATAAAATTCCACATCACAGGCTAGTCAGCAAATTTAAAGCCCGTGGAAAGAAGGAACAATGGATAGAAAGTTTCCTGTGTGGCAGGAAACTGTACTGGCAAATGTTTGTTCTTTTTCTTCCAGTCTGGAGGAATCCACAGACAAACTGGGAAGCAAAATTCCAGCAGCCTCCGTAGTGAGACTATCCTGCATTATGGATTTTCTGGGATTCGACATCCAGATCAGGTGGCGTTTAAGGGTTGTTAAGATTGACTGACTAACACAGAGTGTGGGAATTAGACTGATGCATCACTTTGAACAAAGCAGCAAAACTGATAACTAACAAAAAAACAGAATTAACGTTTAGAGTTCAGTGACCCGAAATGTTGACTCTAATTTCTCTCCACAAATGCCGTCAGACCTGCTGAGTTTCTCCAGCAATTTTGGCTTTTGTTTCAGATTTCCAGCATCTGCTGTTCTCGGTTTTAAAACCAGTAAGTAGTGTGTCATATCAGTGAGAACGAGTAGCGAGCAACATTGTCCTGGTATTTGAACAATAAATTTTGTTCAAGTAAATATTTGAGAATAGAATATTTTTGATTCCAGTTTCTGGACAGGTGGATTGTAGATTTTGGATGTCCGACCTCAAATCATTTTCTCCATGGGGGAAGTGTCAAAACTCCTGCTGTTCTTGATCTACGTGCCCTGCACACCCATGTCTAGCTCATTAACAATGTCAAATTTGTAGACGGCACAGAACTCTGACATATCTATTACTAACCTTCCCACTTAGGATATGAAGATGACATTGAGAGGCTGGTTCAATCACTTAGCACATGGCTGATGAAATTAAATGCAGGGAGGTGTGAAGTGATACATTATGGTGGGAGAATGACAAAAGCAATATAAATAAAAGTGCAATTCTAAAGAGAAGTTCAAGAATGGGGATCCTGGGAGTATATGTACACAAGAAAAGAGGCAGAGCGGGTTTATAAAGAAGTTAGTATGGCCTGCTGAATCAAAAATTTCATAAATCAAGGCAAATAGTGCAAAAGCAAGGGAGATATAATGAAATTATGACGTTATGGATCAATACCAACTATTCTGTCCAATTCTGAGCAACACATTTAAGGAAGGCTGTGGAGATTTTCGGGAGGCTACAGAAAAGATCGACAAGAATGGTTCGGAGAATGAGACATTACATTTACTCCAAAAGATTGGTGAACCTGAGGCTATGTTCCTTAGAAAAGAGGTGCTGAAGAGATTTGATAAAACTATTCAAAATTGAGTGGCCTGGATAGAGAGGAATTGTTCATTTGACAGAAGAATCGAAAACCAAAGGACACCAATTTAAAATGATTGGCAAAACACAAAAGGTGACGGGAGGAATTTTTTTTTTCATTCAGTGATTGGCTAGGATCTGGAATGGACTCTGAGAATGTGACAGAGGCCTATTCAATTGTGGTTTTCAGGAAGGATTGGAAAATTATCGGAAGATCAAAACTTTTTCAGGACTGTTATGAAAAGGCAGGTATGTGACACTGGCTGAGTTGAACTTTGAGTTGACATGGACAGGATGGGCTGAATGGCCACCCTCTGTTTCAACCTAGTAATTCCTGGGTGGAGGGAACCTAATTAAAGGAAAGACATCCAAAATAAGATGTGAAGGATGGAAAAAAGCATTTTGCACCACTAGGTTTTCTGCTTGGGAAATAACTACAAAGCAAAGGGCCCTGTTAATTAGTTCATTATCCGGATGTTGAGGTTGCTCGCAAATAACTTTCAGATATCCAATGATTAGAATCATCAGAACAATGACCCTCCGATAAAATATTTCCAAGCTCAAAGAGAGCATCATGAGTCTGTGTGGGGCCATGAGTTTCAGGGCTAGCTGCCTTTAGTTTCATAGGCCTTCTTGGCAATGTAGCCAGAGGGAATGGCCAATTTCCACTGGTCCTTGTTTCAAGTCTGAATTATACAGTATTGAGAAATTTGGCAGACAGATGTCTGTGAGTAAATACTTTGTTTCTCTTGATGTTCAGGTTTGCAAATGATTTATTCTTGCCATTTCCTAATGTGTTTATAATTTATTCTTAACTATGTTTTTGCAGAAGTACAAACTATTTATCATGACTAGTTATAATAGTTTCCCTCTGTAACTGTGAAAGAAAGTACTTTGAGTTGCTTAGCAGTTTATGGTTCTAAAATTTCTTGAACTACTTTTGTAATAAATTGCTTTGAAGTGCAGCCACAGTTATATGTGCAAAAGAGAAATACAGATGCTAAATGGAATCTTATGTGAACATAGTCTTTTGACGGATGAATCAATGGATTTTAGAATGCACTGCAAAGAAAGAAAGAATTGGGAGAGTCAACAGAGTGGTGATGGAGCAACTGGGTAAAATTATTCACTCTGACAGTTTGATACCTTTTTGAAGAATTTAGAATTCTGAAATTAAGTAATGGTTAACATTTCCCAAAAAAACCGAGATCTAATAATGCGGTACTATCTGTGGAAACTATACAGGAAGCTGATGAGATGCCTTGACTTTTAAAATTCTCATTTGTGTTTTCAAATTACTCCTCTGTTACCTCATTCCCCTGTACTTGTTACAGCTCTACCCCTGTTTCTACAGTTCTGGGGCATCCCCAGTTTTAATTGCTCCACTGTTGGCAACCATGTCTTCAGCTGCCAAGGTACTCAACTTTTGAATTTCCTGCTTAGACCTCATTTCCTCTCTCTCTCCTCTTTTTAAGCCCTTCCTTAAAACCTACTTTTTGAATCAGGCCAGCTTTTTGCGGGAGTTGGAAAATCTAAAATCCAAAATCTTGCCGGCGGGCAGGGTATTTTGCACACAGGAAGGAAATCCAATTCAAAGGTGTCACATTTGTACAATAGCTATTCTGAGAGTGTTAACCCACAGTGAAGAAGTCACAAATTAATGCAAATATTGTTGCAGGGCAAATGAGCTCTGTTCAAGTGTCATGATCTGATTTAAAGTGAGGTGGGCTTCCTAACTACATTGCATCAATACTCTCAGGCCTCTGGCCTCCTGCAATCTGATTCTGGAGTCAACAGGCCTGACATGATCCCATTCCCACCTTCCTAGAGGGAAAGCTGAGTCTGACAGAGCCCTTCAAAGCAAGTTAAATTTTCACTTGCAGGTGAAAGTCCAGTCCTAACCTTTTGTTCACCTGTCCTAGTATCTCCCTGTGTGACTTCCATAGAATCCCTACAGTTTGACAACAGGCCATTTGGCCCAACAAGTCCACATGACTGTCCAAAGAGCGTCCCACCCAACACTTCCCAAGGTTGATCGACCTAAACTACATATCCCTGGACACTACAGGCAACTTAGTATGGCCAATACACCTAACCTGCACATCTTTGGAAGGAAACCAATGCAGACGCAAGGAGAATGTGCCGACTCTACACAGACAGTCGCCCAAGGCTGGAATTGAATCTGGGTCCCTGGGTGTTGTGAGGCAGTGGTGCTAACCGCTGAGCCCCTGTTCTGCCCAAGTATTAATGTTAACTTTTTTGATTGTTTGTCTGAAACTTGGGATGCTTGAATATATTAAAGGTCAATATAAATGCAAACGATTGTTCAATAAAGGCAAAATGCTTGAACATTAGATTTAATTTTTGTATAGAAGAGAAAGCTCCAATGTAAATGCCAAATACCAAGCCGAGAAAGCTAGGTGTTAGCAGATCAATGGATGAGGGTAAAGGTTTACCTGTCAATCAGTCTATATTTGGTGGCCCTTCGTGAATTTTTCTTTCTCATCTATGCCATCTTTACATTGCAGAGCCCAAGAAAATTAGGAGATGGGAACCCCACCTACACAGTTCACCTCCTGTTAGATTAAATCCAAATCCTTGCTGCACCCATTTCACGATCCTCAATCACTAAAGTCAGCTGGAGCAAGCCTGAAGCTCAGAATGGTAATCCTTGAGATGCTATATATTAGAGGTCACATGTAGTTTAGTTTGGGAAACGCAAGGGTCTGTTTCTATGCCAAATGACTGTGTGATGATGACAGCATAGGACAGATATTTGCATACAATTGTATTTCAATTCAGGCAATCTGGGGTTAAATGATTCACCATGTGGAAGACACCAGTTTAACTGCAGGCAATGTTAATGTGATTCTAGTTTGCACATTTTGTTAAACAACTAACTGTTCCTTAACAAGGACAGCAGCAACCTTAATGTGTGGTCCTCCAACTCACACTGAAGTATCATGCAACATTAGCACTACATCCCACAGTCATCAGGATGAGGGAGGGAGAAAAACAAACTTTACTGAGTTACTGTACAATCTGCCTTTACTCTGGGGAAGAAAACCTTCCTCTGATATTTCATCACTTACACAAGTCTAGGCCACTGAAAGGAAAGTCTTGTCCCCAAAGTTTCCTGAACTAACTTTTCATAAATAAGCAAACGTCATCAAATCCCTGCAGTGTGGAAACAGGCCGTCCTGCCCAACAAGTCCACACTGACCCTCCAAATCCATCACCCTATATCCCACATCCTAGACCACTATGGGCAATTTAGCATAGCCAATCCACCTAACCTGCACATCTTTGGACTGTGGAAGGAAACCAATGTAGACACAAGGAGAATGTGCAAACTCCATACAGACAGTTGCCCAAGGCTGGAATTGAACCCAGGTCCCTGGCACTGTGAGGCAGTAGTGCTAACCACTGAGCCGCCATGCTGCCCTTCTAAATGGATGTTTCTGCGATTCTTGTTGAAATGTCACCTTGACAGAGACCCACCCATTACCATTACAAATCCACTTGAATATCGGTGATGAAGTGTAAGATGCACGTACAGTGCTGAAGGGAGAACTGGTATCCACCAGATAATTGTTATGCCCAATGAGAGTGGTGAAGATTTGAAACACTGCAAGCTATTTCACCGAGCACATGACAAGCTGTAGGCTAAATGCTGGTTTGATCACTTGCCCATCAAGTTCTGCACAACCTACTTAATGAGCAACTTAACAGCTGAAGTTTCTCAAAAAATTGGATTTTATTTTCGATTTATTTTGCTTGCACCAGTTTTCTTTAAAGCTTCAGAATTTTCATTGACATTTGAATTGTGGTCAAAATCAAAATATATTTTCAAGTTATGTCCCAACATGATACTAAACCACTTACCAAAAACGCTTTCTGCAGGGAATGTGCAAAATAAATTATCTAAATTTGGCTGACCTATTCACATTGGGAGCTATCCAGAATCAAGACGGGCAAGCAAGATTCAGGTCAATGATACTGTCACGGAACAAAAACAGAAGTTGCTGGAAAAGCTCAGCAGTTCTGGCATCATCTGTGAAGGAAAAAAATCAGTCAATGTGTCGGGTCCAGTGACCCTTCCTCACATATTTTCAAGGATGTAGTTTCAGAGGTGTCACTCAGAGAGTGAGGTTTCAGTTTGACGTGTACACCTTGTTGTCTCATTGTAGGTAGGCTGATATATTTTGAGTGACATTCCAATGCCTGATTTAAATAGCACGGTTTCCTCTCTTTTTGGTCTTTCGTCAGCCAGAATTACAAATCCTCTTCTTAAACTACAGTTGAAATGGATGAGAACTCTGGTAACAGATAAATATATGCATGTACCTATCTATAGTTTTATACATTGGGTTTGGAAAACTTTGCTACTGCTTTTTCTTGTTTAAAGTTTGGCTTCTGAAAACAAAACTTCCATTGTTTTCTGGTTTACCTGCTAAAGGTTTAATCTAAAATCTAAGCTCATTTAACCTCCAAGAGAGCATGACAATCCATCACACTTGTGGTAATTGTACAAACACAATGCTCTGCTGCTTTGACAAGTGTTTTCATTTCATTTACCTCTGCTAAATGTTTCTGTCTAAAAGCTTTGCTCTGCAGCATGCTTGTACTTGCAAGGGAAAGCTGAAAAGTGGAACAATATTTTTTATTTGCACCTTGACCCTTTCTCTTGCTGTGCCCTGTCTGAAACAGTGGGGAACTATGAAAACAGATCCCTCCAGCTCAAAGGCTGTGAATTGTTTTGACACTAAACTTGCCCTGGCTGAAGTAAGAACTGAACCGCGAGCTTAAGTGTGGATGCAGAGAACTCCCCAGTAGCCTGGTGTAATTTACAAGCCCATAACCTCAAGATTTGATGCCTTGTAGCTGTTATATTAACTGATTTCATTTGGAGCCAAAGACCAGTGTCCTACAATTGGCCTTTCTCTCTTGAATTTGGCCGGGTTGGAGTTCTTTTTCATTATATGACAACACTTGCTGCAGGCCTGTGTGTGTGTGTGTGTGGATAATTGGACTTTTCTCCAGCGCCCAAGTGGTTGCATATTCCATTGGCAGTCTCTGGAGTCTGCGTTGAAGATGGGCTGTGAAACGGCACTCCAACAAGGAAGTGTCACAATCTTGAGCAGAGGAATTAATTTTATACGGTGTTTGTAATTTGGGTCTCATGTTTGTAAGCAACTTGGAAAGATAAAGTTTTCTTTACAAAGGTAGTGATTTGAAGGAGACTGGATTCAGTGAGTGATGGAAGCAGAGACCTCTGCTGGATTTGGCACAATCATCTGAATTGCATCCTGAAGCAATGCAATGTCAGATTATTGTATGAATGTGGAATATCTTAGATCATAGAATCCCTACAGTGTGGAAACAGGCCTTTTGGCCCAACAAGTACACACTGACCTTCAGGGTATCCCACCCAGACCTATCCCCCTATTGCCTACCTAATCTACATATCCCTGAACACTACAGGCAATTTGGCATGGCCAATGCACCTAGCCTGCACATCTTTAAACTGCAGGAGGAAACCAGAGCACTGAGAGGAAACCCACACAGACACAGGGAAAATAGGTCTCCACACAGACGGTTGCCCAAGGGTGGGATCGAACCCGGGTCCCTGGTACTGTGAGGCAGCAGCGCTAGCCACTGTGCCAGACTCAAAGACAAATTCCCCACGTGTTAACTTGGTTGTTGGAGCAAGAAGACAGTCAGGGAGAGAGAAACCGAACTTGCAGTGTCTCCCAGAGTACTATTTACCATTGAGGAGAAAGATGAGGCAAAAATACACTTCTTACTGTTTTGTGAACAGCTTCCCTAGTAGACACACCAATTGACAGCAAGATGAGAAAAGAAATAACAGGCAGAAAATGCAAATATATCTGTACCAACTCCCTAAGGTCATACTCGTTATGCAGTAAGCTGCCGCCTGATCTAAGAAACGTGCCCCTTCAGTATTTATTCTACAGTGGTGTACTCTCTGCCACTAATCACCAGACAGGCCCAAAACCGAGGAGGATTAGTGGCAACAAATCTTACCCAGCACCACATACTGGTGGAGGTGGTAAATACCACAAGGTGCCTGGAGTGGGAAAATATCTCCATTATTCTATGAAACTGTTACTAATTTTGGTTCAAACTTACAGGGCATATTTCTAGCAATATGAGAATTCTTATGTCTAAAATGTTATCAAAACAGTACTGTTTCTGACTGGATTTACTTTTTTTTTTGAACAGGAGAATATCGTAGCTGAATCAGTGCCCACTAAATTATCTGCAAGTACCTTCCAGCAGCCAGAACTTCACTTCCACAATGAGAAATCAGGTAGAAACATTAGAAATTACCTCCCTGTATACCACCTGATTTTGTTTGGGGTTCTGTCCAATGTAGAGATGGACTGCCTCATTTTGAATAATTCACACTGGCTTAACTTTATTCTTGGGGTGGGGTGGGGTGTAAGCAGTATGCGTGGTAAGAATAGACAATTGCTAAAATAGACAATATAGATGCATTCTGTGATCAAAAAGGTAAAGAGTTTTTTTTATGCCATTCAGGGTTCCAAATGGCAGCTTGCTGGCATATCAATTAGTGGATATAACAGAAATAGCAGAGTGAGAAGTCAGAGGTTGAGATTCTGCATTGGTCTAACCTCCTGGTGTTTTCATTGTATTTGCAGTGTGGTTGGTTTGAACTTTCAGAAGTGCCACAGTTTGGGTACATGCGCTGTCTTGACCCTTGCTCCCAATCGACAGAGCTATGGACTAAAGTGATCTCCCAAAATTAATTTACAAAGTTGAATGAGATATATTAGGCTACATTTTTTAAAAAATAGTCAAGACTCTCTCCCATATCCCCAAAAACACAGACTTTATTAAGGTAGTGCATCAATGTCTATTTCTCCTTCCCACAGTACTTTTTCAACTTGGGTAGATAACATCAGAACAAAAATAAATGTGCCATTTACGATAGAATCCGACAGTGGAATATAATAGTTGACCACATTATTTACAGATCAGGACAGACTGAACAGAACGTTATAACTTCTAATCACAAAACAGATGCAGAACTTTGCGAGACGAACAGGCACTTCTCATCACAGAAGTTACGTCAAAGTATTCATAATTTCTGTGACTTGAACAAATAGATATGAAAACAAATGGCAGTTGAGAGATTTGTCAAACTCGATGGGAGTTTCTCACCACAACATTGAGACCATTCTTTCAGATATCAACATTTCAATACAAAATTTAATCATCATTAGTCATATTGATTTCGAAATAATTGTTCCAAAACTAATTTGGCTTGATTTTCAGTTGGTGTAGTTGCATTTTAACAGTTGTTTTTCAGATAATGAGGGAGTTGACTTTTTGAGTTTTAAGATTACAGATAAAGATGGCTCAAATGGAAACTTTTTAAAAATGTTGGGCCTCTAACCTTATTTGCAAAGAGTAAGTAAGTAGGAAATTGTTTTTGTTCTTAAAGTTGCTGAAGAAGCTCAGCAGGTCCAGCAGTATCTGTGAAGGAAAAAATAGAGGGGCACCAGACCCGAAACGTTAACTCTGTTTTTTCATTCACAGATGCTGCCAGGCCTGCTGAGCTTCTGCAGCAACTTTGTTTTTGTTCCTGATCTACAGCATCCACAGTTCTTTTGGTTTTTTTTAAAGTAGGAAATGAAGTTGCTGCTACACTTGCCATTTGAAAAAAAGTGCTTGAAACAAATATTTTGAAGAGAAAACTGTCAATAATCTTGCGCAGTTATCTAACAGTAACCCTAATTCCAAACTATTGGTGAGTCTCTTCTGGAATACGGTGTCCAGTTCTGGTCGCCCAGTTATAGGAAGGATATGATTATGCTGGAGAGGGTTCAGAAAAGATGGACCAGGATGTTGCTGGGTATGGAAGGTTTGAGTTATAAAGAAAGGCTGGATAGGCTGGGACTTGTTTCACTGGAACGCAGGAGGTGTAGAGGTGACCTGATAGAATTTTTGTAAAATAGTGAGAAATATAGATATAATTGGTAATTGCCTTTTCCCTAAAATGGGGAATCTCAAGAGTAGGGGATACATTTTTAAGGATAAAAGAGAGAGATTTAAAAAAGACATGACGCAGTTTTTATTTTTAAGAGGGTGGTTCGAGCGTGAAATGAATTTGCTGATTAGGTGGTGGATGCGGGTACAATTACAACGTTTAAAAGACGTTTGGAGAGATAAGGGCCAGGAGAAGGCAGGTGGGACTAATTTAGTTTGTGATTATGTTCAGCATGGACTGGTTGGACCGAAGTGTCTGTTTCCGTGCTGTATGACTCTCTGCAGTCAATTCGTTAGGACTGGAATGAGGAGATACACATAAACACTTGTTTTCCTATCTTTTTTTAAAATTTGCTTCAAATTATTAGTAAAACAATTTTACGAGCTTGGCTGAGATTAAATAACTCCACACTTACCAGGGATTGAATCTGAAAACGTTCTAAATTGGCACCTCAGAGCTTGATTTTCTGTATCTCTCTCTTCCAGTGGTTTGGAAGGTTGGCATGGCTTGCAGAATGCAGCATGTAGACCGCCCACTGTCTTCCTACTACCTCTGGCCTCTCTTATGGTTTCCAGCGCATAGGAGAGGTGCTGGATGGCCCACCCATCCTGGGGCCTCTTATATGGGCAATTAACAACCACTAAGGACTTTGCGATGACCCTGCCACTACCTTATCTGTGTCAGGAAGATGACCACGCCAAATGGCAGGCCTAGCAACTTTCACTTCCTGGGCAGGATCTCCAGTTGGATCTTCAGTATTCAACGTTGGCATCCTAGAGGTCCTCCTTTTCCCGATACACCCTTTCTCCCATGCACTGCTGGGATTATAGAGCTGACAGCCATCAGTCACCAGCAGCTGTCTCAGACAGGACCTCCTCCAGACATGCTTTCTGGTGAAACTTCAATAAAATCTGCTCCCAAATGGTCAAAGGACAGTGACACTCTGGAGAGTGGGCATGCCGTTGACTTTTTATCCCCCCAGGTGATCAGGGACCATAATGCCTCATAAACCGCATCCAAATGGCTCAGTTCACCAGCTGAATTTGCTGTATTTTCTTCTCACTGAGGTAAATGTTCCACAAATGTTACTTAAATGCTGTCTTGCTATGTGTGCGAGCTTGACCTAACTCGGTATCACAGTTGAGGGCGTTTTGACTGATTTTATTTCCCTGATAGGTGCCCCAATCGAAGTCCCCCAAACTGCAGAGCTCGAATACCAAACTGAGAGCCTCCTTGTCCTGGTGCCATTAAGATTGGAGAGAGAAAAATTAGCAAATATTTGCACAATTTTTTTTTAATTATCGAAGCGCACATCAATTTTCATATCAAGATTCTTGAAAAAGTATGTTGAAACATTGCAGATGTTTAATGCTTTATTCTATGGCTCTCTCGTAGGAAAACAGCCTGCATGTAGTCAATTGATTTATTAAAATGTGGTGCATTCAGTGAAATTTCAAACTTCATTTTCATTATAATGTATCAGTAAAATAAGATTTTGTACTCAATTGTGTTAAAGTCTCGATCCTGTTTTTCTTCGTCAGAGAGACTAGACTGGCCAAAGAACGTGCTGGTGAACATCTTTTACACTGGGTGACACTAGACAAAATTACTCTCAGAAATCATTTGCCATAGTTGTTTCTTTTTTTTTCTGTGTAACACTAGGAGGCATCTCATCCTCAGCAAAATTAAACTAAGAAGTAGCCAAAGGTAATACAGTCTGCTTGAATCATAGTTTCTGTCAAAATATATAAAACATTATCACCCCATATGTTGCTCACTAAGTAAGCAGTGCGCGAGTGGTAATCAATCATGATGTGGACAGAAAAGGAGAAACAAACTTATGGAAAATTTATGCAAATTTTTGCAATTGTTTTGCAGATTTAAATTGGAGCACAAATGCTAGATTCAAACAAATGTCAGGTGAATACCAGACGGGTGAAGATGCGTTTTCCTTATTTAAAGCAGGTAAATGAATAACTTAGAGGTGAATTATTAATGAAGTAACATTAGTGATGGTACAACAGTTGGTCCATTGCACAAATGTATGCAATTTCCTCACATCCTTGGTCATCTATCATAGAATTTCTCCATATGTAAGCATCAAAATTGTGATAGGTAATCTGAAATAATTAACAATGTGCCTGCCAATGGTCACGCGTACCACTTTACTGGCTAACAGGTCAGTCAGCTGTCTAGTTGTTCCCACTGTCTCATGGTCTAAATAAATTTTTTTGAGCTCAAAATCTAACAAATATTTGAAAAAAAATTAATCCACGTGTCTGTATTTGCACTGAATGAGTTGGCTTCTCCCTTTTGACATGTTTTCAGAAAAGCCAACTGATTTCGTCCAACAAAATGAGCTGGAAAGCTCTCTGCTGAATGTAGTCCTTATTAGCCACTTTTCTATTATGACGGAATAAAGGAAATCGTAGATTAGAATTCTGATAGTGTGGAAACCGGCCATTCAGCCCAACGAATCCACACTGACCCTCTGAGGAATATCCCACCCAGATCCAACACCACCCCACCCTGTCCCCTAACCCTGTATTTCCCATGGCTGATGCACCTAATCTACGCATCCCTGAGCACTGTGGATAATTTAGCATGGCTAATCCACCTAACTTGCACATCTTTTGGATTGTGGGAGGAAACCAGAGCATCTGGAGAAACCCGTGCAAACACTGGGAGAACGTTCAAACTCCACGCATAGAGACACCTGAGGCTGGAATCAAACTGGGTCCCTTAAGCTGTGAGTCAGCAGTGCTAACCACTGAGCCACGCAGAAGGCAATAGCAACATAATTTTCACATTTGTTTGTCACACCTGGTAAGAGTGTAAGACATTTGAACAAAGACCAGCTCTAATTAGCAGATTGGCTAACTTTAATATGAGGTGATGCAAGATGGAGTAAAAGTATATGCATGGGCTTCCCACACGACTCATTGCTTAAATCATTATATTGCTGAACTGCACAAACCAGCGGCTTTTGTACCTTCCCTATTTTACAGTCTTGGCTGGAGTAGCACCTGCTGGTGCTGTGATAGGTTTTGGTGCATTGGGTTAGTGAGAGACAACATATCACACAGCAACTCTTCCTTTTGATCCATATTCACTGTGTCCCTGATCAAAGGTAGCTGTAGCAAGACAGTAATTCAGGTTTGAGTGTAAAGCCATTATGTTTGAATAAGATTGTCACGATTCACTTTCTGTACTCATGAGTAAGGCATTCGAGAATAACTGACTGCTTGAGAACTGTAGTTAGTATAAATCAGCCACTGCTGGGAAGGGAAGAACACGTGAGTGTCCAGCATCTACTAGCAGTTAAAACTATTTGACTATAATCACTGAACACTTCAAGTTGCCAGAGAGACCGGCTGAATTTTTGACTGCATATTAAAATGAATTTGTAGAATCCCTACAGTGTGGAAGCAGGCCGTTCGGCCCATTAAGTCCACACTGACCCTCCAAAAAAGCATTCCATCCAGACTGACCCCATCCTTGTAGCCTTGTGTTTCCCAAGCCTAGCCCATCTAATCTACACATTCCTGGACAATATGGGCAATTTAGCATGGCCAATCCACCTAACATGCACGTCTTTGGCCTATGGGAGGAAATCGGAGCATTCAGAGGAATCTCAAGCAGACATGAGGAGAATGTGTGCAAACTGCACATAGACAGTGGAATTGAACCCAGGTCCCTAGCACTGTGAGGCAGCAGTGTTAACCACTGAGTCACTGTGCCACCCCAAATTATTGGAGTCATGTCACCAATAAGGTTTCAAATGAGATGTTTTGTGAATTTACACACATGCATTTTAACTGTTGCTCAAAAATGCTTAGTTTTTTTTTCCTCACTCCCCTTCTGACTAATTTGCTCCCATCTTTTGCAAAGAAAATGTCACCATTCAACCATAAAGGTAAAGTTGCCATAGTCCTCCTGGGCTTACAGGCCTGCTGTCTCATTGGAGAGAGACAACTGGTGCTGGTTTAACCTGAGGGTCACCATGCCTCAGGCAAGGGGAGAGGTTGAGAAGCAGAGTCCTTTGTGTAGCCTGAGCTAGTGTGGGAATTGAAGCCATACTGTTGGTATCACTGTATCGCAAACCAGCTATCTAACCAGCTGAGCTAACAGTCAGGACACTAATCCCAATTCCGTCATCCTCCCAACATCCACATTTTTATTCGAGGTGGTACATTAGTAAGCAGCAGGAGGCTATACTTTTTTTTTTCTCCTTCCTAATCCTTCCATATTGAGGCATATTGGCAACTAACAACATAGACTATGTAAGAAAACCAGGACAATTCTTTAGTCTTTGTGGCTCGGCAACTCACTACCATGAACAACATCAGCCATCAGGAATGCTCCAAAATGCCCCCAAGCTAAAGATTATATGAGGAATTTGCTTTTCATGTGTGAGACATGTAAGCAATGGTGGCATATTGTAGCAATCTGGAGTCAGTATCTGAAGTTGAACATTGAGTTGGTCCAGCCACATAAATGTTGAAGTTATTGGAAAAGGTCAGAGGCGGGGTACTCCACAGTGGGCAAGTCACCTCAAAAACCTCTCCAGTACTTACAAGGCAAAGATCTGAAGTGTGATGGAATACCCTCAGTTTCAACAATCAAGAAACTGGGAATGGTCAAAGGAGCCCACTAATCACCACTTTGTTTACTCGTTCAGACATCTATGCCAAGGTGATATCTGCAGGCGGTTTTACTGTAACTCCAAGTTGTTTTAGCACAATGTCAAATTCTCTTCTGTCACAGAGCATCATGACTTGGACATATATTGGTTAATAGTGTCTGTGGGATCCTGGGTTTCATAAAGGCAAGAAATGAGTACAAACATAGGAGAGTTATATTGAACGTATATAAATTTTAGAGCTCGCTTAAGGATTCCATCGAATTCTGGTTGTCCTAATAGAAATGAATGCCATTATTTGTTAATTCCTCACTTAAGGTCTTAGATGCTCTTTGAAATTGTGACCTTAAGCGAGACGACTTTAAATAAATTAAAGGTTCTTTTAAGAATCCATATCAAAGCCTGAGTTAGGGTTTCTCGGTCAGTGCTTGAAGGGTTAGGTTGATGACTGGTTTGTAGTTTTCAAGTTAATATTGGATTGTGACCAACCAAAATAGACAGACACCCATGAGTCAGTGGGGATGTTTGATCCCTTTATAAATGCTTTCAGGAGATCTCAGTCTGCCCAAGACTGAGCTGGTACACTGGAGGCAATCGTGAATTTTGTGTCTATTATCTACTTCCAATGAGACGAGGCTCTTAAAATACAGAAAATGGTCCACATTTCCAGGATCTCATCACTGATATTAACTGATAATCCTTATTGTTTTCACCAAAATGGTCAGAATGTCTCTTGGCAGAGAGGCCAAGGACCTCTGAGCAGGTCTAACACACATCTAGTGGCTGAACGAGCATGTAAATTAGGAGCAGGAGTAGGCTATTTGACCCCTTCAAGCCATTCAGTAAGATCATGAAGTCAACTCCCCTTTCCTACCTCGTCCCTGACTCCCTGTTTTCAAATGTCTACCTACCTTTATCTTAAAATTATTAATTAACCCTGCCTCTATTGTTCCCTGAGGAAGAGAGTTTCAAAGCCTCCTGACCTTCCAGAAATAATTTCTCCTCCTCTACATCTTAAAGGTAGCCCTTTATTTTTAGAACGTGACCGCTGTGCTGAATGGGGGAGTAGGGCCAGTACCATTAAAGACTTCAAAGGGAGAAGGTGTTCCTGCTTGTAAAAGGAACAAGAATTCAAGGGTGTAGATTTAAAGTAATTTATGTAAGACAAGGTTGATGTGTGAAAAGAAAACATTGTCTCTTAGTGAATAGTTAAGATCTGGAATGCATTGCCTGGAAATATGGTGAAGGCAGGTTCAATTGAGGCATTCAAGAAGGCACAATCAGGATGCCAGTGTTGGTCTAGATGCACTGCAATGTTTTAAAGCTGATGTGGGTGCAAGGGGTGCCAGTCTTTGGGCAGATACCTGCTAAGTGTTGAAGGACATCTCCAGAAGATGTTGGAGAAGGGGATGAAGGCAGTGTGATTCACTGACGGGAACCTGGCTGTCCTGGTGGACAGGGTGGTTGAGAAGAAAGATGTTCTTTACTCCAAGATCACCAGAGGAGACCATGTCACCAGATCCTGCCAGCTAGGTCTGAGTCAGGTCAGTGCTGTCTCTATGGTGTGGGGACAGAAATGCCATAAAAAGATCAATTATCTTCATCGCTCTGCTGGGGCAAGTGCTACACTCTTCTCTTCCCCCACCCTGCATTCACTCTATCTCTACCACTGTGTCACTATTGGCCGCAGCATCTTCCCTCAATTGCTCTCCCATCTCAGCCTCCCACACAACTGACCTTGCATGACTTCTGTATTGTCTCTTTGGTCCTTTGTTACATCTCCTCACCTTTGTGAGAATGGCAGAGCATGAGCTTTGGTGGCAGGTGGGTACAGTAGCAGAGCGAGTGGTTGAGATACTGGAGAGAAGCTAGTGGCACTTACACTGGCTGAGTGGATTAGATCATTGACTTTCTTTCAACATCATTGTTTCCTGGGGGAATGCACAATGTCCTGGTATCATAGCCTCAATTGTTGTTTCTGGGGGAAGAGGAAGTCCTGCCTGTCCATCACTGTGTCCAACAGGACCTCCAGGTCCCTGCGTGCACAGCAGGATGCCAGATTTACGCCTGTCTGCCATGTCTGAGGCAGATGAGGAACTGTGCAAGGTAGATGTGGACTGACCGTGCCAATCTAGCTTTTAAAGATGGAGTGGATGTAACAGACGCTGGTGAATTCTGAGATATTTGCATGTGTGGAGAGTTCTCCTGGGACATGCGGTAAGATGGAACCGGAACCTGATGTGACAGACACAGTAGGGGTTGGTAGTTAATGAGGCAAGTTTCGTAAGTGACGTCAAGGAAAATTTGCTGGACCTCACAGCGCAAATCCCTCCAAAAGACTTTACATAACTCGGAGTCAACCAAAAAAAAAATTCCTCTCAGCCGTACGATTGAGGAGAAGCAACATGGATTTATGGAAGAAAAATCATGTTTGGCAAACCTGCTGAAGTTTTTTGAGGATGTCATGTAGAATACATAAAGGAGAACAAGTGAGTGTGATGCATTTAGAATTTTAGAGGCTTTTGATCAGATCCCACACAAGTTAGTGAATAAAATTAGAACATATGGGTTTGGGGGTATTATGAGACCATAAGACAAAGGAACAGAATTAGGCTATACAAACCCATCAAGTCTGCTCTGCCATTTAATGATGGTTGATATTATACTGGTGTAGATTGAGATTTGGTTAACAGAGTTGGAATAAATGGGTCCTTCTCAGTATGGCAGCCTCTACATCTGTGGTACCACAAGGATCGGTGTAAGGGCCACAACTGTTCACAATCTTTATAAATTATTTCAATGTGGGGACCAAATGTAATATTTTCCAGATCTTCTAATGACATATAACCAAGAAGGCATTTGAGTTGTGAGGAGGACAGAATATGACATCAGGAGGACTTTAAGAGATTATGTGAGTGGGTAAGAACACAGCAGACAGATATAATACGATTAAGTGTGAATTTATTCACTTTGGTAGGAAAAAAACATAGGAGAGGGTAGGTTTTAAATGGTGAGAAGTGGTTGGGAAGTATTGGAGTCCAAAGACCAGGGTGTGTTTGCTCATGAGTGACTAAAACCTAGCATACAAGTACAGCCAGCAATTTGGAAGGCAAATGGTATTTATCACCAGGAGATTTTCAGTACAGAAGTAAAGTTGTCTTGTTGCAATTTTGTACAGCCTTGATGGGATCAGACCTGGAGTGCTGTGTTCACTTTTGATCTCCTTTCCTAAGGAAGGATGTATTTGCAATAGAGGGGTTGCAGCAGATTTTACCAGACTAATCCCTGGGAAGGTAGGATTGTTTTATGAGGAGAGATGGAGGAAACGGAGTGTGTATTCTCCAAAGAATGGGAAGTATCTTCTGACCTAGAAGTAGGGATGTAGACGTTGCATCACAAGAGCTCCCAATCTATCCATTATGATGGCAGTGGCTTATACACGAGTTACAAGTTTGAAAAAAAGAACAAAGAAAACTTACAGCCCAGGAACAGGCCCTTCGGCCCTCCAAGCCTGTGCCGATCCAAATCCACTGTCTAAACCTATCGCCCAATTCCTAAGGATCTGTATCCCTCTGCTCCCCACCTACTCATGCGTCTGTCCAGACGCACCTTAAACGAATCTACCGTGCCTGCCTCTACTACCTCTGCTGGCAACGCGTTCCAGGCACCTACCACCCTCTGTGTAAAGTACTTTCCGCATGTATCCCCCTTAAACTTTTCTCCTCTCACCTTGAACGCGTGACCCCTCGTTATTGAATCCCTCACCCTGGGAAAAAGCTTATCTCTATCAACCCTGTCTATACCCTTCATGATTTTGAAGACCTCAATCAGGTCCCCCCTCAATCTCCTTTCTTCTAATGAAAACAATCCTAACCTACTCAACCTCTCTTCATAGCTAGCACCTTCCATACCAGGCAACATCCTCGTAAACCTTCTCTGTACCCTCTCCAAAGCTTCCACATCCTTTTGGTAACGTGGCGACCAGAACTGTACACAGTATTCTAAATGCGGCCGAACCAAAGTCTTGTACAATTTTGACATGACCTGCCAGCTCTTATACTCAATACCCCGTCTGATGAAGGTAAGCATACCATATGCCTTCTTGACCACTCTATCCACCTGTGCAGCCACCTTCAGGGTACAATGGACCTGAAATCCCAGATCTCTGGGAGATGAGGACTCTTTACATTTCCAGAATGAAGACTGATAATCATAGGAATTAGAGTTTGGGAATCATTTTGCTTTTCCAACTCTTTCATTATTAATCCAACTCTACTAACAGACTGGTGTTATAAAACCTTGCGAGCAGAAATGACTGCTTGCAACTGGATAATCAATGGTTAAAAGAATAGCAGTGCCCAAAGGGAAAAATCTGGATCCTTCTTCCTGAATGTGCATATCTTTATAAAGTGCAGGATTCCAAACCTTTATTATAATTATTTAAAAATGTGATTTTTTTTTTTCATAAACTACTTCTATTCAAGAGGCTTCTGCTTTAATGTGTGACATCCTGTTTTTGAAGGTTGTAAGGAACTGGATTGCAGCCAGAAAAGGAAAACAAGACCCAGGTAATTTACATGCCCTAAATAGCTGCTTAAATATCTAATGTTTATCAAGATAATTGTGCATATAAAATGCACAACGTGCTGTATGATGTATTGAAATACTCCATGCATTTAGATTACCATCAATCTGATTTACTGCTATCTCCAGCACATTAATCAACCATGGCTGGCTCCCAGTGGATGCTGAAAGAAATGTAATAAACTAGTTAAGTGAGCTCTGCAAATTAGTTGAAAAGCTAGCTGTGTAAAGTAGTGCTTGGAATGAGACTTGCTTATCTGACAAATGCCATACACAATGGGTAGCTTCTGGCTGCACCAATATCAATTCTCATTGATTTCCTTTTTGGCTCTTCTTTGAAACCTAGCCGAGACTGACGGCAGTTTAGACAACAAGGTGTAGAGCTGGATGAACACAGCAGGCCAAGCAGCATCAGAGG
>JAHRHZ010000031.1:16652073-16674504 GCA_024137785.1 Ginglymostoma cirratum
CAGCTCTACACCTTGTTATCTCAGATTCTCCAGCATCGCCAGTTCCTTCTATCTCTGGCAGTTTAGACATCTGCTTTTACTGTATATTTTATCTGATTTTAACTCTTAAAGGATTAAAAAAAAAAGTCTTGGCTGTAGTGCAAGATAAATGGGATCACTTTGGGCTCCTAGTAAATTCGTCATTTTACATTCCATTCTGTTAATGTCAATGGATCTAAATATCATACATTACCAGTGTGTAACAAACAGCAAGTATAGTTTTGCCTGTTCTATAGTGGCCCAAGAGAACCTTCTACTCTATAAAATGTTATGGATTTTACACCATAGCTGCATAATCTAATGGAGTTCAACTTTGGAAATCGATCATAACTGACTGACAAATTTGTCCAATTCAGCTTTGTAAATTGAAATACAACAGTTGTTTCATGACAGATCAGATTCTTTGAAGCACAATACTTTCTTTATTCTTGTACACAATCAAAACTGTCACAGCATCACAATGTCTCAAAACGCTTTTCAGCTAATGAACTACTTGTCAAGTGTAGTCACTGTTGTAATATGTGGAACACAGCAGCCAGTTTGTATAGGGTGAGATTCAACAAACAGCAGTCAGATAAAATTAAGAAAAGATTTACAAAAATATTGCCAGATTGAAGGGTTTGAGCTATAGGGAGGAGCTGAATAGACTGGGGTTATTTTCCATGGAACGTTGGAGTCTGAGGGGTGACCTTAAAATCATGAGGGGCGTGGAAGGGATGAATAGTCAAGCCCTTTTTCCCTAGGGTAGAGAAGTCCAAAACTAGAGGGCATAGGTTTAAGGTGAGTCGAAAAAGATCTAAAAGGGACAACATTTTCACACAGAGGGTGGTGCATGTATGAGCTACCAGAGGAGGTGGTGGAGGCTGGTACAATCACAACATTTAAAAAGTATCTGGATAGGTATATGAATAGGAAGGATTCAGAGATATGGGCCAAATGCTGGCAAATGGGACTGGATTAATTTAGATTCTCTGGTCAAAATGGAAGCGTTGGACCAAAGAATCTTTTTCTGTGCTGTACATCTCGATGACTCTAAATGGTCAACGCAACTGTTTTTCTTGCCAGTTGATTTGTAATTTGGTCACCCGATGTACAAATCTCTTACAATGCTGGCACAATTTAAATACATGCCTTTCTCTCTATCAGGTCATACTCTAGTACCTCTGCTGAAGATGCTATTAAGAAAGCAGAAGTGCCTCCGACTCCCCCACCGAGACTTCCAAAGACTCACTCCAGAGCCTCTTCTCTGGACCTAAATAAACTTTTCCAGCAAGGTAACCAAGGTAAGTCATCCTTCCATTGTACGTGAACTATGTTGCGGAAGCTCCCTGTTGCTTTTAGTCCACATTTATGAAGCAAAAAGAATAGCTCCTAATTATTTATATCACAGGAAAGGGGACTTCACTACACTTTTCGTATAATTTTACCCAAATGCACCTTTAACCTATTTATGCTGCATGTTATAACGCATCATCTTGCATATTAGAATTTAGTGGTTTGTGCCCGGAATTATGCTTTAATGCCCAACATAAACATATCGCACACTTTCCACATATTACAACAATGACTACACTTGACAAGTATTTAGCTGAAAAGCATTTTGAGACATTGTGATGTTGTGACAGTTTTTGATTGAAGCGCAACACTTTCTTTGTTCTTGTACACAAAGGATCTGGTCTGTCATGAAGCAACCGTTACATTTCAGTATGCAAAGCTGAATCGGGCATATTTGTTCTGAGGAAGGGTCAGTGGACCCAAAATGTTAACTCTTGACTTTTTATTTCCTTCACAGATGTTGCCAGACCTGCTGAGCTTTTCCAGTAACTTCTGTTTTTGTTCCTGATTTATAGCATCCGCAGTTCTTTCGGTTTTTATAAAAATATCACATCTTGACCAAAAACAAAATTGCTGGAGAGGCTCAGCAGGTCTGGCAGCATCCGTGAAGGGAAAAACAAAGTTAACGTTTCGGGTCCGGTGTCCCTTCCTCAGAACATATGGTCACATCTTGACCATCATTTGAAATCTTCAAAGCTTTACAAAAAAGTCTGTCTCCTGTTGTGTATCATCCAGTTATATTTGTCTCCTTATGGCATAATGTCCATAAAAGACATACCTATAGCTCAACAGGTTGTTAGGTTAGTCGGGTCGGTCTTCGCTAGGTAGATGAGCTAGATCGTGTCAGTTTTATTGCCACTTTAGTCTGAATTCTGCTGGGTCACACTAATATTTCCAAAAATTGCCTAAATTAGTGCAAGGGATCGAGGAGTCCCAAGCACAAGTTATTTGTTGTGCAAATCAATCTTTCACAATCTTTGATTTAAAAACATTGTGCTGAAATGGATTACCCCAAAGCAGAAGTTCTTGGTCCCAGCTGGCATGCTGATCTCAAATAGAAAATGACAAAAGCACTTAAAACCACTGGTTTAGAGAGGAAGGATTGGACTGAATTCTCATTCTCAATTGGCATTCGTTAGCATATTTCTGGAAGTTCCTGTATCTGGATGTTAGATAAAGAATAGCAGGATTGTTGATGATACTGGCATGGTCAAGTTTATTGACATTTACGACCAGGTTTTGCATTGAAACAAGGCACCAAAGAATACCAATGTGGCCTTGAAATGTGTTTCAACAGTGGCTCAATACGTTAAGTGTGCATTCAGAATTTAAAAATAAAAAGCTTTTATTCTTTAGATCCCCTGATACAAGTTGCAAGAAACATTGTGATGCCACCAGCATAATGTGTTCCTGATTGAGCCATGGACGAGAGTGAGGGGAGCTGAGATGAAGTGATTATCCCTGTGAGAGGACATTTAGGATAGGATGCATGGTGTGCAAGAGCTTGAAGAAAAGCAAAGAAAGAGATGAATTTTAAAAAATATCCAGTCATTAGGGGAGGTTTATCTAATGCGTGCAATTAGTAGTAAACCCTTTGGCCAGGGCGAACCAGGTACGTTAGGGATTGCCCATTGCAGTTTGATTATGTAAGCATAGTAACATTCTAAGTTGCTATCAGTGATATTATTAGTTTGTACATGTCCATCATTACCATAATATCGCATGTGCGAGAAATGGGAGAAAAGGCGAGAAAATTAAAACGCCAAAATCTGAAATCTCAGAGCCTAGCTTTCTTTACCAGACCTCTGCAGTCACAAGCTGACATTGTTTAATGCCCCTACAAGTTTGCCTGCTTATTGAATCTGCTATGGCACATACCCTGGTGGAACGTAGTAGATTACTTAGTCTCTTGTGACTTTGGAGTTAGATTCTCTTGTGCTGCCCAGGGGCACTAACCTCCACAGTGTCTTCGGTCCAGGCTAGCTTTCAATCAAGATGGCCTCCTGTTGCCATCCCTCGCAAAGAGAACATTTCCTTCTCTCCTAGATGGTCTTCAGCAGAATCCCTAGGGAGGTGTCACTGCTCTGTGAGGGTCTCTTTCAGTTTGACCGCTACCTGCAGCCTGGGAGCTGCAACACACATTGAATAATGCTCATGGCTTGCAGAACATGCAGTGTTCTACATTGCTCTTTAAATATGCCATTTGGATGTTTGACCCTGGAAGGTCCAGGCGGGAATGAGAAGTTCCTGTCTGTCCCATAAGATTTGGCATCCTACTTGCCCAAGCATATGTAACAAGCTGAGAAGCATGTAATTGTAAATGAAAACCTGACCTGCTCCCAAGGTTGAAATAGCTGTCGCTTTTGCAACTAATGTCACACCTGCATTGGAATTACATTGTAGAAGATGTTCTAACTGTTGGAATCTTTTATGTAGTCATTTCACTGCAGAGCTGTTCAAAGAAACAATGTATTTGAGACTGTCACCTTTTCTTGAAACTCCATGTTATTTTCCACTTCTCTCTTGCACAGGCTGCAAAATCTTCAAGTAAGTTGCTGCCGTCTGAAAATGTAACTCCTTTAGCGAGGGTGTTGGGAGAATTTGTGCAAAACCCTTATTTCACAAGTAGAATACAGGCTGTCTGCTTACAATTGAGGCCACTCTGCCTGAAACAAACCTACTCGGGATCACTGTTTTACTCAAGTGTGCTTCTCTATACTCCATTCAGGAACTTAGTTGAGAAGTGTTGAAACTTGTGTAAGAGGACTTAAGTGTGAAAGAACTTTTCAGGCAAAGAGAAATAAGTAGGGTTTCTTCTTTTGTTTGTTGCATGCTCAACTAAATTTGTGACCAGTAGCTTCAGTGGGCTGCCAAGAGACCAAATCACTGGCTGATGTGGAACAGAAGAATGCTGATATAGCCGGACAATTAGATTTAATGTTCTACAAGACTCAGTGTCTCAGATTCAACTTGATCCAGACTACCTTTATAGTCTTGGGAGGAATTTAAATGTTCCGAAAATCTGATTTGCCTCATTAATTAGATATCTCATGTATCAGTCTCGCCTGTCGGATATTTAAAGCTGAAAAGTTTCTTTGCGTCATAAAGGCACTTCGTAGATTGTTTTGCACTGCATTTCGCTTGGAGTTTAAGCCTTAAGTTGGAGAGAAAAGATGACTCAGCTGATCATTCATTCCTGTTTCTGACAAACAAAAGGTCCTTTTTATTGTGAGTTCAGGACGAAACGTGTTTGTTCTTCTGGAAGACCGACTGAGAGATATTCTTTTATATCACATTTCCTGAACAAGCTGTGTCTGCCAAGAGAGGCAACAGCAAGTGTTTGGTGACCTATCTAAGAAGGCCTTCTGGTCCAGCAAGCTGGCAAAATAACATCCAAACCTGATCTTGTCCATCTTCAAGGACAAAAACCCATTGGTGAAAGTGGCTGTCCTTCAGAAGCCAATCTCTGCAGAGGAGACAGAGAAAATAATTTATTAATCTTTAACTGTGTGTCCTGGCTTATTCAGAGGAATGAATATTTGTACCTCTATATTACAGACTCTGTGCTAGCCAATTTTGTATCATCGTTGAATAAGATTTACTTTATAATAAGTTGCTATGTGTGTATTTATTAATGAATAATATTAAGAAATAATTATTTTAAGGAATAATGCCTGGTTAGAAGAATTGTCAGTAAATGGAGTTGAAGCCAAGATGAGATCAGCCTTACTCGTATTAAATGGAGGAGCAGACTCAAGGGGTTGAATTGCCTACTCCTCCTAGTTCTTAAGTTCTTATGAAACCTGGTTGATGATTCTTTTTATTTCAAAGCTGACACTGATAAGGTATTAAATTGGATAACTTGGTAACTAGGAAAAACATTTTCACTTCATGTTTTGACCTGTGCAGTATTGGGACTAGGCCAATAGTACTCTCCTATGGCTGTGGTCATAGCATTTGAACCAAAGTGGGCTGAACTGTTTTTTTGAATTTCTTGGAAGAAGAAATTTTCTTCTTCTCTCTAGATCTTTCTTCTTTCTGAAAGTACTGTACCTCGCTCGGATACAATGCCTTGTTAGGTGAAAAGGTAATATCCAATACCAGGGTCCTGTGCTTAAACAAAGGAGATGACAATAGGATGAGGGAGGAGTTGGCTAAAGCCGACTGGAAGCAAAGACTCTATGGTGGGACACTTGAGGAACAGTGGAGGACTTTCAAAGCAATTTTTTCAAAGTGCTCAGCAGAAGTATATATCAGTAAAAAGGAAGGACTATCGGAAAAGGAGTAATAACCATGGGTGTCTAAGGAAATAAGGGAGGCTATCAAATTGAAAGATAAGGCATACAAAGTGGTAAAGACCAGTGGGAAACTGGAAGATTGGGAAGACTTTAAACATCAACAGAAAGTCACAAAAAAAGCTATAAAGGAAAGTAAGATAGTTTACTCACATAATCTAACTCCAAATATAAAGACAGATAGCAAAAGATTCTACAAATATATAAAACGAAAGAGTGGCTAAGGCAAACATTGGTCCTTTAGAGGATGAGAAGGTGAATTTAATAATGGGAAATTAGGAAAAAGCAGAGGCATTGAACAGGTATTTTGTGTCGGTTTTTACAGTGGAGGACATGAATAACATGCCAGTAATTGATGACAAGGAGACTAAGGTAGGTGAGGACCTAGACGCGGTTATTATCATGAAAGAGGTAATGTTGGGCAAGCTAATGGAGCTCAAGGTAGACAAGTCCCCTGGTCCTGATGGAATGCATCCCAGGGTACTAAAAGATGGTGGGAGTAATAGCAAATGCACTTGTGGTAATTTTCCAAAATTCGCTGGGCGCTGGGGCAGTTCCAGCAGATTGGAAAATGGCAAATGTGACGCCGCTGTTTAAAGACTAAGGTAGACAAAAGATGGGGAATTACAGGCCAATTAGCTTAACTTCCGTAGTGCAGAAAATGCTTGAATCTATCATCAAGGAAGAAATAACAAAACACCTAGATAGAAATCGTCCCATTGGGCACATGCAGCAAGGGTTCATAAAACGTCATGCCGAACTAACTTTTTGGAATTCTATGAAGACGTGACGAGCACAGTGGACAATGGAGACGCAGTAGATGTGATGTATCCGGATTTCCAAAAGGCATTCACCAAAGTGCCGCACAAAAGGCTGCTGCATAACATAAAGATACACAGCAATACAGGCAATGTATTAGCATTGACAGAGGATTGGTTACCTAACAGGAAGCAAAGAGTGGGGATAAATGAGTGTTTTTCTGGTTGGCGAACAGTGACTAGTGGTGTGCCTCAGGCTCAGTGTTGGGACCGCAATTGTTTACATTTTACATATATGAACTGGAGTTGAGGACCATGTGTAGTGTGTCAAAGTTTGTGGATGACACTAATGTGAATAGTAGAGCAAAGTGTGCAGAAGACTCTAAAAGTTTACAGAGGGATATAGACAGTTTAAGTGAGTGTACTCCATCTGCCAGACCTTTGCCCACTGTTGATAAATGTGAAGTTATCCATTTTGGTAGGAATAACAGTAAAAGGGACTATTATTTGAATGGTAAAAAATTGCAGCACGCTGCTGTGCAGAGGGAGCTGAGTGTCCTTGTGCATGAATTGCAGAAGTTTGGTTTGCAGGTGCAACAGGTAATGAAGAAGGCAAATGGAATTTTGTTCTTCATTGCTAGAGGGATTGAGTTTAAAAGCAGGGAGATAACAAGCATGGGGCTGGATGAACACAGCAGGTCAAGCAGCATCATAGGAGCAGGAAAACTTGACGTTTCGGGCCTAAACCCTTCTGTTACAGCTGTATGGGGTGTGGCAAGGCCACACCTGGAGTACTGCGTGCAGTTTTGGTCTCCTTATTTGAGAAAGAATGTACTGGCCCTGGAGAGGTTGCAGAGGAGATTCACTAGGTTAATTGCAGAGTTGAGATGGTTGACTCATGAGGAGAGACTGTGTAGTCTGGAATTATATTCATTGGAATTTAGAAGAATGAAGGGGGATCATAGAAGCATATAAAATTATGAAGGGGATAGATAAGAAAGAAGCAGGGAGGTTGTTTCCACTGGCGGGTGAAGCTAGAACAAGAGGGCATAGCTTCAAAATTAGGGGAAGTAAATTTAGGACTGAGTTAAGGAGGAACTTCTTCACCCAAAGGGTTGTGAATCTTTAGAAATCCCTGCCCACTGAAGTAGCTGAGGCTTCCTCATTGACTACCGTTCAAAAAATTATCTTAGCTTTAAAAACACAGTCAAAGGAATTAAGGGTTATGGTGTGCGGGCGGTAAGTGGAACTGAGGCCACAAAAAGATCAGCCATGATCTTATTGAATGGCAGAGCAGGCTTAAAGGACCAAATGGCCTACTCCTGCTCCTGGCTCTTAAGTTCTTACTGCTCGATTTCTATGAGTAGCAATCTGCTACTACCACTCTCGGGCCCAGTTAGAGTATGTCCCAATCAAAGATGTTTATTACACACGTCTGGAGCAGGTGGGACTTGATGCCAGGCCTCTCTTGTTCAGAGGTAGGGATGCTACCACTGTGCCACAAGAGTCCAAGTGGCCAGTCATTGTAAGCTTGGCTATGTGGGTGGACATGACCACCTAATTGGTAAACACTTGTGCCATCCATGTAGATCCTGGAAAACAACCAGGAACAGATATCCTTGCTCTGTCCTTCTGCTAGACCGGGGGTCAACGATCTGTAGCCGTACAACCACATGATTTGACACGTTAATTGCCGATGCCAACCTTTTCAAGTAGGATTGCATTCACACGAAACAAGAGTTCTTCAGAAAATTAAGTTAAGGAACATAAACTTGTGTTTGTTTTTTATTGCAGGGATAAAAAGATAATTATTATGCTGCATTTTATGGCTTCAAATGGTGATTTTTTTTTGTGAAAACAATCATGCTCCAACTAAGCCTATTCGGGTGGTAATGGCAACAGTGTGCTATGGCATGTTTATAAATTATGCCCTTGGGGATTTGAAGAACAGGTTTTATAGTTATGACCATTATTGTTTCTAATGTCAATGAAAAGCTACATTATTTTGAAAAACATAATACCACAAGAATTAATAGCCAAAAAGTTATCTTGATTCTTCATATCTTAAAGTTGGCTTTACTGACAATTTTCATGAAAATAAACATTAAAAAAACAAAATTCAGAGGTAGGTCTGTTTAACTTTTTTCTCGATGTAAAAATTCAATACATGTATTTTATCGATCATATATGCAGTTAAGCATCCACCAGAGACACTTGACAATTTGCTAAGAGGTTTGTTTTGACAAGCTGAATGTTAATTTTTTTTGCTGCTCGCAATTTGGGAAAATGTTTTTAAAAAGGCTCTTCAGGTGAATGAGGTTGCTGACCCTTGGCATAAGCCCAGTTACTACCTGCCATGTTAACTCAATACAGACCAGGAATCAAATCTGAATCTTTTGATTTCTATTGCCTGGATAATTTTTTTCATGAAACTATCATATCCCATACCCTCAGCCATGTTTTTAGTCCTGTTGATGTGTCATTTTCATTTATCCCTTGATGCTGATGCATGCTTTTTTTTTCTAAAACCATACACCTGGCGTTCTTTTGTGTTTTCAAAAAAGTAGGCATGGTGGCTCAGTGGTTAGCACTGCTGCCTCACAGCACCAGGGACCTGGGTTCAATTCCACCCTTGGGTGACTATGCAAACTCCACACAGACATCCTCCCCACGTCTGTGTGGGTTTCCTCCAGGTGCTCTGGTTTCTTCCCACAGTCCAAAGATGTGCACGCTAGGTGGATTGGCTGCGCTAAATTGCCTGTAGTTTTCAGGGATGTGTAGATTAGGTAGGCTGTAGCTGGGTGGGATGCTTTGAGGTTCAGTGTAGACTGGTTGGGCCAAAGGGCTTGTTTCCACACTGTAGGGATTCAATGAGGAATCTGAAGTTATAATCATGCTACAATTGCTACCATATGCTTTATTTTGGAATCACTTGCCCCTTATGCAGTGCTTTCACATTTAGTAGTTATTATCACTGACATATGATGCAGTAAATACTCTTGTTACTTCACCTCACCCAAGTTGCTGTCTCAGTAAATTGATATTTCTGACATTAACAATCTAGCCACTGCAAAATGATCACAATTGCTTGAGAGAATATTGTTTTATTTTTAAAAGCCAAGTTGCATTTCCTAGTCACTGTTGCAAATAAAATGGATGAAGTACATAAAAGGTCTTATCCCCAAGACGCACATTAAATTCCTTAACTCGATAGCATCCTCTGAGAGCGCTACTTTTTTCCAACTCTGTCCTCTTCTGTGATCCTGATATCCACCCCCCTATGCTTAGACATGTTGGGACCAGCCAACTAGGACCCGAACTTACTGCCAAAATTCCTGCCAAACCACAGCCACCTCTGTTCCTCTCCAAATCTCTTTCCTTTCACGATCTGCTATAAACTCATTACCTCAACTAAGTTTTTGATCACCTTGCTTTAATATCTTTTCTTTCTTTTTGTTTTGGTGTCAATTTTTGACTGACTCTTATGATGTTAATTCAATTATAGATGCCATGTAAATACAAGTTGTTGTAAATCCTCATAATTGAAAGTGCATTAATAATGCTGCTAGTGGTGAGTGCATTATTGTCAATGAGATGATTGCCATTGATGCTTAACCATAAGTTAATGAAAGTATCAGATTGCCCCTTTGTACTCTGAATATTAGAAATTCATTGATTTGCTATTTAATATTTATGAATTCTTTCTTTTTTAATTTTACACAAGTGGTGAAGTCTGGTTTGTCGCAGCCTCCTCCTGCTGTTCCACCACGACCTCCAGCAGCTAAGGTAAGATGCAGCATGCAGTGCAACGACCAGAGTACTCGATGTGTCAAGTCTTTTCATTAGATGACAGTATACATTTTTGCAAAGAGTAATCCAGAATAATTAAAGTGAAAATATTGAGGTAGAATTAGAATTGCAAAGTGAGTTCTTGCTACATCTGATAGGAAAGGAAGGGGACATATTTGTTCAGCAGCCCCAGAGGGAGAGCAGGGCAGGCCAAGTGATGTTTGCAGTGTATGTCTCAGGATACTAAAGCAGATGTCACAGTTTAGCCAAGGAAAGACCAGCTGATTAAAAGAGCTGCAAATGTGCTCTGGCGCTATTTCATAGTTTACATCTTGTCTTTAAACAAACGTCCTGTGATAGGTAGAGAGAAAGAAGCATCCTAGGAAAGGAGAGCATGGTATAGGGCTTGAAGACTAAAACTGACACTATTGGATTCATTCCTTATGTTGCTGCCTCTGTAGTGCAGTGATCCTGAGAGGCCTTGGAGCATCACCGCATGCTGCTAACCCTTGACTTTGCCTGACCTGCTGCTTTGGGGAGTTGGTGAATTCAGACCTGTCAAAATCCTCATGTTAGGGAGAGCACATCAGGATGGATGTCCTGGGATCGTTCCTGCACGTCTCCGGTCATCAGGCTCGGAGCAGATTAACTGTCATCCTCTTGGCTGTAAGCCGTCAAAGAGATCAAGAGGCCAGGCTCAGAGGAAGCATACAAACTCTCTCCGTATTTATTTTTGTAGCAATGCGGAGGTGAAAGCATTGTTATACATGTCAGTTCACTCCGTGATGGTTTGCATAGTTTTGAGCTAGTATAAGTGTATAGGGAATTAGGCGCAGAACCATTTAAAATTCAGAATAACTTTTCCTTTGACTCTCACACCTACCATTTTCCTGGGTTTTTCCATATCCACTTCCATTTCTGCTGTAGAATGGGCTTTCACGTGTTGTCTGACAGAATTGTATTTAATTACCTGCTAGGATTAATTGAGTTTGTAAGTACAAATGAACTTTCACAACCCAGTGCTAATATTACTGACTTTAGCAAGGACTTGATGCCTTTCACAGAAGGAAGACAGAGAAAATTTGCAGAAATAAAACTTGTAACCCTGGAAGACTGTTAGTTGGCATTGGAACAGTTTCCTGTCATCTTTTGCAGATTGCTCCCTTTCCTAACAAAGCTGAGACCAGTAATGTTTCTACTGAACAGCTGGAGAAAGTTCAACAGCCAAATTTTGCAGATTTCAGCAAGTTTAGTGATCGGGTAAGAACAATCCAATGAATCATTTCTGTTTATAATCAGATTAATTTATATCCATCATGTTACTGTGTGGCAGGGCAGGATGATGTATAACTGCAGGATAGGCCAGAAAGTAGGCTGAGCAAAAACTGGAGTGTTTGCTTTGTTTAGCATTATCATCTCTGAACCAGCAGACCTTAAGCTGGAGCCTTGAGCCTAGGGAGTAGACTGTTACTTCTGTGCAGTCTGGTGATCTTTCTATACCATCAGAGATTCTGACTTTTTAGGTGAAACATTAAATCAAGGGCCCATTTGGTGTGTTTACTGGGTGTTGAAGATCCACAGTATACATTAGAAAGAAGAGCAGGTACTCCTCCCTGTGTTCTAGCCAAAGATTGTGGCTGAGTTAACTTCACTAAGTCAAACTGTGGTCATTTCTTTCACTGCTGCCAATGAGGCTGTTTCATGTGAATTTGATAAAATGTTTTGTATATGAATATAGAAAACAGCAGTAGGCCATTCAGCCCTTCAAGTCTCTTTCACTGTTCAATAAAATCATGGGCTAATCTGTTCATGCTACATTCCCATCCAGCCTGATAACCTTTGCCGAAGAAGAAGCTATCTACCTTCACCTTTAAAAATATTCATCTTTCCTTCATACCATCAGTGTTTGTAATTCAGAAGTGGCTGTGAAGCTCTTTGGAGCACCCTGAGGATGTGAGCATTTCTATAGAAACGAAACTTTCCTCTTAAGGTGGAAGATCAGTAGCCCTAATGACAGTCTAGAGCCAATCTATGACTACTGACTGTAATGGCGTTGCAACTTTTACTGCCTTCACGCTGACTTAAATTACTCATTTTGCACACTGATCTAATATATCCAGGGTTAACCGCTCCAGCAGTGTCTGAATGGTGCTTTAGAAGTTACTAACGTCTTCTCAATTGTACAAGATTTGAATGAAAGTATCCTCATTCAAACTGAATTTACAACAGATGTGGGAATTCTATTACAACACTGACATGAGAAATCAGCGGATTTGTTCATTTTATATTTCCTCTTCAAAACTTTTCCCCTCCTCTGGCCTTGGCTTCCTTGAGAGCTTTCTACCAGTGGCACTCTGAGCCCAGCTTATTAGATGTATGTGACAGCAGTTTAAGGTTTACTGTATCTCCTACTCCATTAGAGACTCACCTGTTCACTGCTTAGCTCCCTGGCACTCTGCTTCCCCAGGACTCTGATTCAGTACTTTGGGAGAATGCCATCGTAAGAGGCAGGTAAACTTTCACTGTGTCTTTTGAGCATCATATTCAGAGTTACTGAGAGACAGTTTAAGATTCTGCAGTGAGTTGTGAAAACCAATGGGTCATCTTTTAAATGTGCAGATTAAGCTGTGACACGCAACATACTCCTTAACTTCCATGCGGTTCTCACATAACGCAATGAAAACTGTGTGGTTGACAATACTGAACAAAAAATTAGGTATAATTTAGGTTTACTCAGCTTTTTTTTCCAGATCAGACCTAACTTCTGGTTAAATTTGACTTCAGTAAATCGGCCAAATTTTACGTGCAATAAGAGTACATGTTTGATGTGAGTGCCATTTCTGATTTCATTTTAAAGAAGGATCATTTTAGACATGGTCCTGTGCAGTTATGGTCAGCTCATTAATGTTCTTTTTCTGGTCCCGTTGCGTGTTCTGTAGGACCTCACCCTTGGGACAGGGAGCCTTTGGGCTCCCCACTGAAGGCCAGTTCCTTACGTGTGAGGTTAGATGATGGGTGCTACAGACCATGGTGACTGAGGAAAGTTTCATCAGAGCCAGCCCTGATCCTCCCTTCCTCTGATTTCCACAGTTCGGTACCTGTGATCAGTCTTGCCTCACTAATCTGGGGTCCCAATTCTAGTTATAGTCTCCACAGTCTTGTCCAGGTCAATGGTCAGCTAATCAGAACTAACTCTACACTGAACCAAGTACCTTCCTGATGAGTTGGTTATTGATTTAAACTATCAGGCCATCCTTGCCCTCTGTTGTACAATCCACAAACAGTAGCTTTTTTTATATACTTTGCCCAGCTCTTCAATATAAGGGTCTAAGAGTAGAAGGCCTTAGCTAACAATTCTGGGTGTTACGGCATCGGTTAAGCCTAATTCTTTGTTGCTATCTCACTCTACCCCCTCCCCTCCCCTCCCCTCCCCCTCTCACTCCACTTGACTCAAGCAGGAGTAAACCAACACCTTTCAAGCTACCACTGTAAGGTACATTTTAGCAGGTATGAATCTTGTACCCACTATGATTCCATATCAACAGAAATGACTGGAGAGGAACCTTGACTACCCTATACATATTAGAGGTAGTAGGACCTGCTGATGCTGGAGAATCTGAGATAACAAGGTGTGGAGCTGAATGAACACAGCAGGCCAGGCAGCATCAGAGGAGCAGGAAAGTGGATGTTTCAGGTCTGGACCCTTCTTCAGAAAGTGAAGATTTCTTCATTTTCTGAAGAAGGGTCCAGACCCAAAACGTCAGCTTTCCTGCTCGTCTGATGCTGCCTGGCCTGCTGTGTTCATTCAGCTCTACACCTTGTTACCCTATACAGGTATACCTGTATCAGTCTTGGGAACGGACCAGAGAGTTTAAACGGGTTCCTGGAAACAGGATAAGGAAGAATATGGGATGAAAGATTTTTGATGGTTTACATTTCATTTTTAAGCAAAAAGTATTTGTACATGATCGTGGAGGAATAAAGTTTGATGGTTTTCTGTATGCATCGGACAGGCTGTCTCTATCTCTGAAGTCGTTTGTATAAAAGTGTAGTTAACCTGCTTGCGTGAGTCCTCCTCTGATCTGCGTAGGAGATCGACCAGTAAAGTGGCCATTGCCCCAGAGGACCATGGGGCTGCTCTCTCAGGAGAGAGAGACAATTGGTGGTGGTTTAACCTGAGGGTCTCCGCACCTCAGGTGAAGGGTGAGATTGCGAAGGTGGAAGCCTGAGCTAGTGGGGTGTTGGGGAGGTTGGTTAGCACAGTTGGTTAGTGGCTGGCTTACAATGCTGAGATTAACCACAATAATGTTATTGTCCTTGGTGTCTTGGATAGATCAACACCAAAGATTGACGTTCTGCAGTGCCTGGATGTTGCATTTTGCACTTTTTTTTATCCCCCCCTCCCCTCCTTTCCCATCAAGTGCAGGACACAAACTGGCTATGGGACTTTGTACCAGTTGCAATACATTTCACATTTCTGGTGCTAATCAGCTGAGGGAAGAATTGCTTGTGTTGCTGAAAAAAAAAGTATATCTCCAACACAAGACAATAGAATTGTTTGCATCAACAGGATTTCAGTACAGGATGAGAAAAACATTTTTTGGTAGGTTTGCTGATGCTCTGTTTAAAAATGATTCGCAGCTGATTAAACAAGCAATTTACTGAATCTGTCATGATCAGATAGGACTGTGGTTTCAGGAATATTGAAGTGAAGCAACAAAAAATCACCATTCCAGTTCTGTACTTTCTCTTCAATTTAAATGAAGAACAGCTAGAAACTACAATTTATGCATGAAAGTCACTTGTCACTTGTCACTTAATTAGGATATCTTCGTGCTCTTTTTTCTTAATAAATTGTGAACAGCATGTTGCCAAATTGGGGGAAACTGCAGAACACTGGGCCCTTTAAGATGTTTTCAATAGAGTGATACTCCTGTCTTGGTGTGGATTGATGTATTTAAGAGAGAAGCAGAATTTACAACTATGCCAGAAATATTTCTTCTGAGTGGACAGTGGCCAGCATCTAAATGACCTCATCTATCCTACCTGTGAGGGAAGGCAAGATTCACTTTTCTGAGATAAAGCCGTTGCTTCAAAAAGCTAAGTCGGGGAATTTGTTAAAGCTCCATAGGTTCCTCTGACTTATGACTTAAACTTATCAGCCATGATTGAATGGTGGAGCAGACTTGATGGGCCAAATGGCCAAATTTCTGCTCCAATGTCTTATAAGACATAAGACATGTCTTATGGTCACATCTTCCCAAACCAATAAGAGGTTTGACTCTCTACTCTGCAGATGAGTAGAATGATTTTCAATTGAAGTCGCAGGTGACTGAGAGTGCCATGAAGGGCTGCTTCTTTCATTTTCACAGGATCCTTCTGCATTTCAAAGGGGTAATTTTTCTCTTGAGGTCAGTGGTGATGGTGAAGCAAAGAAATTACACAGGAGTTAAGTGGTTGTTTTTGATCCATGAGGACATGATGGGCCAAAGGGCCTTTTCCTGTACCGTAGATCTCTGACTCTATGTGCCATAATGCTGCGTGGGGCAGCTGTTACTCAGATATGAGGAAGTCTCATGAAGATTGGAAAAATTCAGTTTGTCATTGCCGCCTTGAAGACATTCACAGGAGATGAAGAAGTAACATTTCAGCCAATGCAACACAGAAGATTAGAAGTTTTCAATACCAACGGTGTGCGTTCTCTCAGAAATTCAAGAATGTGTCAGAATAATCAACAAACGCATCAATAGATTGAGTTGGATGAGGAGTGGAGGAGTGGCTAATGGAGACTTCAATTAAATGAGTTCATTATGGAAAAGGTTTTACTCCTTTTTTAAAAATTCGTTTGAGATATTGGTGCCCTTGGCAAAGGTAGCAGTTGTTCCTCATCCTTTATTGCCCTTGAAGATCCAATAAGGTCCTCTTAGTGTGATTGCATTCTGTTGTTTGTTTGGGAGTGCAGAATTTGTTGAATGCAAATCTCACTTACAAATTTCATAATATTGAGTTAGCTCTGAAATCACTCCCCATTTCATTGTAGCCTTATACATACCTAAAATCTGAGAGCTGTCTATTCATCATCAAACTCTTTTCTGTAAAATCCGTTCATTGATGTCAGAAATCAATTTAGTCAGAAATAATATATGATAGTAAGTGCTTCTCAATTTCATGCCTAAAAGATATTTGTTTCCCTGCACTGTGGGAATACAGCTTTCAAAGGCAATACTAAGGATATCTTAGAACTGGTGGTTTGTTTAAAATTCAGTTTTCTTCATAAAAAATTTTAATTGTTTTGAATAACATGTTTGCAATCATATGTAACTAGAGTTAACCCATTAAAGGGGTTGAGATGAGTCATGTAAGGAGAATATTTCCGTATTCCCCACCCAAAGGTAAGTCACTAATTTGGAAGGCATTCCTAATATTTTACCGAGATAGTAGGAACTGCTGATGCTGGGGAATCTGAGATAACAAAGGTGTACAGCTGGATGAACACAGCACGCCAAGCAGCATCAGAGGAGCAGGAAAGCTGACGTTAAGGGTCTCGACCCAAAATGTCAGCTTTCCTGCTCCTCTGATGCTGCTTGGCCTGCTGCGTTCATCCAGCTCTACACCTTGTTATCTAATATTTTACCATTGTTTGAGAAAGATGGTAGGGATAAACCAGTAAACTACAGGCCAGTCAGTCTAAATCAGTGCTAAGGAAACAATTGGAAAGAATTCTGAGGGACAGAATTAATTCCCACTTTGAGGGGCAAGGTTTAGATAAGGAGAGATTGTGTCTAACAAAATTAAATTTTCAAGAAGGTGACTAGATTTGTAGATGTGTGCTGTAGCTGATGAATCCTGCATACACAGACTTCAATAAGGCTTTTGACAAGGTCTCTTGTTGATCAAGAAGACAAGAACCCATGGGTTCCAGGGTTACTGTCAAACTGAATCCAAAATTAGCTTAGTCAGAGTAAGCAGAAGGTGATGGTTGAAGATTTTTTTTTTCACTGGAAGTCTGTGTCCAATGGGATATCACAGGTCTTGGTGCTTGGCCGCTTGCTTTGAGGTGTATGATAAATTAAGCTGGGCAGAACAGTGGCAAATGGAATGTAATCCCGAAACATGAGAGATCATGCATTTTGGGAAAACTTACAAGGCAAGGGGACACATAATGAATGGTAAAACCACAAGAAGAGGATCAAAGGAACTTTGGTGTACATGTCCGTAAGTTCAAGAACAAATAGATGAGGTGGTTAAGAAAGCGTAGATAGGGAGAAGTGCATTTCTGTAGGAGAGGAGTCAGTAACCAGGGGCGCATATTTAAGGTAAGGGGAAGATGTTTTAGAGGATATTTGAGTAAATAGCTTTTCACCTAGATGATAGCATATATTTGGAAATTATTGTCTGCAAGGGTGGTAAGGAGAGGAACCCTAACAACATTTAAAGAGTTTAAATAACTGCTTGAAGCACCAATCATTTACAAGGCTATGGATCACATGCTTGAAAAATGGGATTTGAGTAGACAGGTGCTTGATGGCTGGCGAGTATACAACAGATCAAAGGCCCTGTTTCCACGCTGTAAATCTCTCTAAACTCTTCACACGCAGGATTTCATTCCAAATTACACTAAAATCCAAAATTGGCATTAAATTGTAAATATGAATTATCTCACGAGAAACTGTTATCCAACAACAAATTCCAACCCACCGACACTCTACATTTCTTGTTGTCGTGCACAGGTGATTTGCGTAAGCATACAGGCCCTTTACATTTCTTCAACACACAGACTCAAAGGTGTCAACTTTAACGTGGCCTGTGTGGGGAAACTTTGGATAACCACACAGCTTAGATGGAATATTAGAGTGTGGAGCTGGAGGAACACAGCAGGCCAGGCAGCATCAGAGGAACAGGAAAGCTGACGTTTTGTTTCGGGACCTTCTTCAGAAATGGGGAGGGGTAGGGGAGCACAGAAATAAATAGAGAGAGGAGGGGCGGGGCTGGGGAAGGTAGGTGGGATGGTGATATTCCTCCTTGGGAGACCCGATGGTCCCAATGTGGACTTTACTAGCTTCAAAATCTCCCCACCTCCAGTCTCATCCCATGACCAACCCTCCCTCCCACACCCACCACCTTGACCTGTCCGTCTTCTCTACCACCTATCCACTCCTCCCACCTCACTGACCAATCCCCACCACTGCCTACCTGCACTCACCTATCACCATCCTACCTAACTTCTCCAGCCCGACCATCCAATTTATTTCAGAGCCCCCTTCTCCTCCCCCATTTCTAAAGAAGGGTCCTGACCTGAAACATCAGCTTTCCTGCTCCTCTGATGCTGCCTGGACTCTTGTGTTCCTCCAGCTCCCCACTGTGTTATCTCCAGCAAGGGCAGTTCTTACTATCTTATAGATGGAATATTGTTCCTAATGATTGATTAGTCATATTTTTTTTTCCAGAACCTAGTCTCTTGAACTGATTTTTAGGTGACCGCTCAGGTTACAAATGTCTGTTATTTTTACAATTTGAAATATGAAAGAAGTTGGCTCCAACCAGCTGACTTCTGGGTTCTATTCAGACAGGTTAGTTGGCTGGGCAGCCAAACAAACAATTTCCCATTGGGATACATGTGAAATGGCTGAAGGTCTTTACAGGTTTCACTGTCGGTTAGCAGTCCTCAGGCATCCTTATAACTTCCATTAGTGCAAGACAGCACTTCTCAAGGGTATGGAGGAAGAGGAATGCTTTATCCTGACCCCTAATTCCCCAAACCCCTTCCTCCACTTCAGCTTGGTTGAAGGATCAGATCTACCTGGGACTTGCAGCTTATTCTTCACTGTTCCTTACCCGACTGGAAGCCACACCTATCAACGAAGACCAGACGGGAAACTGGCAGTGAGCCCATGTGAACTCTAGCTGTTAGAACTCCACCACTTGCTGAAAGACAACCTGTTAAACCTGGGTTTATGTGTGGCCAGCACCTTCTCCTCACTCACTCCAGACAAGTCAAAATGTTAACATTTCCCCTCCCATCGTGTTGGTGCATTGTGTCATTGCTGACCTTCCCCGTAGTCTCTGTGACCTCAAAATCTCTGACGACCTTCAACAAATTAATTAATTGTGACAACCCTTGCAGAGAGATCCATCCAAAACTAACTAGAATGTGAGAAATTTTTAAAGTCTAATTCTTCAACTCAAAAATAGAACAGTTTTATTCGAGCAATGCCCACAGGACGCTTGCATTTGAGTTAAGCAGTAAACCTTTTCTCTTGATATGTGCCCGTGACACAGTGCCTGTTCTTAGCTATCCAGAAAAAAAATGCCTGGGCACTTTGAGAGTGAATCTGGTGTTTAACACCATTTATAAAGGAACGGGGGAATAAAAGTATGTCATTCGGCTCCATGGGCCACTTCCACCATTTAGTTAGATCATGGTTGTTCTATCTAAAGTCTATTTATCTATTAAAGTCTTGGTTCAGTAATCCTTATCTCATAAAAATCAATCCATCTCTGTTTGAAACTTTCAATTGACCTAGCCTCAGCCACTTGTTGGGATAAGAGTTCCAGCCTTCCATGACCCAGTGTGTGAAGATGTACTTGCTGACATTACTTCTAAATGGCCTAGCTCGGATTTTAAGATTATTTCCCTTGTTCTAGATCCCCACTCACCAAACAAAATAGTTTCTCTCTATTCATCTTGTCAAATCACTTAATTATCTTAATCATCTCAATTATATCAACACTTAATCTTCTTTACTTCAGGGAATACCAGCCTAATCTATGCAATCTGCCTCATAATTTAACTCTTTTTCATCCGTCTATATTGCTTGTTTGGTGCCAGAATGAAAAGAGGGAATAATTGGTATTCCATTCAAAAAAATGGGGTGACACGGTGGCTCAGTGGTTAGTACTGCTGCTTCTAATTGCCAGGGACCCAGGTTCGATTCCACCCTTGGGTGACCGTCTGTGTGGAGTTTGCACATTCTCACTGTGCCTGCGTGGGTTTCCTCCAGGTGCTCCAGTTTCTTCCCACAGTCCAAAGATGTGCAGGTTAGGTGGACTGGCTGTGCTAAATTACCCATAGTGTTCAGGGATGTGTAGACTGAGTGGGTTATAGGGGATGGGACTGGGTGGGATGCCCCAGGGGTTGGTGTGGACTTGTTAGGCCAAAGGGCCTATTCCCACACTGTAGGGATTCTATGAAAATACCTCGTGTCACAATCACATCAAATGTTGTTTACATCATTGCAGTGTTCCATTTGAACAATTTTACTTTTCCACACTATTAGAGTATTCTGCACACCCAGTAATATTCTAGTTCAAAATGGCTGAGAGTGGGGAGGCAATGGCCTAGTGGTTTTATCGCTGGAATGATTAATCCAGAGACCTGTGTAATGTTCTGGGCACCCACGTTTGAATCAGATGGTGTAATTTGAATTAGGTAAAATGCTGACCATGAAACTGTTGTCGATTGTCAGGAAAAATCCATCTGGTTCACTAAGGTCCTTTTTAGAGAAGAAAACTGTTAACCTTACCTGGTCTATTCTTTGTGATTCCAAGCCCACAACAATGCGGTTGACTCTTCATTGTAACCGCAGGTAGACTATAAATGCTGGCCTCGCCTGACCAGGGACATCCACATCCACGTCCTTTTGAATTAGTATAAGACCCCAACCATTCCTTTACTATCCTTTACTGCCTGCAGAGAGCGCATGTTTACTAATAACTTGAACCTCTCTGGTATTCAGAATATGATGTGGAGGTGCAAGTGTTGGACTGGGGTGGACAAGGTCAGAAATCACTCGACACTAAGTTATGGTGTTGAGTGATTTCTGACCTTGTCTTCAGATTAGCCAAGTGACAGACGATGAGATGGAGTATTGGAGGGGACAAGTCATTGATAGCAGGAGATTGTGGCAAGTAGGGTGTGCATTTAAGACCTATCTAAATCTCCTCTGGCGTCCATCCTAAATAGCATGTTGCAACACACAATGTGCATTACAATTTCAGTAACGCACAATTATTGGGAACCTGACCAGTCCCAGCCCGGCTCTACTCATCGATCTTAATTGGAATAATTGTCCAACTGAATATGGTCCACAGATTGTATAGCACAATCTGGGGTGAATTTTACCAAAAATCAGCAAAGTGTAAATTTTGATGAGCTTCATGGAGATTTTCTCTCTGTGAGCTCTGGCAAATTTATCATAGAATCCCTACGTTGTGGAAGCAGGCCTTTCGGCCCATCGAGTACACATCAACTCTTCGAAGGGCATCCCACCCAGACCCACTTCCCTACATAATACCCGTATTTCCCATGGCCAATTCACCTAGCCTGCACATCCCTGGACACTATGGGCAATCGTGTATGGCCAGCCAACCTGACCTGTACATCTTTGGACTGTGGGAAGAAACTTGAGCACCCCGAGGAAACTCGCGCAGACATAGGGAGAATGTGCAAACTCCACGCAGTCAGTCACCTGAGGGTGGAATCAAACCAGAGTCCCTAGTGCTGTGAGGCAGCAGTGCTAGTGACTGAGCCACCATGCCAACATATCTCATGCTATTTTCTGCAGCCCACCTCTGTACCTATGCACCACATCTCTGTTGTGCCCCTCTCTTACTATCAATGGCTGACCTACCTGTCAGAGCCAGCACCTCCCAGGATTCCAGACTCTGGTGCCATTTTAAAAGCCCAGTGGGTCAAGTGCTGGAAGCCAAGAGCTGCCCTTTACACTTTGTTGGGATGGAACCAAACAAAACTATTTCTGAGGGTACACAGATGGCACAAGTGACACCACTGAAAATACAAGTTCACATTTGTAACTATATTCTTATTTTACGTCACCACCTGGCTGATCGACAGTCATTGTAACGGGATATAACTCTTTCCCCAAGGCCTAGTGCTTAATGACATCTTCCCATTGATTACCCCCCTGGAACACCTTCTTCAAACAGTTGAAAATGTTCATTTTTATTCAACAGGAGCAAAAGCGATGAAAGATAAACTTCTGGGAACAAATGGGAGTGCAGCTTACCTTTCCCACTATAACATATTTACAGTCAATGAATGATCTCTCACTACACCAAGCTCTCATCTGCTGGAGATAAAAGGTACTGCAGATGCTGGAGAATCCGAGATAACAAGCATGGGGCTGGATGAACACAGCAGGTCAAGCAGCATCACAGGAGCAGGAAAACTTGACGTTTCGGGCCTAAACCCTTCT
>JAHRHZ010000031.1:16674904-16700558 GCA_024137785.1 Ginglymostoma cirratum
GTTTAGGCCCAAAACGTCAAGTTTTCCTGCTCCTGTGATGCTGCTTGACCTGCTGTGTTCATCCAGCCCCATGCTTGTTATCTCATCTGCTGGAAGCAGGTGTCACTGAAGTGTCACCTGGCTTGTTGCGATTGATGCACTGCTCTATTGTACTGGATGTGACGGTCCCCCCTGCTCTTCCTCCTCACTCTCCCAGTTCACCAATATCTCCCTTGCCTGCTCTACTTGTGAAGGGGCAGCTTGCTGGGATTATGCAACACACTCTGTCTGGATTGTACTACAAGGGCCCGTCCCCCGGATTGAACCAAACTTCAAAACCTCTCCTACAGGAGGCATATTACCTGCTCCACTGTGGCCTTGTTAGAAGAATGGGCTGCATTGTATCTATGTTCAGTCTCAGTCAGGGCCTTGCACGATGGAGTTGTCAGCCTTGGTCACAGAAGGCAACCATTGTCACCCAATAAGCATCCTTGTAAGGTATCCAGCCCTCGAAACAGAAACATGGGAGTTCTTGAGGATCTAGGCATCACAGAAGCTTCCAGGGGACCCGGAGCAGTCTTTTAGCCAGTGGCACGAATGATCATGGATGATTTGCACATTGATGGAATGGAACCCTTTTCTGTTCCTGATGTCAGCCACATTATGATGTGACATTATTGAACATGTGTACAGTCATTAGCTCCTTTGTGGTGAGTGGGACCAGCTTTATTGTCAAAATCTACAGCCCAAGCTGCAGCATTGACCTCGTCATGGGGAAATGCGATGAAGCGGTATGATCTGGCATCATTTGAATTGATAACAGTCTTGAAACATTTGCGGGTTAAGGATTGAGAGATATCACACCGGTCCCAAGTCGGAAGCAGCTAGGTTCATAACTTCTTGCAGCTGTCACCTTGACAGCCACTGGTTTACGGTGGTCACCCCACTGCCCCCTTCAGGTCCTGCTCCCATTGATGAAGCTGATGATAGTGTCCCAGGACATCCTTATTCTTTGGTGGCATTGCGCCTTGCTCATCTGGAGGGAATAGCAAAATGGACAAGACGGTCTGGGTCTCCAGTAGCTCCTCCACATCCTGAGCAGACTTTCACTGCAATGACTTCTTGTGGAGGCTGCTTACCATCCACATAGACGGGGTGAACGCTTCACAGAACATCTACGTTCTGCTCGAAAAAAGACTCTGAGCTTCCTGTTGCTTGCCACTTTAACACACCACCCTGTTCCCTGGCCAAGATCTCTGTCTCTGGCTTGCTGCATTGTTCCAGCGAAGCTCAGCACAAGCTGGAAGAACAACACCTCATTTTCGGCTTGGGGACCCTGCTGCTCTCTGGACTTAATATTGAGTTCAATGATTTTAGGGCCTAAACTCTCGCATGTCCCAGTCCCCTTCCCCACACACCAGCCATTGTTATCACATCGCCGGCCATTACACATTACCTGTTGTTAGTCACTAACGGTCACCATTAACAACTGGTCACCCTCCCAACCAGATCGTTATCAACTCCTTTCACTATCCAACTGCTCTTCTCTCTCTTCAGGCTCTATCCTATCGTTTACTCCCTACCCCATCCCCTTCCCTATTTTCTGCATATGAACCGACGTTTTCCCAGCCACCACCAGTTCTGAGGAAGGGTCTCTGGATGCAAAACGTTAACTCTTTTTTTCCTTCACAGATGCTGCCAGACGTGCTGGATTTTTCTAGCTACTTCTTGTTTTTGTTCCTGATTTACAGCATCTGTGGTTCTTTTGGGTTTTTTTAACCATCTGCTGGAGGTTGTTGCGGGATCTGGGCTGACACATTTGTTCCTTCTCCATTTCTCTGCACCTTTGCTGCGTCACAGTGGCAGCAGCAATAACCCCCGTCCTACGGCTGGATCCAATGGGGACAGTTCCAATGAGCCCGGGTAGGGACCGTGAGAAACAGATCTCTGAGCTTGTTATTAATGTGAGCAGTCAGCATTCACGTTGCACACCGGTCCTGGTTTAGCCTAGCCGACCATGTAGTGAGACATGGAGCACTCTGACAAAAAGGCCCATGGAATGCCTCTACACAGCCCCTTGACATAGTGACCTTATTCTGATGAATGCATCATGATTGATGCCTTGCAAATATAGCAGGAGACTGTAAGTGCAATAGGATCACAATACTAGTGTGGTATGTGATGGTCTAGTGCTATTATCACCAGACTATTAAACCACTGATCCAGGTTCAAGACCGAGCAATTCCGCTGAACTTCTGTGTTTCTTTATTCCTTGCACTCCTTGTCAACCCCATCAACCACATATTCCCACCCAACTCTTATTTATGTATCCACTCCCAACATTACCCTAGCCCCGATCCTGCTGCTTATATTGAAAGCCACTGTGCTGCACTGTCTCCTTCCACCCCTTCCCCATAAACACAGATTGGCTGTGACCAGCGATGACCCTCCTCCCTGCCTCAATAACCTACCTCCTCCAGTGCTCCATCGTCTCCCCTTCGTGCGTTGAGTTCCACCTTCACAATTATTGTCCCACTGCATCTCAGCCTCCAATCCCCATAATTTCTTCCCCAGCTTCCCTACCACAGCATTGGTCCCTGATAATAACACCACCCCACCCCGCTACCCCCTTGCCCAGGCTTTCATTGAATAGACCCCCAATACTGACTCCGGCCCATTCTCCTGACTTGGGCAGAAGACCCCAGCTGAAGTGACAGGCCCCTAACATATTGTGATTCTATGCACAGGACCAGCAGGACTGATTGTGTTACTGGGTTACAATGAGACGGAACCCCAACACTCACTGACTCAAGTGGCTGACTTCCCGAGTTCCGGCTCCTTGGCTGATGTTAGATGCTGCCCTTGACTGAGTGTGTCAGTACCCTCTGACTCATTGCGCCTGAGGATTACTTCCCCTAGACATTCAGGCATGGCCACCTGACTGAAGCACATTCTGTGAGCTGCCTGTAAGGTGCTGGCACATGCTGTAGGTGTGACATTGATGTGGTACTGTGCCATACAGCAGCATGTTCACCCCCTTTGACTGATCACTACTGACAACCATGACAGTCTGCCTGGTTTTGTGTCCGTGCTGAACAGCAAAACAAAAGTACTGTGAGTCTTTAAGATCAGGGAACAGGCACGGCAGAGATGCTGTGAGCATGGAAGTAAAAGCTCAAAGTGAGTTAGTGCTAGGAGACCAAGCAGGAGCCCTGAGCTACACCCTGCCTGTGACTATGGCGTTGGGATCCTGTCCTGCATACAAAGTCTCCAGGCAGCTACATTACAATAAATGGTCCACTTAGCTCCATAGTGCAGTATTGAAGTGGAGAACTGAGCCAGAGTTTGTTTTTTTTCATATTTCAAAAATATAATTTATTCATAAAAAATCTCTGTATGTAGACATTATACAGAACCAAACTGCATTTGTGACAGTAGCACATCAAATAAACAAACAAATGTTTGAGTCTGACTTTATCCCAACAAACCAAAGGCATCTCTTACACATACAAGATTATGTTTACATGCACCAAAGCACAAGCGGGGTCCAAAGATTGACCGGGCCCCCAATTAACTTCAGGAACACTTCAGACAGTGGTCTTTCCCCACTGTGCCTTGGCAGCCAGAGATGTGTATGACGCGGTGAGGCTGGTGATATGTGTCTGATGCCAACCTCTGCTTATGGGGCATGTGGTCATTGCCCATTGTACCTTAGATGTCGGGGACTGTTGACCAAGCTGTTGGCTCAGAGAAGGTGGTGAACTGGCCTCACCAGGAACCTCCCTGTCTTTTAGGTTTTTGCAAAGATCTGTAGTTCTGGTTGTAGGTGAGGTTGTTAACTTGCTCACGAGCTGGCTTGTTCTCGTTCTGATGTTTCATTACCATGCTTGGTAACATCATAACTGAGGCCTCCGATGAAGCAATGTTGTTCTACTCCACTTGGAATTTATAATGTCCAGTCTATTATGGTGAGTTGTCATTTCCAGTTTTGATCGGTATGAGTTTGTATATGCGGTCCAATTCTATATGTTTGTTGGTTGCATTATGGGTTGAGAACCATGTGTCTAGGAATTCCCAATCGTGTCTGTTTGGCTTGGGCTACTGGAGTCATGTTGTTCCAGTTGAACTGATAGCCTTCATTGTCCGAACGTACTGATATTAAGGAGAGTTCGTTGTCGTTTTGCTGCTAGCTGATGTTCATATATTCTGGCTAATTTCCTTCCTGTCTGTCTGATGTGATAGTTGTGGCAATCATTGCATGGTATTTTGTAAACTACGTCTGTTCTGTATGTCATGAGTATGGAGTCCTTAATCCTTGAGTGTTGCGTGGCTGTGGGCTTGTGGGCTCCCATGATTCCTAGTGGTCTTAGGAGTCTCGTTGTCAGTTCCGATATGTTCTTGATATAGGGCAGTGTGGCCAGTGTGTTTATCTGCAACTTCATCCGCAGGTGTCTGTTAGATAGACAACTCCAAGAGGACACAGTACACCCTAACATACTGGCCACACTGCCCTATATCAAGAACACATCAGAACAGAACAGACCAGACAGTATAAATTCCAAGAGGAGTAGAACAACATTGCTTCATCGGAGGCCTCACTGATGCTGTCACCCGGCATGGTGATGAAACGCCTGAACAAAAACAAGCCAGCTCGGCGAGCAAGTCAACAATCTCACCCTCCCTGGCTGTCATTTTGGGAATTGTTGCCATTTAGTTTCTCTCCAGCATGTGGGAGAATAGGAAATGCATATCAAGATTAGGTACTAATAGAATGAAAATACATGCAAATTAGGTGCTAGTAGAGTACAAATAGCCACTTACCAATCACTCTTGAGATTCTCATCTCACTGTTCAAAAGCTAGTGGCAGAATTGGACTTTTTTAATTTTGGATGTTGAGAACCTCATTTCTTTTGGCTTCTCTCTGGATGGGAAGATTCTACCATTCCAGCTTAAGCTCCACTTCCAGCCTTTGAATCATTCCTGCACATTGGATGAATATTGGCTCAAATTCTGCTTCATTATTCTCAAAACAAATTCTCTGCTAACTGCACTCCCAGGACAAGGTTGCTTGAGATTTTAATTCTTTCAAAGCCCAACCATTTGTACAGAGTTAAAATTGGGCCTAGTCAGTGAAAAACCTGATCGGCCAAAATGTTTAACCGTGACAGTTCAACCATGGATCTGCTAGTGTCTTTGGTATTACCCTATTTATTTATGAGATACCGTAATGATAGAAAAACAGCATGTCAATCCTGCTGCTAGGATTGCCTCACTTGTATTTATTCTTCCTGATTTAACTCCACTAATCCCCCTGCCTTCTTTTTGAATGTGCGGATTTGTAATGAGATGGTGAACTGTAAGAGTCCACAGTTTTGCGGTATATCTTGATTAGCAGAGATACACTTGGCTGTCAACTCACCAAAACAGCATCGTTACCTGACCTAGATACTGATCTCACCCCTGTTCCCCTGGAAGCTTCCTGCCCTTGATACTTGTTCCAGTGCCAGGATCTGAAGTTGGCCCTGATTGAGATCAGATATCCCAAAAACGTACAGGCCAGCCTTTTTTTTTTTTGCTCTGTATTTGCAAGCCCATTGTTTTCAGTCATTTGGTTTGAAGAGCAGTTATTTTAAACTGGCTAACACCAATCCAAGCCAACACGTTAACTTATCTTATTATATTCTTTGACAGAATGTGGGCATTACTGGCAAGGTCAGCTTTTTGTTACCTGCCCGTAGTTGCCCTTGAAGGTGGCAGAGCTGCCTGTTGAATTGCTGCATGTAGTCACAAAGCATATGGCGCAGAAATGTAATGCCATGGTTGTGACCAATGTAGTTGGCCCAACTCTTGCCCTGTTACAGAAGCCTAGACAAGGAAGTAGACATGAAGGGAAAGCTGGAGTGGCAATGTTGTGTCACCCTCTGTGCAAAATCATACTCCATCCACGAAGGATTTGGTGCTGTTTCGAAAGCCGTAAGACCAATCTTTGTACAGTGAGCAGACAGCGTTTTGACACTGGCATGTGGTTTGTTTGATTTTTCAGGAGAATGAGATTGGTGTCTCACCTCTTGCACCAACAGTCCGCCTGTATATTGACAGCAGAATCACAAATTCACTAATGTCTGCGTCGGTCATGCTGCAAAAGGGAGGAGAGTTGAGGTGATGTAAATATAGACAGGCATCCAGACTGTTATCCAAAGTAAAGTGGCAGGTGTGAAAGCATTTTTATGTATTTACTTTGCATCACTCTGTTTTAGTACAGTTCGCGATTTTACATTTAATAATATCAACCCAATTTCATTGACTTTTGTCCAGTCCGGAGAAAATGGGCTGTTTTTCTTCAAAAAGATTGCACATGTACCCTGAGTAACTCCATCTGGAAACAAAATCACAGTCCAGGTTTTGGATTTTATTGCTGTTTTACTATACCAAGTACCCATTAGAGTAAAATTCAGTGTTGTCAAGGGCAGGGTCAAGTAAGATGATCAGTGGTGTCCAAGCCTTATACCATCGATCTCCGGAGTTCCATTTGTTAAGACGGGAGCATATGGAATAATCTGAACTGGAGTGCTGACCCGTGCTAGGCCCACCCATCAATCCAGGGGTCTGAAACTTTGACCTGAAGCATCTCACCTACCGGTAGATGAGCCAAAAGATCAGCTGCTGTGTGAGTAAGATGGGGATGATTATCCATGTTGTGGGTTCGTAGCTAATCATGGTATCCCGGTACATTTACAAAGAGGAATGGTTGTCAGTAACTGGGATAAGTCTGGAATAGTGTAGAGTAATCTATGGTTTCACCACCAGATGGTGCACTAAGATGTAGCAGCATTTTTAAACAGAGTAACTTTAAATTACAATTCAAACAGCAAGCCAGAGTTTAAATGGTTATTTAAAGTGTTTCTTTTGACCACCTCTTTTACTGTCATTCAGATAAATGCAACTATTTTGTTAAATACAGGTTTTTTAAATAAAGGAAAAAAGAGACATGACTTGTAATTCTAAGTATAGATTAGAAATGAATAAGTGACAGGGAAGAATCATTTAATACCAATGAGGTAGGGTTTGTGTACTATTGCGAGATAGAAACTCGAAGAATATCACTTTGTGTAATTATAGAAGCAGGGCAGTATGTCATTTGCTGTCTCCTCAGCCAAAATATGCAACATGTGGGAGTCTTGTGAAAATTGGGAAGTGCAACATGTCTCAGCAATAACACAGGTTCAGGCAGAGGAAACTTCTCCCCCTGCGAGGCTCTAAACAATAGCACATGGGCAGCATCCAGAAACAGCAAGGTTATCAGCATTCTTGTCTCTGACTCAGAAAATTCCATAATGTGGGCCAGGACTTTATTGCAATGTCAAGGGAGTTGCTACATTGTCATTCAGGTGAGATGTTAAATCTACTTGTTTATATGGAAAATAAGACATCCCATGGCACCATTCAAACATAAATAAACAGGGGAATTCCTCTGGTGTTTTGGCCAACATGCATCCCTCAGCCAATACCAATGAGATCATATTTCATGTTAAAGTGTACTCTTGGAAGCTTTATTGCATTTTTGAAAGATCCGTTTTTGTTTTCCTTTGGTTAAGCTTTGGGACTGTATCTTGTGAGTTCAGTGCTTGGTTCCTACTTTGTTTGAAATTGTCAGAATAGAGGCAAGGGGTTTTTCATCTCAAAGTTTCTTTTTAGGGCCACGCGATGTGCAGATTGGGAACATGTCTGCCCAATGACAGTGACTGCATTTCAAAATTCACTTGTCACTTGTGAACGCTAATGGAATATCTGTAAGTGTGCAAGCTACTTTATGTGAACGCAGATTCTTTCCTCCCTCCTTTCCCTGAAGCTTTGTGATGACGGTGACCGTTCACGCACAGTAATAAAGGTTTCTTTCTCTGTGTGAGATTGGAAACTTGACTCACAGAGGAATTCCAGGTCCCGATCCTTGTACCCAAGCTGCATTGTGCTCGGAGCATGAGTTTTGAATTTGAATGACCCTAATTGGCTGAGAGCTGAGGTCAGTGGTCAATCTGGGGCACTGCTGGGGGGGGGGATGGAGCTGTCAGTCTGATGCCTGTGCCAAAGGCAGGCATACCACCTGCCATTTTGGAGGCAGGAGCTCCATTGCTGATCTCAACAGATAACTCCGTGGCAAGGCAAGAGGTTGAACGAGAGGGACAGCTTTGCAATGTTTTGCAGGGTTAATTCCATTTCAGACCGTCTCCCTATGGAGTTTAAGGAGCCGTTAATTGGATGCAAGAACCTCTCTCACTCTCTCCCCACCATCTGCTTGTAGATCATTTGAAACTGTCCCAGAAGCATCAGGATGCCAACTTGACACCTTCTGCACCCACTTCCCTCCCCCACCCCCCCACCTCCAGGACAGCGGTTTTTAAATTCCACTTTCACTATCTTTGTTTTCCTGCTCTACTTCTCGTGTCCAGTCATCCTGAGGGTTGGCCCAGTTTGGAGTGTTTTTAGCTGCTTGCGCCACCATGACTTGTACCTTTTTAAAATCAAGACATATCTCAAGGCACCTACTAGGAGAGTTAAAAAACAAGTTTATAAAATCATGAGGGGCATGGATAGGGTGACCAGACAAGGTTGTTTTCCCCGGTGTGGGAGAGTCCAAAACTAGACAACGTAGGCTTAAGGTGAGAGGGGAAAGATTTAAAAGGGACCTAAGGGCCAACTTTTTCACGCAGAGGGTGGTGCATATATTGAAGGAGCTGCCAGAAGAAGTGGTGGAGGCTGGCATGATTATAACATTTTAAAAGGCATCTGGATGGGAATATGAATAGGTTTAGAAGGATGTGAGCCAAATGCTGGCAAATGGGACTAGATTTATATGGGATATCTGGTCGGCATGGATGAGTTGGACCGAAGGGTCTGTCTCCATGATGTACAGCTCTATGACTCTAAGTGACACACTTAGCCACGTAAGGAAGTATGAGGTAAGATTACCTGAAAGCTTGAACAAAAAAAACTCAATTCTCATCTCTTAAACAACGTAGTCTGTGGAAAGCTTACCTAGACCTCATTGCTGTACAATTGATTTTGTAGGCCAACAAAGGATCTTTAACAGACCTATCCCCTCAAGTGAAGAGACCAAGTAACCTCGGAGAAGAAAATAGCTCTCCAATTAAGGTTAGTTTGGAATGTGGAAGCGTTTGATTTTTGCAAGATCAATTTTTTTATTCCACTTGTTCCTGATCAAAGTTTGAAGGAGTATATCCCATGGTTTACGCGCCTGGTTCACTGTCAGTAATTAAAACATCAGAAAAAGTGACAGGGGCAGGTGTTCCTATGAATAGAGGAAACAATCTCACATAATATTATTAACTCAAGCCCTACCTCAAGTCACAGTCTGCTAAATGTATGAGGGAAGGGTTGTGTCTGATAAATGATTTCTGAATTTAAGGAATAGTTAGGGCTTTGTAACACTATAATTTGCTCTTTTGTCTTTGTCACCACTTACTTATCTTCTACAGTTTATAGCTTCAGGCACAATATGACTTCTTAATCTATTATTCTCCATTCTGTATAGCTAGAAATATGAGATAAAAGTTTCTGTTCAACCTCTCTTCTTGCTACATTACTTTGTGCTTCTGTTTGCTCAAAAACGTTCTGACTCATATGGAGTGAGGGGAAGCTTACAAGAGAAGCATTTGGTGTAACTATGTGCAAATTGTCAGAATATGATGACAAAAGCAGAAAGATAGAAATTGAGCTGATTGGAGGCAGGTAATGAAACCAGGACAGAACCATAGCTTGGTTTACATTTACTTGGTGAATGAAAAAATAATTTGTGAGGGCAAGGATAATCTGCCCACTTGCAATCACTTGTTTCATGTCACTGTTCACGGTAAATCAATTCCTCTTTTTAAAAAAAAGCTTTAAAATCTAGCTTCAGGTTGAACTGGACACCAGAGTTGTGAACTGTTAAATCAGTGTTGACTCTATTGTAAGATCTAATCACCTTGTTTCGTTTCTCTGCTCTGTCCACATACCTTTCTTAGTTATTTTATTCCTCAAATATATGTTTTTGTAATTAAACTGTTACAAATGCTTCCCTGTGCTGTATTTCGATTGGTATAATATTACCTAATTACTTCCCCCAACCAAAGCAGGAAGACAATAGCAGAGAGCGGCTTTTCTCACCATACACATTTTTTTTTTTCATTTTCTGAAGATTTTGTATGAATCTTAAATTGTGTGTCACACTGAAAGGGGCCATTCAGCCCATTGTCTATGTCGGCTCAAAGAACTAATTAGTTAATTGCAGCCCCTGCTCTTTCCCCCATATCCTTGCATTTTTTCTACTTCACCTATTTATCCAATTCACTTTTGAAAGTTACTATTGAATCTGCTTCCATGTTTTACACCTTAAATCACTGGGTTCGATTTTTAAATCCTCACGTCTTGTTGGATTCTTTTTATATTCACCTAATCTTCGTACTTCGGTTACTAACCTTTTCTGTCACTGGAAACAGTTTCTCTCTGAAATTATGCCTTGAATAAGCAAATGTAATACACAATAAAAAGAGCTGTGGGCTAGTAACAAACCCAAGAAACACCACTGCGTACTTAACCTCCAGTCTATAAAACAAATGTTTGCCACTATGCTCTGCTTTCTGTCTCTTCGCCAATTTTGTATCCATGCTGTCACTGTCCTGTTAATCCCATGGGCTTTAGTTTTGCTAACACAGGCAGTTATGTGGTAATTTGTCAAATTTGTCTGTGTGGAGTTTGCACATTCTCCCCGTGTCTGCGTGGGTTTCCTCCGGGTGCTCCGGTTTCCTCCCACAGTCCAAAGATGTGCAAGTTAGGTGGATTGGCCATGCTAAATTGCCTGTAGTGTCCAGGGATGTGTAGATTAAGTGGGTTATAGGGGGATGAGTCTGGGTGGGATGCTCTGAGGTTCGGTGTCGACTTGTTGGGCCAAAAAGCCTGTTTCCACACTGTAGGGATTCTATGAAATCTATGAAATGAAATGCTTTTTGAAAGTTTACATACATGTTAAACGCCCAACCTTATTACCTCTGCATTACTTCATTAAAGAATTCTTATCAAGTTAGTCAAAGAATTTTGTGCTGACTCCAAAAGCTAATTATTGTGTCCCAGCTCAGTGCCTGTAAATGTTTCTCTGTCACTACACTACCATTAGCTCAACGATCCTGTGGTTTTCAGTTTATGTCCTCAATTTACTGACTCGTCAAACAGTGGAATTATCCTCATCTAAAACCTTTGAATCCCAGTGGAACTTGTCCCTGTCAAATCTCCCTTTGATCTCTTTTCTGATGGTAGTTTTGAAGGTGAGAAGCAGCAGTCCCTCTAATTAATTTTTCTACTGCATGGACTTGAGGATGGCTACGTGCTGGAAGCCAATGGGTCAACATTCCAATTAAATATATATATGTAATCTCAGGTTTTATAGTCAGAAGCAAAATGATCATGTATACCACTAACCTCAAAAAAAGTTGCCCACAGAATCGATTTTCCTCTGTGGTATGGATTTTTCCTTTTTCCGACATTAATTTAAATCTGGCATTGAGCAGATTCCCAGACATCCAGCAACAGTGATGTCATCAAATAACATAAACAATCATACTGAATTATTCTCGCAGGCAGTAAACTGGGAGGTGAAGTGCACTGATTATTCTTCGTTGTTTTGGCTGTTTTATGGAGAACAGCATAAAATTTGGACCATGTGCTGGCATTAAAAGTTGAAACATCATATACTTTGTTTTAAAATATGATTTTTCTTATATTTGTTATTTCACAAATACAATTTTCTTCAGGACCGGAGAGACTGTTCAATAGTAGTTATGGCGTGGTATGGTGTTAGAAACCCAGTCATCAATAAGGCATATGTTTTTTCCCCACAGTATAGTGTTTAATAGTGATATCACATTGTGTAAAGGAAACTTCCTGTCAGCTCACTGATTCCTGAAGATTGCCACTAGCGGGGAAGTCAGCAGGTGCATCCCAGAAGTGCTGTGGGACTTGCTGAGAGCACTTGTGGATTTCCGTGTTGAAGCGTGCATGCGTCAATGGCAGAAATACCCATCCATTTCACAGGGTGGTAACAACAAACTTCAAAAACTGGGCCAACACTGTCAAGCTCATTGTAGGACATCAACCAGATAAAGCAGGGTAGGTTGTTGTCACAGGCCATCCATCAACCTTCTGCTTGCCCCTCTCCGGTCACCCAACTGATCAGAATTTTGGCTTAATGGATAATTTGAAGTCCACTGTAAGGAGTGCGTCGGTGGCAGGTTAACTGCCAGCAGTTAGCAAGACTCAACAGTCACTTAGCAGTGTAGTGGGGCTGGTTCAATTGAGGCATTTAGGAGGGCATTGGATAATTACTTGGATAGAAATGGTACGCAAGGCTACTGGGGGAAAGTAGGAGTTTGGCACAAGGTGATACTTGTTTGAAGAGCTGTAGGCACGTGGGCTGGATCACCTCCCTCCCATTGAGAGATGTTAATGCATGCAAATAGGCCTCTCTTTGCTCACGAGAATTTTATCTTGCAAATTAACATTTGGTTGAAAAATGGGTCTTTTTGCTGTGTGTTGAAAAGTTCCTTGTTTGCCATCACTTGTGATTTTTCCCATTTTTCTTGCCAATGCCCGTGTCGATCAGTGCCTGGGGAGATTCTGCCCAGTGCCTCTGACATTGCAGCATGCCTTCAGTACTGCATTAAAGCTTAGATTACATACTAATGTCACCAAGAGAGGGGCTCAAACCAACAAAAATCCCTGATTCAGAAACAAGAGCGCTGCCACCTACTGGCTGAAATCTAAATGGGTCTTTTACAATCCAAACTCGGGCATGCTTTGACATTAGGTAGAGTGGGGTGTTAAGGAAAACAAAACAATGGATGAAATAGTGAGGGAAGAACAACCAACAAAGTGGCTCTTTTTCTTTTCTCTCCATGAAGGATGTGAAGTCTCGCCAGCCTCCATTGAAACCTCTTCGTAGAAAACATCGGCCTGAAAGCCAGGGGGAGAGTCAGGAACCATTGCCTCGACTGAATTCGACTTCCGCACCAGACTCTAAACTGCACCAGCAATTGCAAAAGTAATATTTGTGTTGCCTTTAATATGCAGTCATTCAGAGCTTTAATGTAATCTTAGAGCACAATATTTATGATCTTTAGCTGTAGCCTCCATACTGTACTGTTATCTCAGTGGTGTACCACTTCAAGTAAGTGGAAAACAAGTGAGTACTATGTACAATGTGCATCGCAAAGAAATGGGCAGTGTATTGCACAGAGCTTCACCTCCTACAGAAGTTCGAGGTCACCAGCGAAAGCTGAGTTATGTGGCCTTAGACCAGCTGTGACTGCTTACTGTGCATTGATAAGAAATCCCTTTTCAAAAACCCTGTTTTATTAGTCATGAAAGGACGGCACAAAAAGGGGATTCATTATGGACAGAAAGGTACAGGATAAATCCTCCATTCAGGGTCGAGAGCTGGTTCTCAACTCTGTTTGACCTCTGATTAATATCAGCGGAGTCTACCAGTTGTATTGTGTGTTAGATATTAATCCTTACCCGTACAGCCATGCAAAACATAACCCTGGATCAGCAAGAAAATATCTCTTGCAAACTATATAGTCATGGATAAGTGATTGGAACTTTTTTTGGGAAAGGAGTAAAAGTCTCACCCAAATAGCCTGGAATTCAGCAAACTTCAAAATTGCGCATAAACCCTGCATCTCTCAGACCTTACCTGTTGACAGTCAATGATCAGAGATCCCTGTGACAGGTGTAATTTGTCACTCACTGAAATGTTAAACTGAAGATGATTATGGATTCAATTACTTCATTATAATAAAAAGAATAACCTTTTTTTTTTGTTTCTTGTTATAGAATGCCATCCAAGCATAAAAAAGCCATTCAGACAGCGGTTCGAAAAAACAAAGAGGCCAATATGATTCTGGTCAGGTTGAATGGTGAACTGCAGCAGCAATTCAAAGTAAGATAACAGCACAGAGCTGGAGAGTTCAATTTTATAGTTGCTGCAAAAGCAGATCCCGCTTTTCACAACAAATCCAGTTCCATCTCGCTTTTTAATATAACTTGTATATATTTTTTGAAGCACTGATTTGCAGAAGTCTAAATTGTCTTGCTATTAGCGTGATGGATATACCAATGTTTGTAGATGTGCTGGTGTTTGTAACCTGGGTAACGCATTCAGCTGGCACTTCACTCCTTACCTTCCAAGTGATGCCAGGCTTGGGATGGAGTTGGGCACCTTGCCACATTCTAATGTTGAGATATTATTGTTAGAGTGTAGTTCACTCCCTTTTACTCTTTTGACACATTAAGAATTATCATGAGTTTTATCCACCTACAGCTTTGGAATTTTTAATTTTTTTTTTGAACAAACAGTGTGTTAATGATTTTGGTGTTTGGAGAACTAGCAGCTGCCTCATTGCCAAAGACTGTAGGTTGCATGGTTTAGTTTGAATTTCTACTCCAGAGTCACTGATGCAGGAGAAAGTTACCCAGATGGTGGCCTGATTTTGGCACCACCCACCTAACCCCGGAACAAATGTGTGCTGGGCCCACTGCCCAGTAAGTGGGAAATGCATGCTTTGGTCTTTGTCACAGCTACTTTGTTTGTTTTTAAAACAATCAAAAATCCCAGTTCCTCACTCAACTTTATCCTAACTATACCAATTTATGCCACCTCACCTCCCTACCCGCTCCACGCCTTCCTCCTCCATGCCAACGTTGCCCCCCTCAAACTGCCTTTCATACCTCTTCCTATGCCCCTTCACACATGACCTTTTATAGACAATTTGTCGATGTTTTGCCAACCATACCCCCAACACAATCCTTTGCTATTACATCCTTCAACTACTTAATCTCTTGTAAAAGCAAACATTTGTATTCATAGCCCCATTCCAATTGTTTCTGACCGCTTGGTAAAGTCAGTGCAACTGTGAATTGTTGGGCACCTAACTGCGATAATCAGGGATGGGGACAGAAATCTTGAGACCTCTGTGCAGCCCCTAGCCCTAGTTGATGGTCCCTGTTGTACTCTCCTGTGGCAGGCCTGGCAATAATTAGAGGTTGTGAAATCAGTCTTGCAACTCAATTCCGGCAATGATAGTCTTGTGTCTAAATAGGGAGAGTTAAGTTGTAGTAAGCAGTGTTATCTTGGAGAGAGGTGAAATTTTTAATGCTACTTGTACTAGTGATTGTGATTGTGATTGTGATTGTAATACCTTGAGGCAATATCAGCTCACTCATTTGGACAGTACTGAAACTTCTCCAAGGTGGGGGGAGACCGTACTGAAACCTCTCCTTAGGGGCTCTTTTGCTTGCTAAGCTCAATAGAGGAGCAGAGGTCTGTAGTGAGTAGATGGACAGTAGGCATACTACAAGTAGCCTCTGCCACCTTGTGTAGTGAGTGAAAAGGTGACTAGAGTTTGATTCCTGACCTCTGTTCAACAACCTATGGTGGGATCCCAAATGTCTGGAGCTTGGGTGAGGATAGTGTTGGTCTGATCTGTGCTATTTCTGTAGATTAAATAGCCTGCTAATTGTCATGAGAGTGACTACTTGGGCACAGTGCTAACTACAGGAACAGGAGCTTGAACATTTAGCAGCACCCCCCAAGCATATTCTGCCTTTCAATGAGATTTTGGCTAATCTGCGATTCACTTCAAAATACTCACCTCTGTCCCATATTGCTTAAAACATTTAGTTATCAAATCTAGCCATGTCGGTTTTAAAATGAGCAATTAATCTAGCATCCATCAATTAATAATTGATTTAACTAATTGAAAGAGTTAACGTGCAAATTTTCAAGACCCTTTGTGTGAAGAAGTGTTTTCCAGTCTCTCCTGAAGAGTACGATTCTATTTTGTAGACTGTGCCCTTAGTCCTTCATTCCCCAACACATAGAAATAGTTTCGCCCCACTTACCTTATCTGTTGCCCTTTGTATCTTAAGATTTTGATTAAATCACCCCTTAACCCTCATAATTCCAAGGATACAACCCTGGAGCCTTGTTTAATCTCTCCTTAAAGCTTAAGCCTTGGAATCCAGGTATTATGAGTAAATCTACCCTGCAGTCTCTCCAAGGCCAATATATCCTTCTGAAAGTGTGCTGCCCAGAACTGTGTACGCTAGTCCAGGTGTGGTTTAGCCAGGGCTTTATGTAGCTGAAGCATAACTTCCTCTAGATGTAAAAATCAACACTTGGTTAATCGTTTTGATTAAAGGAAGACTGAAGGTAACTTTGTAGAAGTGTTTTACGCATTAAAAACCCAGGGGGCAGACAACAACTACTTGAATGTTTTAAACAAAACAAACAAATTATTTTTCAGACGTGATATTATTCTATTTGACAGAGTTTTTAACCTTTAGTGGAGAGCTAGATAGAGAGTGAGCTGCAAGTTCCACCAACTGGAGGAACACAAGTAGCTCACACACTGATGAGCACTCAGCACAGAAGAATCAGAATGTGCATTGAATTCTCTGGAGTGGGCCTTGAATTCATCACTTTCTAGCTTGAAGGCCAGATTGCAACTTACTGAGCCAGCATGAGTACCTGTTATGGGTGTTACAATATCACATAGTTTAATCAATGTAATCCTATGTCAATAAATTACCTCACCAGACAGTTAACAGATGGGCACAAAAATATCATGGAAGCCTAAATGCAAACAAAGTATTGCATGTATTCAGCAGATTTGGCAGCATCTGTGGGAAGAGAAAAGGAATTAATATTTAAGGTCAATAATCTTTCATCTCGACTGGAAACGAGTTGAAGATACAACAGAATTTAAGCAAGTAAAAGATGGGGAGGGGTGGAAAGAACAAGAGGGGATATCTGTGATGAAGTAGGTGGCAGAAGCAGAATGCAGCTGGACACAGACAATGTTCAGCTTTGGGATGATAAGCAGCAAGTAGCATTAACATGATATGAGGTGGCGCAGTGGCTAGCACTACTGCCTCACAGCACCAGGGACCCAGGCTCAATTCCACCCTCAGGCGACTATCTGTGTGGAGCTTGCACATTCTCCCAGTGTCTGCGTGGGTTTCCTCCGGGTGCTCCGATTTCCTTCCGCAGTCCAAAGATGTGCAGGGTAGGTGGATTGGCCATGCTAAATTGTCCATAGTGTCCAGGGATGTTTAGGTTAGGTGGGTAGACATGGGGAAATTAGGGGAATGGGTCTGGATGGGATGCTCTTCAGAGGGGTGGTGTGGACTTGTTGGGCTAAAGGGCCTGTTTCCGCACTGTAGGGATTCTATGACACAAATGCCTGGCATTGACTCTGGCAAATGAGTGTGTCTAACTACCTGTGATCAACATTCATTCACATTGCAATCATTAATGATGCCACAACCAACATCCTGGGGACTCATCATTGACCAGAAATTTAACTGGATCAGCTATTATTTAAGAACAGATGTGTTGGGTGTTTTACAGTAATTCAGCACCTCACTCCAAAGTCTTTCCATTACCTGCATGGCATAAGTTAGCAGTGTGCTTCAATGTTCTTTCTTGCCTGGATGAGTGCTGCGCCAACAGTGCTCATTCGCTTTAGGGGCTGAAGTAGGTCATTTGGTCCCCACATTCTCTCAGCCACTCAGTAACATCATGCCTGACCTGATTACTCCACACTCCCGCCTATCCCAATAACCGTTCACCCTTTGCTTGTCAAGAATTTGTCTACTTCAGCCATAAAGTTACTGTGTTCCTACTGTCTCTTGAAGAGAATTCCATTGATTTAGGACTCAGGAAAAAAAAGTTCTCCTCATCTGCTTTAAATGGGCCCCCTCCGTTTAAACAGTGACCCCTTAATTTTAGATTCTCCCACAAGAGGAACCATCTTTTCCACATTCACACAGTCAAGATCCCTCAAGATCTTGTGTTTCAGTCAATTTGTCTCTTACTTCTCTAAATCCCAGCAGATGCCTAATTGGTCTGGTCTTTCCTCGTAAGACAGCCCATCCAAACAAGATATTAGTCTTGTAAACCTTCTCTTAACTGCTTTCAGCACATGTATATCCTTGAAGACCAACGCTGTGTACACAGTGCTCTAGATTGGGTCTCACCTAATGCCCTCGACAACTGAAGCATAGCCTTCCCTTTTGTACTTAACTTCCCTCATGATAGATATTAATAATCTAAAAGTTTTCCTAATTTGATGTATCTGCAATTAAATTTTTGCAGCCATGCATGAGGAATCCCAGAGCTTTCTACAGCTCAGAGCTCTGCATTGTTTCACCATTTAGCTAATATGCTTCATTTTATTCTTCATGTCAAAATGGACATTTTCATATTTGCCAAATTATTCTCTCTTTTCCAGATTCTTGTCCACTCATATCCTATCTATATCTTTTTTGTTTCCTCCTTACGTCTTCTTCACAACTTACTTTGCTACCTATCTTTGTGTCATCAGCAAATCTAGTAACCATTATCTTCCGTCCCTTCATCTGGGTTTTTTGTAACGTGTAATAAGTTGAGACCCCAGCACTAATCCCTGTGGCACACCACTATCAGAAATTGACCCATTTATCTCTGTTTCCTGTGAGCTAGCCAATCTTCTATCCTTGCCAATATGTTTACACTTTATATAATTAGATTTAATTTTCTGCAGTAACTTCTGATCTGATGCCTTCTTAGATGCCTTTCAGAAATTTAAGTACAGTACATCCATTGATTTCCCTTTACTTACAGCTCACATTAACTCTTCAAAGGACTCTAGTAAATTGGTTTAACGTGATTTGTCCAAAACACAGCCATACTGAATCTGCCTGGTTACTTGAAGTTTTTTTTTTAAAAACCCGTGTATAACATTTTTCATGAACACAGCAGGTCAAGCAGCATCATAGGAGCAGGAAGACTTGACGTTTCGGGCCTAAACCCTTCATCAGAAATGGGGGAGGGGAAGAGGGTTCTGAAATAAATAGGGAGAGAGGGGGAGGCGGATAGAGGAGAGGATAGGTGGAGAGGAGGCAGACAAGTCGAAGAGGCGGGGATGGAGCCAGTAAAGGTGAGTGTAGGTAGTGGGGTAGGGAGGAGATAGGTCAGTCCAGGGAGGACGGACAGGTCAAGGGGGCGGGATGATGTTAGTAGATAGGAGATAGGGGTGTGGCTTGAGGTGAGAGGAAAAACAGGTTAGGGAGGTGGAGATGAGCTGGGCTGGTTTTGGGATGCGGTTGGGGGAGGGGAGATTTTGAAGCTTGTGAAATCCACATTGATGCCATTGGGCTGCAGGGTTCCCAGGCTGAATATGATTTGCTGTTCCTGCAGCCTCCGGGTGGCATCACTGTGGCATTGCAGGAGGCCCAGGATGGACATGTCATCTGAGGAATGGGAGGGGGAGTTGAAATGGTTCGCGACTGGGAGGTGCAGTTGTTTGTTGCGAACTGAGCGCAGGTGTTCTGCAAAGCGGTCCCCGAGCCTCCGCTTGGTTTCCCTGATGTAGAGGAAGCCACAACGGGTACAGCGGATGCAGTATACCACATTGGTAGATGTGCAGGTGAACATCTGCCTGATGCGGAAAGTCTTCTTGGGGCCTGGGATTGGGGTGAGGGAGGAGGTGTGGGGGCAGGTGTAGCACTTCCTGCGGTTACAGGGAAAAGTGCCGGGTGTGGTGGGGCTGGAGGGGAGTGTGGAGCGGACAAGTGAGTCGCGGAGGGAGTGGTCCCTCTTCAACTCCCCCTCCATTCCTCAGATGACATGTCCATCCTTGGCCTCCTACAATGCCACAGTGATGCCACCCGAAGGCTGCAGGAACAGCAAATCATATTCAGCCTGGGAACCCTGCAGCCCAATGGCATCAATGTGGATTTCACAAGCTTCAAAATCTCCCCTCCCCCAACCGCATCCCAAAACCAGCCCAGCTCATCTCCACCTCCCTAACCTGTTTTTCCTCTCACCTCAAGCCACACCCCCATCTCCTATCTACTAACATCATCCCGCCCCCTTGACCTGTCCGTCCTCCCTGGACTGACCTATCTCCTCCCTACCCCCCTACCTACACTCACCTTTACTGGCTCCATCCCCGCCTCTTCGACTTGTCTGCCTCCTCTCCACCTATCCTCTCCTCTATCCATCCTCTATCCGCCTCCCCCTCTCTCCCTATTTATTTCAGAACCCTCTTCCCCTCCCCCATTTCTGATGAAGGGTTTAGGCCCGAAATGTCAAGTTTTCCTGCTCCTGTGATGCTGCTTGACCTGCTGCGTTCATCCAGCCCCATGCTTGTTATCTCGGATTCTCCAGCATCTGCAGTACCTTTTATCTCTATAACATTTTTCATCATGGCTTTGATTATCATCTTCTCCACAGCAGACATTAAGCTAAATGACCTATCATTTCTGGCTTTCTGTCTCCCTCCCTTTTTGCATAATAGAGTTACATTCACTGTTTTCCTGTCTAAGGCACATTTCCAGAGTTCTAGGGAATTTTGGAAAACTAAAACCCAATATATCAACTATCTTAACCAGCTACTTTTAAAACCCGAGGATGAAGTTCATCAGGAGCGAGGCACTTGTCAGTTCGCAGATCCATCTGTTGCTTAGTGTGTCACCTAGAGTAGCTCACCACCAAATAAATCAAAACAGCAACCTGAATCAGTGCCATCCACCATCTTTAAACACGCACTGGCAGAGTGGCAGCAGTATGCACCAGCAAAATGACAAGCCTTTGAAAAGGCTTCTTTGGTTGCTCTGAAACTATTGGTCTGTCCCACATCAAATATAAGGGTAGCAGGTACATGGGAACACCACAACCTGAATGTGCCCCTTAAAAATCACACTGCACCCTGACTTGGAACTGCACCTTTTTGTTGCTGGATCACAATCCTTTAATTCTTTATCTAACATGAGTTATATGAGTATACCTATACCACAGGCATTGTTCATCACCACTTCCTCCAGGGCAGTTACGGGGAGGTAATGAATACTGGCCTTGTCAGTAACAACTATATCTAAAGAATGAGTCTTTTAAAAATGACAAAAGGCTTGAGAGTGATAGAGATATTTGAGATGAGTCTGCTGGTTCTGACATCATGACAAATGGTACCTTATGTTCAGCTGCAACAGGACAGCAATATACTGGCACCCAGAGGCAGCATGATCAAGGTGCGCATTAGTTGTCAGTGAGACCTGGAATGATGCATATAGCACTTAAATCGCACAAATGGCAAATCGATCCTCTTTAACTGGAGAATACCGGTGAGTAGAATGTTCAGAAGTCTGAATTCAGGTGCTCGACATGGGTGTTTCAAATCATTATGGAAGAATTATTGCCACGAGGATTGCAATAGTTCAAGGAAAAGGTACACCATTGCCCACATCCTGTAAACCGATCAATAAAGTGAAGAATGTTTCATTACTCAGGACTATACTCCCTTCGCTTTCAGGCGACAGTTCATTTTCTGGGGGAGAAGTTGTAACTGTTTGTTGGCTTTGAGAAGTATCGATGTTAAATTACAACTTGGACAGAATATGAAATGGTCATGAACTTCAAACAAAAAATTGGTCACAGTGCAATCAAAACTGCCATGGTGTACTAAATTAAGTAGCAAATAATAATGTGCTCTGGGTGAGACATTGTAGTTCATGGTGTTGACTACAAGGTAAGGTGGAGATAACAGTAAGTTGATTTTGTTTTTGTTTTTGAAAAGTGGTTTATCATCTGACACTTGCTGGATTTGGAGAGCGACAGCAAGAATTTTGTTTTGCTGAGTCAAATCTGCTCAGCATGTTTAGGTTTGGCTACCATATGTAAGGTGTTGTGATTGTAAAGAGGTCAGCCAGATGGATCTCATAGAATGTGAGTTCCTTGATTGGATCAGGTTAACAGCCCCAATCAGGGTGCCCTGGCTGCCAGATGTAAACAGGAGGGTCAGAGATTCTGTTCAGTCTGAGAGCTAGCTCTGACAGAACTGTACCAGTGTCAAGAACTTTCCACATGGAAACAAAGGGTGATTTTTGTGAAGTTATTTCACAGGTTTTGTATATCTCCTGCCAGTAGTCACATCCTAGTTAAATGATTCAACATCACTTGATGTCTCTCGTCAATCAAAGCAAGCCCACCTTTTATCATGTCACCCATTTGTATTTGTTTCTGTACAACAAGTAAATCATCAACTACCTTTTTGGCAAGAGAAAGAAGGGGCTTTGGTCAAACCTCCTCAAAATAAATTTCCAGAACGCAGGCCTCTCTGGACCTCTCTGCAGGAGTTCCTCACAGTAGTGGCTGACATCTAGCCATCTTCAGCTGCTTCATCAATGACCTCCATTATAAGGTCAGAAGCGGGGATGTTCCCTGATGAATGCACAATGTTCAATATCATTCACAATTCCTCAGATACTGAAGCAGTCCATATCTAATATAGCAAGATCTGGACAGCATCCAGGTTTGTGCTGACAAGTGGCGAGTAACATTCACCCTACACAAAGCCGGTCAATGATGACAGGATTCAGCCAACGCCCCCTGACATTTCACTGAATCCTCCACTATCGATCGCCTAGAGTTATCATTGACCAGAAACTGAACTAGCCTAACCATTTTTAAAACTGTGGCTTCAAGAACTGGTCAAAGGCTAGAAATTCTGCAGCAAGTAACTCCTGATACCCCAAAGCCTGTCCACCATCTACAAGGCACAGGTCAGGAGAATAATGGAATAGTCTCCACTTGCCTGGATGAGTACAGCACAAATAACCCTCATGCTTGACCTCATCCAGAAAAGAACAGCCCACTGGATTGATGCCACATGCACAAACATCACTGCGTCCACCTACGACACTCAGAATTAGTGTGTACCATTTACAAGCTGCACTACAGAAAAGCAAGGCTCTTTAGACAGCACTTTCCAAACCCCCAACCACTCAGACCTAGAGGGACAAGGGGCAACAGATACATGGAAATAGCTGCAACTTCCCCCTCTATAACAGTATTGTAGGTGTACCTGCAGCAAATGGAATGCAATGGTTCAGAAAGGTAATTCATCACCACCTTCTTAAGGGTAACTCGTGATGTGCGATAAATGCTGGCCCAGCCAGCAAACCCACATCCCATGAATGAAAATCAGAAGCTGCAAACACCATTGTATTAGCAGTTAGTTTAAGCAGAATCATGATTAATAATGAGGACACAAAGTAAGTGCCTTCTATTGTACAAAGAGTGGTGAGTGTCCATGCTAGGAGAAAAAGATTTTTATTCCTGAGCATGCTCAGCTTAAAAGTTAGTTCTTTGATTTTTTTTTTTGAGCTGGGTCGCATTTCCCTGCATTTGAGAAAATTCACCACAACTATTCAAAACCATGTGCAACTTAGTGGGTGATAAAGGCAAGAAAAAGAATTGGGCTCTTGTTCTTATTTTTATCCATTAAATATTCCATTGCCACCACTGGTGGGAAGGTGTCATTACAGTATGGCAAATTTACATCGGTAATTAGGATTGTAAATGCTAATTTAGAAATTTACAATGCCAAACTCTCAGGAATGTGGAATCGTATGTTTTTTAATAGTCAGTAAATATTTCACTGTGTGTCTACTAATTATTGTCAGAGTATATGGCCATTAAGCTGCACAAAGTTCTTCAATCTAGAACAAAGGTTCGTAATGTTAATAACAAGAACATTCTTTTTTAGAGCTGAAAGGCTGCTATATATGCCAATAATCATGAGAAGTAGTATATTTGAATAATATCTTACAGGTATTTTTAAATAAAAAGGTTGTTGATTGTACTCAAGAACATATAATTCAATCTTAATAATAGGTTTTAAAACAACAAGCTATTTAATTACCATCGAAATGGATTTGATCGTCAATGTTGGGAACTACTTATTAGTCCTTAATGAGCTTCACGTAGGTCCAGAACCATTGGTTGCAAACTCCGGATCCAGAAATCTTTGCAGAATGCTTTGCTTAATGATTATTCTTCAATGAGACACAAAAGTAATTTCTGAGTTTTGAGCATTGCAGAAATGCAAGTTATCTTTTGTAGAATCTTTTCATCAAGCCCTTAATAGGATAATTCTCAAGAATTGGGAGGGATTAAGGGAGTGCAGTTGGCTGACAAGTCCACTCTGACTACTAGAAGTATCGCCATACTGAATGCACGAGTTAGTGATGACTGAGAGTTAACCACCAACCTTTGTCCACTTTTTAAAACAATGGGGTTAACACTGGTAAAGGTGCTGCCATGAGAAAGTAACTAAATAATTACTAGTGCTGTTTTGTTGAGTTGGTGAGTGAGATGTGTCGTCGTCGTCTTTTTATCTGCACAGAACACGGCCCTGTGATTTTATATATGTAGCTTCCGTTACACATGAGTGAACCATACTGCAAGCCCAACTGGTTGTTAGGTTTTTGATTTCAAAAGGAAACTCAAATGCAATATTGCAGTATAAACATAGTTGTAGAGCTCTCTATATCAGAAGACAGTTGCATACTTCCCTTGCATCTTTTTTGAGTTAAGCATGAACCAAGACCACATCAACCCTCTTAGATTGATGTAAAATGTTCCATTGCTTTATTTTGAAGTTTGGTAGGAGAGTTATCCCCAGCTTCGTTCTCCTCAACCACCAAAAACTGGATTATTTTGACATTATTGTTTATTGTTTGCAGGAACATGTTGTGCATAAATTGACTGTTTCTTTCCTTCATTGCATCTCAAAAGGCTTTTTAATTGGTTATGAGCAAAGGGCATGACAGGAACTATGTTAATGGAAAATCTTCTTTTATACCAAATCGGTTAAGATGGCGGCAGAGTGAGGTGCTCCAGCTGGAGGTCCTCTGCTTGCCAGTTCCTTTTTCCTTTTTTTCTATTTTTTTTTAACCCTCCTTGCTGCAGTTTTTCTCAACTCCCTCCCACCCCCCTCAATTTTTAACTTCTTAAAGTACTCTACCTGGAGGGAATGGAGAACGGAGTGTGAAACCAACCCAACATGCAGCTCGCAGCTGGAGCCTGGAATGGGAGCAGACCAAGCACAGGCTGACCTTGGGCGGGGCCGCGAATCCTGGAAGCAAACCACTGCCAGAGCCCGGAGCGAGGAGCAGAGTGAGCATGGGCTGGAGCCCAGAGCAGGCAGCAGTGTGAGCGCAGGTTAGGGCGGGGAGCAGAGTGAGTCACAGGCCCGGGCCCTGAAGCGGGGAGCAGAGTGAGCGCTGGCTGGAGCCCGGAGGCGAGTTCTGGATGGAGACCATCTCATGGAGGCAGCGTTGCCTCCTGTTCTGAAACTCAGCAGGCACAGACTCGGTGAAAAAGGACTGTAGCTTAAAGATACTTTTTATTCTCATTCTGGACTCTAAACCCTGCCCCCACACCACCTCCCTCACCCCAATCCCAGGCCCCAAGAAGACATTCCACATCAGGCAGAGGTTCACCTGCACATCTACCAATGTGGTATACTGCATCCGCTGTACCCGTTGTGGCTTCCTCTACATCGGGGAAACCAAGCGGAGGCTTGGGGACCGCTTTGCAGAACACCTGCGCTCAGTTCGCAACAAACAACTGCACCTCCCAGTCGCGAACCATTTCAACTCCCCCTCCCATTCCTCAGATGACATGTCCATCCTTGGCCTCCTACAATGCCACAGTGATGCCACCCGAAGGCTGCAGGAACAGCAAATCATATTCAGCCTGGGAACCCTGCAGCCCAATGGCATCAATGTGGATTTCAG